>SJYA01000388.1:70400-132328 GCA_006410615.1 Neotragus moschatus
GCGATAAGAGCATTTAAATGAAGAGCATATAAACCGGTCCTTTGTTAAATGTTGTGTCTTCTAGATATTTTTATTTTGCCTTACATAAGTGGAGAATATGGTTCGCGAAAACCGAATTTTCAGTGCTTAGGACTTCTAAAGGACTTTAGGAATAGTTGTAGTCAAGTTCGGTTTCGTCATTTTTACAATAATAAGCGGGTTCCAAAAGTGTTGTGATTTGTCTTAGGTGCCCCACCCAGGTGATGAGTGACAAGTCCTGACCTAAAATTCAGAACCGCTGACCTAGCTTCCCCACCCCCCACCTTTTAAGAATGAAGTTATTTCTAGAAAATTTAATCCAAGTTTGTTAGACTGGGGCTCTAGATAAGGTTTGGCGGGAAGCTGAGAACAATTAAAACCCTGTGACAGAACTTGAAGTTGCAAATAGGCGCCACGACATTACCATGGTTACTGCAGAGCCATTGGGAAGAGCCGTGCCTTCGTTACCGTAACTTCGAGGCCAATGGTCTGCGCCGTAGCGATGGTCTCCGGCAGGAAGCGCAGCTCCTGAGCCAATGGCGCGCGTCGTTTCTGTGGTTGCCGCCGGAAGGACGGCGAGGCGTCTCCGCGGCGAGCCCGGTTGCTATGACGCCCGGGACTGAGCAGGCACCTGCCGCTCGCACCCCGGCGGCCCCCGAACTCTCACCGCGCTTTCCAAGAGACAATTTCCGGCTTGGTTCCTGAGGTTCCCGCCGCAGCCCCAAGGAAGAAAGCAGCTATTCTTCGCTCTTTTTCAGCATTCCAGGCCTTTCCCGGCAGGGCCCAAAACGACGGAAAAGCCTCACCTGGCTTGGCCTTTCTAGCCGCGGGCTGGAGGGATTCGGCCTGAGAATAGATTGGTCGGTTTCCCGGGACCCACCGGTCACAGGCCTTTAGAATTAGGCTGCTGCTTTTCTTTAAAGAGAGTTTAGAACACTTAAGCTGTTTAAGTAGGCGTTCCTTTGCTCACTTTCCAGGCGAAGACAGCCCTGCTCAGAGACTGCGCATGAAGGTAGGGGCCATGACGAAGTCCACCGAGCTACGGCCTCCTCTGAGTGTCGGCCTGTGAACAAAGAACTGCTGTTTCCTCCCTTTTGCCGGTTGTTCGTCATGCAGAATTTTAATTCCTGATGAAGCTCTGGAGGCCCTTTGTATCCTCATCATCAGACGTCATCAAGTCAGTTACCTTCTGCCTTTCAAGCTACAACCTCATCCACTTCTCTCATTACCCTGAGCGTCAGTTTTCTCAGCCTGATCATTGTGCAGCCATTCTCACCCTTTCTTGTCCACACTGCACATTCCTGAATGTTCATTCGTCTCCATCACCTCTGTTATCTCCACACCCCCTCCTTCTTTCCTGCTACAATGCTTTAAGCATTTCACATTCTTCAGCCCTGGAATCACTTGGAAGATTTTTTTTGTATCTCTGTACTACGGCAATCTTTCTGTCTTGAGTAAACTCAAGACGAAAATGGAAAAGCATACATTGGTAAATACAAACAGTAAATTTCTACAAGTCTGGTGTGTTTTTGAAAATGGAGGAGAAAAAAATCCAAATGTACTTTCGGACTTATCTCAGTCTTATTTAGAGAAAGAAGATGTTTCTTGTCAAGTGTATACTGTTTTAGGCATTCATTTTAGTGACGCGTTCACGTTTGTGAAAAGATCATTCAGAATGATCATCTAACAACTTCAAGTCCCTATGACTCAACGCCATGACAGGATAGAAATTTCAGGAAAGGAGATGCTTGAAACATTTCTTGTGCCTGCTCTTCATTATAGTTCTTAATCAGAAAACATTCCTTGTGGTATAAGATAAGAAACGAAAACAGGAGGAATGATTGAAAATAAATATTTTTGGCAAGGGGACAGGCTTAAAAGCCCTCAAAAGCTTGGAAGAGAGGCTCTAAAAGTAGAATATGATTGCTCTAGATCCAGTGCACTTGTCATTGAGCTTGGAAAACTTTGTCTTAAAGTATGTGTTTCTTGTTGAGTTTTACTATTTTATATATATAAAGTTATTTTGAAGATATGCAAAGTGTACCTTTTAAATGGGTATTTGCGGGGATAGNAAAAGCCCTCAAAAGCTTGGAAGAGAGGCTCTAAAAGTAGAATATGATTGCTCTAGATCCAGTGCACTTGTCATTGAGCTTGGAAAACTTTGTCTTAAAGTATGTGTTTCTTGTTGAGTTTTACTATTTTATATATATAAAGTTATTTTGAAGATATGCAAAGTGTACCTTTTAAATGGGTATTTGCGGGGATAGAATGCTTTAGATATTTTTATTTCTCAGACTAATTTCATCAGTTATTTGTGATAGTTACACTCAAAGCCAAGTCAAGTGTCCACATACTGAGAAATTCAGCTTTCTCTTCTATAATAGATTGGAGAAAAAAAAATGAGTTCTGTGGCTTTAAAAATTTTTTCATATTAAATGAGAGCTGAATAAATTTTAACTCTTGGTAGTAAGGGCTGTTAGATGCTATATGTTAAGGAATTTTCTTTTCCCCTTCCAGTATATATTTATTAAACAAACACCGTTATGGCAACGTTAACATAATATTCAAAAAAACTTTCCTCTTACCCCTGGCCTAGTGCTACTAAACCTTGAATGGGGCAGCAGGGGGAGGATTTTGCTCCCTAAGAAACATGGAAATGGGTGGAGACATTTTTAGTTATCACAACTGGTGATATATTACTGGCATCTAGTTAGCAGAAGCCAGAGATTCTGCTCTCCATTCTTCCGTCCACAGAACGAAAAAGAATTTCTGTCCCCCGACAAGAAGGAGTTGGCCAGCACTGAGGGGCTGGCTGAGCCTGACAGCAGTGCTAGGGTTGACATATTATAGCTCACTGTTCTGTTCTGTGTCCGTCCTTGCTCATGTGCATGTGTTTTTTACACAGTTTGGACATTCGCTTCTCTGTTTCACTTAATTTTGTATTTTAAGTGTTTAAACATTGCTACATTGTTCTCAGCTTTTTAAAAGTATTTTTCTCCTTATTTTATTTGCAAATTGAAAAGAAAAAGCCTGTATAATGGATACTGTATTTAAGACATTTGTATGTTTTAAATTATATTTGTGTAGGAGGAAGAAAGAAGGGGTAGGATGAATCACCTAAGTGGATTTCTCAGTTTTCATGGCCATACTCTTTACTGTGTTCCCTTATGTCACTCAAAGACCATGAGGTCACAGGCTTATCCTTTGCTCAGTGCCAGGAGATATGCTGTAGCACGAGGTATGGTCCTGGACCCTGCCCTGCACCTACTGCAGCGCTAAGAACAAGTCGAAATGACTGCATTCATTCTTTTGTCCTCTTCTCATTTCAGATTCTTTGCCTCTGTCTCAGTTTGCTCTTACCACCTCATTCTCGACATCTAGAAGGTTTTAGAAGCACCTCAAACGCTACAGGATGTGCTTCTTTCCAGACCGTGACTTTTTAAGATACTTAATGAGCGGGTATTCAGTATCTCCTTTTAAAGAACAGAATGCTTGTATACTTTGTTACGTGGGCAAGTTTAGGCACGGTTGAGATGTCAGAGCATTTAGAATTCAAAGAATGTATTTATATTACCTCAAGATCTGCTTTTTTATAAGTTTCAAATTACTCAGCCATTGGGGCTCAGTCAATCCATCGGGAACATGGTAGTTCTGGGATGTCAGAGCAGAACAGGCAGAAGGACCCAGGATTCCAAACAGAGGGACCCAAATATTCAGAGTCATGGAATAAGCAGCATGATGGGGATCAGGCCATACACTGGCATGAAGGGCTGTCGAGATGTGGCAGAAGATAAGAGAGAATGTAGGGCTCATGTTGTGAAGACTCCGGTGCCAAGCTGAGGATCCAGACTCTTCCTGAAAGCAATGGGAATGTTAAGCAGCAAGTGGTTTGCATTTACAAGGGCCAGTCTGAGGGCTTTATAGAGTACAGACTGGATGGGGGCCAGCCCGGCAGCAAGAAAATCAGTTAAGGACACTGTTACACTGCTGCTGCTGCTGCTAAGTCGCTTCAGTCGTGTCCGATCCTGTGTGACCCCAGAGACGGCAGCCCACCAGGCTCCCCCGTCCCTGGGATTCTCCAAGCAAGAACACGAGTGGGTTGCCATTTCCTTTTCCAGTCATGAAAGTGAAAATGAAGTCGCTCAGTCGTGTCCGACTCTTAGCGACCCCATGGACTGCAGCCTACCAGGCTCTTCCGTCCATGGGATTTGCCAGGCAAGAGTACTGGAGTGGGGTGCCATCGCCTTCTCCAAAACTAAGAGAGGATTAGTTAGAAAATGATTGAAGAGATGGAATCCACAAATGCAGGGACTGGTTGTCCATGAGAGTAAGATGAATATGGATAGGCCAAAGATGACTCCCAGATTTCTGACTTGGGAAACTATATTGGTAGTGATTTTGTTAACTGGGATACAGACCAAGTGTTAAGAAAGATGAGTGGATTTTTCAAACTGAGCTATACACTAGAGAGTTGGATATGCATTTTGTCTTAACTAGTAGGTTCATTTTGTATTGCCTTCTTGCCTACATCCTCTGCCCTGGAACTTGTACTTTTCTGCCAATCCTTGCTTAAAGGATAGGCTTGATGGCTGTATTTTTATCCCTACTTCCCACCTGTCCTAGCCACAGCTGACTGAACAAGGAATATTGTACAACTAACTTCAGAGAGAGGAGAGCAATTCATGGGATGAGCAACAAATAGCTGTCTCTCTTTCATAAATTTGAACTAAAAGGGATAGATAAAAGAAATGACTTAATCTGAAAAATTACATAGGTTTAGGACTCAGATGACTGTTTTTAGCTTTGCTGCTGAGCACACAGAGAAAGTCCATCCATGTGGAAAAGCAAGTAAATGGGAGCAGGTTCATAGGGAAACACAGGTGAAAGACCTTATGGGTCAGGATAGACTAGCCATGACTCTCTAGTTCCATGTCCATTTTCCATGTAACTAGGTTAATGGCACCCCACTCCAGTATTCTTACCTGGAGAATCCCATGGACAGAGGAGCCTGGAAGGCTACAGTCCATGGGGTCGCAAGAGTCGGGCACGACTTAGTGACTAAACCACCAACCAAACCAGGTTTCAGTTCAGTTCAGTCGCTCAGTCGTGTCCGACTCTGTGACCCCATAGACTGTAGCACGCCAGGCTTCCCTGTCCATCACCAGCTCCTAGAGCTTGCTCAGACTCAGGTCCATTGAGTCAGTGATGCCATCCAACCATCTCATCCTTGGTCGTTCTCTTCTCCTGCTGCCTTTAATCTTTCCCAGCATCAGGGTCTTTTCCAGTGAGTCAGTTCTTCGCATCAGGTAGCCAAAGCATTGGAGCTTCAGCTTCAGCCTCAGTCCTTCCAATGAATATTCAGGAGTGATTTCCTTTAGGATGGATTGGTTGGATCTCCTTGTTTGCAGCATATGCCCTTGTATCTTATTCTTCCAATAACCCTCCTGAGTAGGTAGGATTGGTCAGCTGTAAAGGCCAGAAAACTCACAATAGTAATGGCTTGAAAAATAAAAGTCACATAAAAGTCAAGAAGCAAGCATCCCAGAACTGATAGGGCAGCATTTTGAAATTGCCAAAGGTTCAGATTTCTTTTCTCATGATAGTATATCATCCGTGGCCTGTGGCTTCTACATCATGGTGTCCAGAATAGATGCTCAAGCTTCAAACTATCTTTGTCTGCATTCCAGCCAGTAGAAAGGAAGAGGATGAGGCCATCTTTTTCCTTTAAGGATATTTCCTAAACTAGGTGGCACACAATTCCATTTACATCCTACTGGTCAGAACTTAGTCACATGAGTGTATCTAGCAGAAGGCGGGCATCCCTGTGACCAGTCCAAAAACAAAAAAAACTTATTTCTGCAGGAAAAAAAAAGAATACACCATCATCAATCAAAAATAAGTAGATGTTTTAAATATATATATAGAAGGGAAACTGGCAATTTCTGCTACATTTACTTATTTATATTTGTTCTAACTTCAGTTTATTTGTTTCTTGCCAGTTTTTCTAGATAGACGGGGAGTTTAGCAGAGATGGATTATTGTTTAATTCTCCTAATAACCCAATGAGATTGGCATTACAATTATAGCCATTTTCTTTGGGGCAATCAGAGTTTAAAGAAGTTAGATGACTAGTGTTAGTCACACAACTAGAAAGTGATGGAGCCAGGATTTGAACCAAGGCGTGTCAGACCCTCTGCCTGAGCATCAGCATGAGAGTAAGAAGGGTGGAGAGCCGAAGGCAGGGTTCTTAGGAATGGTGGCGTTCGACGTGTCTGTTGAAGAGCCCAGGAAGAACACAGGAAAGGAAAGGCCAGGGAGGTAAGCGTGAAAACAGGAAAAAGTGACATCACAGAACAGAAAGGAGAGGACAGATGCCCCTCCTAAAAAGCGCAGAAACATGTCCAGGTGAATCTGGCGTTTTGAGGGTTGATGCTGGATGAGAGTGTGAGTATAGTAGGAAGAGCAGAAGCCAAATGCTGTGACTTGAGGAGGGCAAGACAGATTAGAAAGCGGACAGTAACTCCAGAGGGGCATGTGGTAGGATCAAAGGAGAGTTATTTTGTATCTTTATTTTTACCATCAAAGACATCTTAACCTAAGGACATGACGTCAGTTGAGAGGGAGATAGCCAACAGAAGAGAAAAATGAAGCAGTCCGAGACGGGATCTGGAACACGGGAACAGGGATCTGCTTTGGACAAGAGAATGGAAAACTCTTCCTCTGAGAAGGGAAAGAGAGCAGGATCTCTAAAAATGGTGTTTAGTGTATTGGTGGCCGTAGAAGAGGCTGACAGTCTTATGCTGGCCTTAGTTTTTACTAGTGCTGTGGGAGACGTGGCCATTTGCCAACAGAGGGGAGGGGTGAGGTTTGGAGTTTGATGGCAGAGGTGGAAGTTCTGAATATCTCCTGAGTGAAATGATAGCAGAAACTAGCCAAGTGACCTATGCAAGTGGAGGAGCTTGGCTCAGGCGGCGGGCCGTGGATTTGCAGTGGCTCCAGTTTGCATACTTGTTCATTTTTCTCTCCCAGCACTCAGCCAACTAAAATAGGTAGAGACAAGTCAAATGGTCAAACTTTCCCCCCCAGTTTGGATTTGCAGGGAAGATGGGACAAGGGGTTAGATAACTGGAAACATTGATGAGAGATTGATTGAGATGAACCACAGCAGGGTCCGGGCTTTAGGGGGAAATAAGTGAAGCCAAAGAGTATCTGGTAGTTTGAGACAAGATGTAATGCTCCAGGAACTGGAGGTTTCAACTGTCATTGCAGAATAGTTTAAGAGAGCAACAACTTCACACCCATTTCTATGGCTATTTTTTTAATATATTTATGGCAGTTCCCCCCAAAGTTAATATACATAGATTTATATATCCAAAAATTCCATTCCTAGGAAGATGCCCAAAACAACTAGAGCAGGGACTTAGATACTTGTTACACCAGTGTTTCACAGTGGTGTTATTCACAATAGTCAAAAGGTGGAAACAACTCAAATGCCCATCAACAGATGAGTGGATAACCAAAATACACACAGTGAGATGTTATTCAGCCTTAAAAAGGAAGGAAATTCTGATCCATGATATAAAGAGGGTGAAACCTAAAGACATGCTAAGTGAAATAAGCCAGAAACAAAAGGACAAATGTATGATTCCACTCATATGAGGTACCTGGAATAGGCACATTTATAGAGACAGAAATTAAGAGAGTGGGAAATGGGGTCTCATTGTTTAATGGATACAGAGCTTATGTTTGGGATAATGAAAATGTTCTGAAAATGGATAGCAGTGACGATTGCACAGCACTGTGAATGTTAGTGCCACTGAGTTCTACACTGAAGTATGATTAAAATGGTAAATTTTAAGTTTTGTATATTTACACACACAAAAGAGCGGAAGGTGGTAGAGTGGGACATTTGGAATTTAGAATTGTGGAATTTCAACAGTAGTTTAGGTTGTGACGAGCTCAGGAGAAGCCAAGGGCTTAGATGACTAAGTAGAATGGAGGTTAAAGGTCTCTGGCCTTGGAAGGGTGTTCAGTCTAGGAGCTTGGATGAATCATATACTTGACTATTGACTTGCATCCTATACCACCATCTGGACCAGACAAGCTTCTTTTTCCTATATTGCTGCTTACCCTCCAATACCCCAAATTTCCCAGAAGCCAGGAATGCAAAAGTATTCTCAATATCCCCCATCCACTTCTCCTTTCAACTTCCTCCAGCTTAAGACTGCCCCACTCTACCCCACAACATGATAGGGTGATGGGGCGTATGCTACTCTCTGGAGGCAAGCAACTCACAGTGTAGGACATGTAAGAATTCAAATATTTGTTTTCTTATTATTCATAATCTCACCAATTTGTCACAGTGGTGTTTTAACATTTTGATGTATTTGCTTCCATTCTTATGTGTCTGATTTTTACGTGGTTGTAAGAATACCTTTATGTTCTACTTTTTATTATAACAAGCACTTTTCTATATTGCCAAATGTATTTCTAGTGTCTTGGGTCCTCTAATACTCAGAACTAAAACCTAAGGGATGGAATAGAGCTTAGAGACCTTGTAGGGAGGAGGATATGAATGGGGACCAGATAATGGGAGTAGGGTGAGGAGCACAAGAAGACTTTTAGCTGTAAGTCAAGGGGAAGATGCATTGGGGCACTAAAATTCAGATCTGGATCCTTTTTTGTCTTTAATGTATCAGATGATAATTAACATTTTATATATCATCCACAAGAGCTGTTGATGTGAAAAGAATGAAACTCTGGAAAACTTACCAAGAAAAGATAAAAATAATCAAAATATAGTTTTGCTGTTAAAAAAGCAAAACTGTTCATGATTATGTAGACCAACTGCAGTTCAATACCAATTATGCTTATCCCTATAATCTGGGTCACGTTAACTTAGTTAAAAGTTATTAATATATTTGATTATACCAGCAAGTCTTATTCACGATTGTTCTTCAGTCTCTTAGTCATGTCCGACTTTTTGCAACCCCATGGACTGCAGCATGCCAGGCTTTCCTGTCCTTCACCATGTCCTGGAGCTTGCTTAAACTCATGTGCATTGAGTCGTTGATGCCATCCAACCATCTCAGCCTCTGTCATCCCCTTCTCTTCCTGCCTTCAGTCTTTCCCAGCATCAGGGTCTTTTCTAAGCAGTCAGCTCTTCTCATCAGGTGGCCAAAGTATTGGAGCTACAGCTTCAGCATCAGTCCTTCCAGTGAATATTCAGGATTGATTTCCTTTAGGACTGACTGGTTTCATCTTCTTGTAGTCCAAGGACTCTCAAGAGTCTTCTCCAACACCACAGTTCAGAAGCATCAATTTTCTGACGCTCATTCTTTATGGTCCAACTCTCACATTCATACATAACTACTGGAAAAAATACAGCTTTGACTATATGGACCTTTGTTGGCAAAGTAGTGTCTCTGCTTTTTAATATGCTGTCTAGGTTGTGTCTTAATTTCATAGCTGCAGTCACCATCCACAGTGATTTTGGAGCCCATGAAAATAAAGTCTGTCACTGTTTCCATTGTTTATCTATTTGCCATGATGTGATGGGACCAGATGCCATGATCTTAGTTTTTTGAATGTTGAGTTTTAAGCTAGCTTTTTCACTCTCCTCTTTGACTTTCATCAAGAGCCTCTTTAGTTCCTCTTCACTTTGTCTGCCATAAAGGTGGTGTCATCTGCATATCTGAGATTATTTATATTTCTCCTGTCAATCTTGATTCTAGCTTGTGCTTTATCCAGCCCAGCATTTCACATGATGTACTCTAATATAAGTTAAATAAGCAGGGTGAGAATATACAGCCTTGATGTATTCCTTTCCCAATTTGGAACCTGTCCATTGTTCCATGTCCAGTTCTAATTGTTGCTTTTTGACCTGCATACAAGTTTCTCGGAGGCAGGTAAGGTGATCTGGTAGTCCCATCTCGTTAAGAATTTTCCACAGTTTGTTTTGATCCATACAGTCAAAGTCTTTAGCATAGTCAATGAAGCAGAAGTAGATGTTTATCTGGAATTCTCTTGCTTTTTCTATGATTCAGCAGATGTTGGTAATTTGATCTCTGGTTTTTCTTCCTTTTCTAAATCCAGCTTGAACATCTGGAAGTTCTTGGTTCCCATATTGTTGAAGCCTAGCTTGAAGAATTTTGAGCATTACTTTGCTAGCATGTGAGGTGAGTACAGTTGTGCGGTAGTTTGAGCATTCTTTGGCACTGCCTTTCTTTGGGTTTGGAATGAAAACTGACTTTTTCTAGTCCTGTAGCCACTGCTGAGTTTTCCAAATTTGCTGGCATATTGAATGCAGCACGTTCACAGCATCATTTTTTAGGATTTGAGATAGCGCACCTGCAATCCCATCACCTCCTCTGGCTTTGTTCGTAGTGATGCTTTAGTGATTCTCATAACACAGATACCATTCCATCAATCAGCAGACATTTATCTCTTCCACACCATGTAGTGCAAGCTGTTATGTAGCATGACTACTTTCAAGTTAAAAAAATTAAAGACAGTATCAATAGCAGGCTTAGATCAAGTTTTAGAAGCAAGCTAAATGACTTAGAAGTCAACAGAAGTTATAAGGCACTTTCTAGGAGCAAAATAATTCCTTGATAGTAGAATTAATGGCTTTGTAGCTCCCAGAGGAATCCTTTTATTTCTAAATACTTAATAGACAAAAACTACTTTGGGATTTATAACATTGTGAGGGGCCTGGGGGAGATTTTCAGATTATTAAATTACAAACTTCAGAACTGGGCAGGCAGAAAGCTTGTATTTTTTAACACATGCTTTTCTTATTTTAGAGGATATAATAGAACTCTTCAAAGCTTTAATTTTTTGTACTTTAGCTATTTCATGTACGTGCACATTATAACTTGATAACATAACCGTTAATTAATAGGAAAACTAAGCTATACTTTGTAAGGAGTCTCAGTCTAGGTATATAAACATAACAGATTTCTTGCATGCTCAGTTGTATATGTTTACATATATACATATGCTTATGTCTTTTATCAAGGGAAAATTTCAATTAGAAGATTTACTTCACCATCCTGAGAAAGAAGGAATCGAACCTCTTGCCCTGACAGAAGATCAACTCTTGTTTTGTCTGGTGCTTGTTACAGCAAAGACAGGCTGATGACTGCTTCCAGAAATCTGGAAGAGCTGTCAGTGAAGCACATGGAAGAAATTAAAGACGTAAGAACTAATATCATAATTTTGAGATAGCCATGGTTTGGGGACGTCCCTGGCGGTTCAGTGATTAAGACTCTGTGCTTCCACTGTAGGAGGCAAGGGTTCTATCCCTGGTTGGGGAAGTTCCGTGCAAGGTGGCCAAAAAGGAAAAAAGAAACTGTGATTTTGGTCATCATCCTTCCACTATGTTAACATAATTAAAAGTGATATTTGAATATCACTGTGTAGTTTTATTTTTTCGTGAAATATATCAGCAATCTGTATTGGTTTCCAGTAGAATACATGTACAGGACATTGCCCAGAGAGGACTAGTTGAATATCCAAATAGGTCTGCTGAAGGTGGCTTTCATTATCTTAGGAAATTCATCCTTATCTCAATAACCAGCCCTCTAGCTGACTCTCTGGCTAGTAGGCTTAGAGACCTGACTAGTCAGCCTACAGGGAATGGATCTGCTTCTCAAAGGTGGCCTTGTATTGACCAAACTCACAGAAAAGTTTGTAGAAAAATCAAAGCAGTTTTTAAAACAGCAGTAAGAAATATAACTACCAAAGGAACCAGACTCATATATCCTGTGGCTGACGCATTTTTCCTCTATAGACACACTACATAGGAAGCCAAATTTTAATCAAATGTTTTCTTGCCGAACAAATGAAATGATTTTGATTTTTTGAGCACCAGCTAAGATAACCATATTTCTACAATCAGGCTATCATACCTGCCCTTATTTCTGGACCTGTTATATCCTAGAACCTCAGTACCAAGCCAGTAGAGGAGCAGGTAATGACACCTTTTGCCACTTTAATCACTCTTTTTGATGTGTCCAGTACTGATTAACCTACATTCTTACATATAAGATACTTTTTTTTNTGTAGAAAAATCAAAGCAGTTTTTAAAACAGCAGTAAGAAATATAACTACCAAAGGAACCAGACTCATATATCCTGTGGCTGACGAATTTTTCCTCTATAGACACACTACGTAGGAAGCCAAATTTTAATCAAATGTTTTCTTGCCGAACAAATGAAATGATTTAACTCCAGATACTTAAATTTCCTTTAATAAAGTTGTTTCCAACTTCTCAAAATATAAAGAAAAAACTCCAGTATAAGAACAAAATTGTATTTCTCTTCCTGGAAATACAAAGGTAATAAAAAATAAGTAAAACAACTATCTTTAATGCTTTGCTGATCCAACATATTCTTGCCTTGAAGGAATGGCTGTTTATAGTGTATCTTTAAGTATTAAGTTCAACAGCAGTTAAACATCACTGTGATTTGATTAACAAGGGACATTTCATTGCTTGCCTAATGTTGGGCTTTGTATCCTGTTTGCTACCTAGGCAGACATCTTCTTTAGTTTTATAAAGTGCCATTTTGCTGTTTGGTATTTCTTGAAAACCACACAAAAGAAAGAAAGGGAAAAAGAAAAAACTTTACTAAAGCAAATGAGCCACCTCAAGAAACATTTTTGACAAAGTCCTTGCGTGTACAACCAGCCTCTTCTGTTTACCCAGTTCAGCTACTTTCTTTAAGTGAGTTAATAAATTCTCTCAGGTCACTTGCAGTTCATTCTATTGTGTTCTGACAGCTCAGCTCAGCGAACCTGTGGATTTTTAAAGTTAACTCTTGGAGGGCAGTCTGATTCCCAAACTCTTAAAGAAGAGAGCCATTAGCATAGTAGACCAGGAACTTTAACATTAGGCTGATGAGGGCGAGAAATTGCCTTGGGCACTGCCTCCCTTGTGTCACCTTGAGCAGGTTACTTCCTTGAGCGTAAAATTTCTCATCTGTAGTTTGGAGCTGAGAATAGCTCCTTAAAAAGGATCTGTGAGGTTTACACACAGTGTGTATCAAACATTTCACATATGTTCTTGGCACCCACCAAGTATTTGATGAGTATTAATACTAGAAATAGATAGTATTGTTCCTGCCATTTTAAAGAGAAGGAAACTGAATCATAACCAGGAAGTGATGAAGTTGGGCTGCAGTTCTGTGTTCTTTCTACTATACCATTCAGCTTTTTGTTCATATTCTGAGTAGTTGTCCCCAGAAGGCTTCAACACAATTCAGCAAAATGCAGTTACTTTGGTAGTCTGCTGCTGCTGCTGCTAAGTCGCATCAGTCGTGTCTGACTCTTCAAGACCCCATGGATTGTAGCCTACTTCTAAGCAATTTGGCCTAGAGAGTGTGAAGTCTGGCTCCTGCCTTTCTGTTTTGCTTGACAATGCAACTCTCTCAGCTTCTCTCAGCCTCTTCCCTCACCTATAAAGGAGAAGATAACAGTGTCATAGAATTATGGTGAAAACTCCGTATTTGATATCCTTAACAGAGTACCTGGAGCATACAGTTTACTTTCAATCTATTGTTATTAGACACATAGAAGTACCTTTTGTGAAGCTGCCCTACTAATCAGAAACTATTTTAAAGAATACCCAATAGTTTACTTTAATAAAGCTCCTATTAACATTTCATCATTTTTAATACCTTAAAACATAATTTATGTAATAATTTTAATTTAAATTAATAGTTAATTAAAATAAGCAGTTATTATGAATGAAAAAAATTTCAGATATCGTAATCATGAGTTTTGCTTAGTTCAGTTCAGTTCAGTCACTCAGTCGTGTCTGACTCTTTGCGACCCCATTAATCGCAGCACGCCAGGCCTCCCTGTCCATCACCAACTCCTAGAGTTCACTCAGACTCACGAGTTTTGCTTAAGAATATAAATAATTATTGTGTAGATATTTCTCTGTTCCTGAGTATCATGACAGTATTTCCTAAACCATAGATAAGGAGACTTGATTTGAAACCTGAGTTGTTAATGGAAAAAAAAATCAGAGATTGTGATTTTTCCAGAAATTTGTAGAGATGTGTCAGCCTGTCTGTGGGGAAACAGCATCTGATAACGTGACAACAGGAAGTTCAGGGAGAGACATCAAATACTGAGTCCACGCTTAAGCAAAGTTGAGTTTTCTTTTATTTCTCAGATTATAAACATTGATAGTATGGTGATCTCTTAATGACTCTTTCACTTAATAGTCTGGTAAGAAAACATATTATTTTCTTCTTAGGTAGGAAACTGTGCAAACCATGTCTGTGACTTACCAGAGGAAAAAGCAGCATTTTCTCCTAGTTATGAAAAGGAAAACAAACAGCCTAAACGTGAGTTTAAAGAGCTCCAACTCAAACCAGGTAATTTTTCCTTTTGTAAAAAATGTAAATATTTTCTCTAATTCTAATAAGTAGAGTTTGACAATTATAGAAAATTTGGGAAATGTATAAAAACAAAAGGAAGGAAAAAAAATTGCTACATACCCTCCACCTCAAGAAAAGTATTTGTAATATTTTAGGTTTATTTTCTGCCTATCTTTTTAAGGTACGTATTCTGAAATATTCTGAAATGTGTGTGAGAGAGTGCAGAATTTTGTTTTCTTTAATGTCGGTCACAGCACTTGGCACAGTAGGTCATCATGACCTGGGTCAGCTCTTCTGGGGCAGAGATCACGTCCTCGTCTCCCTGGTTGCTGGGCTCTCAGCAGCTCCAGCCTTGTAAAGTACCTAGCAGGTTAAGGGCTCAGGAAATGTTTATTAAGCACTCCAAAGCTACAAAGGAAGATACAGACAGGACCCCTTTAAAATATTGTATTTTCTTAACTCCATAAATTAGCTTTTATTATGATATTCAGTGTTTATTTAGATTTCAGTTCAGTTCAGTCACTGAGTTGTGTCCGATTCTTTGTGACCCCATGGACTGCAGCACGCCATGGGGTCATTTTATGCCAGTAAATATTTATATTTACCACACATTTATTATTTTCTTTGCTTAGCATTTTTCTTTCATTTCAGATATCCTATTTGGAATCATTTTCCATTTTTTCATTTTAGAACTTTCTTTCACAAGGGTCCGTGATGGACAGTTTTCTGTATTTTAAATCACAGGTGCAGAGTGAATTGAGCTAACATAAGATATAATTTATTTGTACTTCACTTTAGTTTCAATTCCCCCCGCCCCCTTTTTTGTTTTCCATTGGATAACTGAGTTTTCTTCTCCTTGCTCAAAAGCTTGCATTCTAGTTTTGTTCATATTCTGATTGCATTTTAGGAATTTTAAATTTTTCCTGGCATTTTTAGTTTTTCTCAGCTGCAAGGTCGTTGAGGGCTCTAATTTGCCTTGCTGTAAGAAGCAAAAGCTCCTCTGTGCCCTGTTACTAGCATAAATTAATTAGCTCATGAAGGATTGGGAAATAGGAGAGTAATGTCACTATAATGGGAGTTACATGTGGAAGTTCACATATCATTTTCCCCAGCTTATTAATGACTTGTGTCCCCCAGGATATTAATGATTTGGGTTCACCAGCAAGCCATGGAGTTTGTACCTAAAGTCCATTCATCCCACTTTCCTCTTCTGGGTTGTTTGGCCACATATTTTGCCTTGAAAGTGCTTATTGCAAAGACATTCCTAATCGTTTGCGTTTTGCCTTTCTTTTACCCTGCAGGCTCAGCTCCTTCTTTATCTCATCTTTACAGCAAATCTGATTTTTAAAAAGAAGACAGAGTCCTATATTTGCTGTGTATATGTGTATATGTGCTCAGTCATAGTTTGACTCTTTGCAGTTCCACAGACTGCAGCTGCCAGGCTCCTCTATCCATGAAATTTTCCAGGCAAGAATACTGAAGTGGGAAGCCATCCTACTCTAGGGCATCTTCCCGACCCAGGGGTAAAACCCATGTCTCCTGCATTGGCAGGCAGATTCTTTACCACTAGTGCCACCTGGGAATTCCCTATATTGGCTGTGTTGTTCAGTTGTTCAGTCATGTCCAACTCTTTACTACCCCATGGACTGCAACCCACCAGACTTCCCTGTCTCCTGGAGTTTTCTCAGACTCATAGCCACTGAGCCAGTGATGCCATCCAACCATCTCATCCTCTGTCACCCACTTCTCCTCTTGGCCTCAGTCTTTCTCAGCATCAGGGTCTTTTCCATTGAATTGACTCTTCACATCAAGTGGCTAAAGTATTGGAACTTCAGCTTCAGCATCAGTCCTTCCAATGAATATTCAGGATTGATTTCCTTTAGGATTGACTGGTTTGATCTCCTTGCCGTCCAAGGGACTCTCAAGAGTCTTCTCTGGCACCACAGTTCAAAAAAATCAGTTCTTTGGCACTCAGCCTTGTTTATGGTCCAACTTTCACATCTGTATATGACTACTGGAAAAAGCTTTGGCTATGCCTTTGTTGACAAAGTGATGTGTCTGCTTTTTAATATGCTGTCTAGTTTTGTCATAGTTTTTCTTCCAAGGAGCAAGAGTCTTTTAATTTCAGGGCTATAATCACCATCTGCAGTGATTCTGGAACCCAGGAAAATAAAGTCTGCCACTGTTTCCATTGTTTCCCATCAATCTGCTATGAAGTGATGGGACAAGGTGCCATGATCTTAGTTTTCTGAATGCTGAGCTTTAAGCCAGCTTTTTCACTCTCCTCTTTCACCTTCATCAAGAGGCTCTTTAGTTCCTCTTCACTTTTGCCATTAGGGTGCATATCTGAGGTTATTGATATTTCTCCTGACAATCTTGATTCCAGCTTGTGCTTTCTCCAGCCCAGCATTTCACATGATGTACTCTGCATGTAAGTTAAATAAGCAGGGTGCCAATATACATCTTTGATGTATTCCTTTCCCAATTTGGAACCAGTCCATTGTTCTGTGTCCAGTTCTAACTGTTGCTTCTTGACCTGCATACAGGTTTTTCAGAGGCAGGTAAGGTGGATTGGTATTCCCATCTGTTAAATAATTTTCCACAGTTTGTTGTGATTTACACAGTCAGAGACTTTAGCATAGTCAATGAAGCAGAAGTAGAGTTTTTCTGGAATTCTCTTGCTTTTTCTATGATCCAACAGATGTTGGCAATTTGACCTCTGGTTCCTCTGCTTTTCCTCAATCCAGATTGTACATCTGGAAGTTTTTGGTTCATGTACTGTTGAAGCCTAGCTTGAAGGATTTTGAGCATTACCTTGCTAGCATGTGAAATGAGTGTAATTGTGCAGTAGTTTGAACATTCATTGACATTGCCTTTCTTTGCCTTTCTTTGGGATTGGAATGAAAACTGACCTTTTCCATTCCTGTGGTCGCTGCTGAGTTTTCCAAATTTGCTGGCATTTGAGTACAACATCCTAACAGCATCATTTTTTAGGATTGGAAACAGCTTGTTTGGCATTCTATTACCACCACTAGCTTTGTTAGTAGTAATGCTACCTAAGGCCCACTTGACTTCACATTCCAGAATGTCTGGCTCTAGGTGAGTGATTATACCATCGTGGTTATCTGGGTCATTAAGATCTTTTTTGTATAGTTCTTTTGTGTATTCTTGCCACCTCCTCTTAATATCTTCTGCTTCTGTTAGGTCCATACTATTTCTGTCCTTTATTGTGCCCATCTTTGCATGAAATGTTCCCTAGGTATCTCTAATTTTCTTGAAGAGATCTCTAGTCTTTCCCATTTTATTTTCCTCTATTTCTTTACATTGTTTACTTATATTTGCTATAGTATTCCCTTAATATTTTTAGGAATTTGACACATCTCTTTAATGAACCAATATAATTAGGATTCTCAGTGTTTTTTATAGCATTAATTATGCAATGATAAAGGTTTTGAGTGCTCCAAGCAGACATTTTTCCATAAGCTACATTATTTTTAGTGAGCATTTTTGTGAAATACAGATCTGCTTGTTTATTTTAGGAACACATATGTCAATCACATCAGAAATGCATCTGTAATTAAAGGATGTCTTTTGAAAGTGGAGCAAACATGATTTGATAATGGGTTTTTTGGAGCCCTATACTAAAGTCTTCCCTTGGGGCTGCCCCTGTAGCTCAGTTGGTAAAGAATCTGCCTGCAACACAGAAGACCTGGGTTCGATCCCTGAGTTGGGAAGATCCCCTGGAGAAGGAAATGGCAACCCACTCCAGTATTCTTGCCTGGAGAATCCCATGGACAGAGGAGTCTGGTGGGCTATACAGCCCATGAGGTTGGGTCGCAAGAGCTGAACATGACTTAGCGACTAAGCCAGCACCATACCAAGGTCATGGGCTTCCCTGGTGGCTCAGATGGTAAAAAATCTGCCTGCAGTGCAGGATACCTGGGTTCGACCCCTGGATTGAGAAGATCCCCTGGAGGAGGGCGTGGCAACTCCAGTATTCTTGCCTGGAGAATCTCATGAACAGAGAAGCCTGACAGGCAACTAAGCACAGCACAGCACATACCAAGGTCACAGATTTCATGTTGGGTGGGAGAAACAGAGAGAAATTACTGATGACCCCAAGCTCTTTGGCCTGAACAGTTGGAATACTGGAGATACTAACTACTCAGATGGGGTAGATGTGTGAAGTCGCTCAGTCAGGTCCGACTCTTTGCGACCCCATGGACTGTAGCGTATCAGGCTTCTCTGTTCATGGGATTTCCCAGGCAAGAGTACTGGAGTGGGTTGCCATTTCCTTCTCCAGGGGATCTTCCCGACCCAGGGATTGAACCCAGGTCTCCCGTCTTGTAGGCAGACGCTTTACCCTCTGAACCACCAGGGAAGCCTGGTGAGTGGTAGATGTGAGTGGTCCTATTTAGGGAAGACAGTAAAGAGTTTGCTCTCGGACATCTGCATTTGGATGTGAATATTAAACATCTGAGTGGAAAGGTCGAATAGGCAATTTTGTTTGTGTCTGGAATGCATTGTGAACTAGAGATGTAAATTTGGGAGTCATCAGGTATAGCAAATACTTAAAGCCTTAGGATGGTTGGAGATACCCTAGGGAGTGAAAGGACCAAGCTTCAGAGCTAGGCCCTGGTGTGTTCCAGTGTTTAGAGGTTAGAAAGGTAAGAAGTCAGCAAAGGAGCCTGAGAAGGAGTGGCATGAAAGTTGAGAGGAAACTAGCAGAGTGTGGTGCCCAAGGAGAGAAATGAGGCAGGTATCTTCAGAAAAGGGAATGAACAATTGGACCAAATACCATTAATAGGACAGGAAATTGACCATTGGCTCTGGTCACGTGGAGCTCATTGTGATTTTGAGGAGAGCTGTTTCTGTGGAGCAGTGGATACAAAAGCCAATGAGTGAATTCAGGAAAGAATGGTAGGAGAGGGAGGAGACATGTCCATGGCTGATCCTTTCTTGAAGTTGTGCGGCAAAGAGGAATGAAGAAATGGTGGAGGAGCTGGAGGGCAGCATGAGTGTGAAGCAAAGCTTTCGTGGTTTTCATCACCTTGTTCTTATTTATTTATTTTAAACATTTCGTTTTTTAATTTTTTGGCCATGCTGTGTGCAGCATGCGGGATCTCAGTTTCCCACCCAGGGATCGAACTCATGCCCCCTGCGTGAAAGCATGGAGTCCTAACCACTGGACCACTAGGGAAGTCCCTATCACTGCTGTGTTTAATGGGAGATATTATACCATGTCTCTCAGATGAATAGTTGGGAAGAAAGCTCCATGAGACAGCAGAGATAAGAGTCAACTGCAAGAGCTTTTTTTTTTAGAGAAGAAATGAGATCCAGTGCACAAGGGGAGGGGCTGGCCTTAGGAACAAGGGTATCTTGTTTAATCTCACAAGAGGGAAGAATACTAGAGAGCCAGCAGATTTGGTAAGGGGAGCTCATGGAAGCTCTTTTCAAAGTACTTCTCTTTTCTCAGTGAAATAATAAGTCAGGTGTTCAGGTGAGAGTGAGGATGGGTCAGAGGTATCNAGGAAATTGACCATTGGCTCTGGTCACGTGGAGCTCATTGTGATTTTGAGGAGAGCTGTTTCTGTGGAGCAGTGGATACAAAAGCCAATGAGTGAATTCAGGAAAGAATGGTAGGAGAGGGAGGAGACATGTCCATGGCTGATCCTTTCTTGAAGTTGTGCGGCAAAGAGGAATGAAGAAATGGTGGAGGAGCTGGAGGGCAGCATGAGTGTGAAGCAAAGCTTTCGTGGTTTTCATCACCTTGTTCTTATTTATTTATTTTAAACATTTCGTTTTTTAATTTTTTGGCCATGCTGTGTGCAGCATGCGGGATCTCAGTTTCCCACCCAGGGATCGAACTCATGCCCCCTGCGTGAAAGCATGGAGTCCTAACCACTGGACCACTAGGGAAGTCCCTATCACTGCTGTGTTTAATGGGAGATATTATACCATGTCTCTCAGATGAATAGTTGGGAAGAAAGCTCCATGAGACAGCAGAGATAAGAGTCAACTGCAGGAGCTTTTCTTTTTAGAGGAGAAGAAATGAGATCCAGTGCACAAGGGGAGGGGCTGGCCTTAGGAACAAGGGTATCTTGTTTAATCTCACAAGAGGGAAGAATACTAGAGAGCCAGCAGATTTGGTAAGGGGAGCTCATGGAAGCTCTTTTCAAAGTACTTCTCTTTTCTCAGTGAAATAATAAGTCAGGTGTTCAGGTGAGAGTGAGGATGGGTCAGAGGTATCAGAGATTTGATGAAAGAGAAGGATGAAATAATGGTTTAGGTCTCTAGAAAAAGAGAGAGAAAGGCAAGCAGGGGAATGCAGGAGGATTGCTGAGCAGCAGTAGGGGCCCACTCAAGGCTGGTTGGTAGTCATGAGTTTGAAATGAAACCAATCAGCACTGTCTGTGCCGTTTTCTCCAGCTACATTCAGCTTCTAGAGTGCACTGGTGAAGTGCTGGCTTTAAACAGGTGGAAGCTTTGTCACCAAGTATAATGGAAGGAAAGGAGGCAAGAGAATTGTGAATGTTTTCAGGGGAGTGATTGTAATGATGGGCTGTAGAATCTAAGCTGGGTGAAAAAGGAAATGAGAATAGGGATGGAATAAGGAACACTAAAAAGTCTTTATAGTCAATGGATGCTAGTTTCCAGTATGGTCAAAAATTGTTGAAATTGAGCTGCTAGTACAAAGGGTTGGGAAGGATGATTGGAAAACAGGATGTTTAAAATTGAGGCTAGGGAGAGGCTATAGAAACTATACAGGCTAATGACAGGGTCTAGGGGATTAATACGGAGTAGGTGACTAAGATGGGATAGAGGGCTAAATTTTTGGAAGTTAGTTGGTAAAGGAACTGAAAGGACAGGCTCCTGGAATATAATCATTTACCTGAATGTTGAGATCATCAACAATTTCGGCAGGATTAGCTGAGTGACTATGGACAAGTTTCTTGGTGCCTGAGCCCTCATCTCTTAAAAGTGATAATATGATTCCTACCTCACTGGATTAAATAAGATAAATTTATCTCAAATGCTTAGTATAATACCTGCCACATTAGCAAACACTAACTGAAACAACAATACACTTTAAAAGTTATGCAAGGACAAAATTTAAACTTACACAGGTAGTAAGAATATCTAGAATACCAACCTAGACAGCATATTCAAAAGCAGAGACATTACTTAGCCAACAACGGTGCATCTAGTCAAAGCTATGGCTTTTCCAGTAGTCATGTATAGATGTGAGAGTTGGACTGTAAAGAAAGCTGAGTGCCGAAGAATTGATGCTTTTGAATTGTGGTGTTGGAGAAGACTCTTGACTAAGACTCCCTTAGACTGCAAGGAGATCCAACCAGTCAATCCTAAAGGAAATCAGTACTGGGTGTTCATTGGAAGGACTGATGTTGAAGCTGAAACTCTAATACTTTGGCCACCTGATGCGAAGAACCAATTCATTGGAAAAAGGCCCTGATGATGGGAAAGATTGAAGGCAGGAGGAGAAGGGGATGACAGTAGATAAGATAGTTGGATGGCATCACCGACTCAATGGACATGAGTTTGAGTAGGCTCTGGGACTTGGTGATGGACAGGGAAGCCTGGCCTGCTGCAGTTCATGGGGTTGCAGAGTCGGACACAACTGAGCGACTGAACTGAACTGAAGAATATCTACTCCTTTTGAGAACCTTTTCCCACTACTTTTTAGTTATTTACCTACATTTCTTGTAATAGGATTGTTTCTATTATTTCTTCCTAACAGAAATGCAAACAAAGGAGGTTGAAATGTATCAAGAAGGCTTGTCTACAGTGGCTCTGAGCAGCCCTGGTGAACAGATCACACACTTAATCATGGAAAGAAGTACACTTTTGAGGAAACTGGAACTTGGGAACCCCAAGCCAGAACCACAGAGCTGTCTGAGCCGTAACCTGCAGAAAGACTTTCCCCAGGTATTCCAAAGTTAACTACAGAATTGAATACGAAGCAGGCCAGTTGAAAAATCCATGTGTTGATTTAACCTTTCCTACATTAAAATATCAGGAAGCCAATCTTGATAGTGTTTAAGCATATAAACTTTAGGTCTGAATGGGCCTGCTCTGCCCCTTGTGAGCAGTACGTCCTTGGATAAATCACTTAATTTTTGTGAGCCTCGTCATAATCTGTAAAGTCTGGGAGCAGCTCACCCACTCCATAAGATGATCGTTAAATGAAATGAAATTGCTTAATATATGTGTAGCTCTGTAATGAAGCCCCACATGTGAGTTAGCATTATTATTCTCGAGAACCTGCTGTGTGCCAGGCTTTGTGCCAGTAGATGTAGGAACAAAGTCAAATTAAACATAACCTGGACTTGCAAGGCGAGAAAAATGAAAGAAATAAATGCAGCTACTCAAGGAAAGAAATAAGCTAGTGGTTATAATTCAGTGTGGAACGTTCTTGAGTAAAGTGAGGCACAGAAGGCTAGGAGAACCTGGGGGAGAGGCTCCGTCAGGATGGATAGAAAAGGCTTCCAGAAGAGGTGGTGTTGAGTAGCATTTGAAAGCTGAGTAGGTGTCAGTTGGATGAAGAAGAAGGGAAAGGCATTTCTGGCAGAGGAGGCAGTGTATCACACATACTGGTTCATGTGAGTCAATGCTGAGAAATGCACCCGGAGATATTTTCAGAAATCACTTCATGGTAAGACTCATATGCTAAGCTAGAGAGTTTGGACTCAGCACACAGCAGTGTTCCTGGAGCATACTAGAGGCATACAAATATTTCAAATTGACTAATAACTGACTGCTGTAAAAGGTCTGGAGAGTCACTAAATGATTTTAAGAGAAGAGTAACATGCACGCACAGCATGATCTAATTTGTGTTTTAGAAAAATCACTCTGGCCATCGTGGAAAGATGGATTGGAAAGGGGCCAGATTGGAAGCAGGGGTTTCAGGAGATGTTAAATAATAAAATAAATAAAGAATGAGAACCAAAAACAAGACTCAGAGTGTAAATGGAGAAGGGAAGATGAACTAAGGAGTTATAAAGGAGATGGAATCCGTAAAACAAATTGGTGTTTTGAAGGTGAAGTCTTAGATGATTTTAAGGCTAAGATCATAGTTTACTTAGATCACTACTAAGTCATAGTTTTACAACTCATGGACAGGAAGAATTAAAAGAGATACTATAAAGGATTTTGTTATTATAAAATGTAATTCATAACATTTCTGTCACATTCCTGTTTATATTTTGTTTAAGCTAATGTTGTCATTTGCCTGAGCATAAAGTAATCAGTAGAGTCACTTTTTTGTCAAAATTGACAAGCTGATTCTAAAATGGATAAGGAAGGCAAAGGAACTAGAATAGCCCAAACAACTGTGAAAAAGAAGAACAAATTGGAAGATACACTCTTCCCGCTTTCAAGACTTCCCATAAAGCTGCAGCAATCAAGAATGTGTGGTATTGGTGTAAAGGTAGATATATAGATCAATGGAACAAAATAAAGACCCACACCTGTATGGTAAATTGATTTTCAAAACAGATGGGAAGGTAATTTAATGGGGAAAAGATGCGCTTCTTCACAAATGGTGCTGGAACATATGCAAAAAACAAACAGAAAAAACTCCCTCAGCTCTACTGAGTTCCCTTCCCCACTGGTAAAGGAGGGAGTCCCTACCCTAAACACCATGAGATAGTCAAACACATGATACCCAGCTTTGGACAGAGATGTGGTTCATAGGTAATCACATAGACTTACAGCCCAGGGGAGGACACTGCCTGTTGGGGCCACAGGGGGTTGTATTCAGGAATGGAGTGAACTCACGGGACCCATGGGAGACAGCCTTTGTGGTAACAATAGGAGAGGTGCCCCTTTGTTCCTGTGGGAGGATGTGACTGGCTTGCTTAAACAATTTCATGGGTTGGCGGTGAAATGACAATCATTAAATGGCTGAAGACCAGGTAGACTATAGCTGTTCTGGCTGATAGGGGAACTTGCTGGGTAAGGAGTCTTTCCTGTCAGATGGGGGTATATCTGCCAAAAGCAGAGGAATTCATGGTTAGGCTTTTGGTGCACTGTGAGGTACAAGGGTGTGAAGGTAACACATGAAATTTAAGGCTTTATAATGCCTTTATCCTATCCATATACAAAAATTAACTCAAAACGGTTCATAGATCATGTAGGAGATAAAGTCTACAGATGAACATTTTAGTGACCTTGGGTTTGGAAAGATTTTTATCAGACAGGAAGAACATGGAGTATGAAATTGGATTTTATCAAAATTCAGAATGTTGTTCTTCAAGAGACAGAAATAAAAGAGGAAGGCACAGACTGGGAGATAATTTTTTTTTTTTAAATGTGTCCAACAAAATCTTTCTATCTCAATATATAAATAACTCTTATAGCTCAATAATAATAACACATACAACCCAACTAAAAAATGGGCAAAAAAATTAAAAAGCAACTGCACCAGAGAAGATATACAAATAGTAAATAAGCATATGAAATAACACTTATATTCATTTATTATTAGGAAAACACAAAAATCACAATGAGTCACCACTATCAATTTATCAATATCCATGAATGCCCAGAATTAAAAGACTAACCATATCAAGTATTATTGACATTGTGAAGCAACTGTAATCCTCATATTATACTGATGGGAATATAAAGTGATTCTACTGATGGGAATATAAAATGAAAATTACTTTAAAAAGTTAAATATGCAACTGTTACATTCCACTTCTAGGAATTTACCGAGAGAAATGAAAGCTTGTGGCCGTGTAAAGACTTACATACGTCACAGCAGCTTTCATTGTATAATCAACTCAAATGTTCATCAACAGGTAAATGTATCGATCTATAGAATGGAATATTACTTTATAATAAAAAAGAAAAAATACACAACAAAACAGATATGTCTCAGTTATCTGAGTGAAGTAAGCCAGACCAAAGAGAGTATATAGTCTGTGGTTCCGTTTGTATAAAGCAGTAGGAAAAGCAAACTGTATATAATAACAGAAACAGGTCAGTGGTTTTCTGAGGACAGTGTTGGGAAAGAATAAATTTAAGGAAGCCTATGAAACTTTTGCCTGTGGTGGATATTTTCATTATCTTGATTGTGGTGTTGGTTTCATGAATGTATACATGTAACAAAAAATTGTACACTGTAAATATGTTCAGTTTGTTGTATATTGATTATACCTTTAAAAAACTTAAAAAAATTTTTTTGCAAAGATCTTATTATTATGAACTGTAGCCTGTAAAAATTTCATTGCATCCCTAGTTATATTTTACATATACTAATGTTGGAGAGGGAAATGGCAACCCACTCCAGTACTCTTGCCTGGACAATCCCATGGATGGAGGAGATTGGTAGGCTATAGTCCATGGGGTAGCAAAGATTCGGACATGACTGAGTGACTTCACTTTCAGTGTTGAACTAACCTGTGCATAAAGTAGATGAGAGAATCATTCCTACCAAAATGGGACCACATATGATGACTTGAAACCCCAAGAAGTTTTGCAAGGCCTGATCTACATACAAGCTACATTTGATTTAAAGTTAGTTTTTATTTTTTTATTGGCTTTTTAACTTAATATAGGCACATAGTAAAAAAGGATTCAAGCAGTATAAAATAGAATGAAAAATGAGTTATCCTCTCACCTCAAATCCTCAGTTCCATACTGCTAAGCAACCACTGCCAACAATTTTTTAGTCTATCTTTCCAAAAAAATTTCCATTCTCTTAAAATTCAAATTATATTTCATTATGCCTATTGTTTTCAGTATCTGTAATAGCATGTAGAGGTTTTCCTTTGTCTTTTTGATAACATATATCCTTTAAATGGCTTAAAGCTCAACATTCAGAAAACTAAGATCATGGCCTCTGGTCCCGTCACTTCATGGCAAATAGATGGGGAAACAGTGGAAACAGTGTCAGACTTTATTTTGGGGGGGCTCCAAAATCACTGCAGATGGTGACTGCAGCAATGAAATTAAAAGACGCTTACTCCTTGGAAGGAAAGTTATGACCAACCTAGATAGCATATTCAAAAGCAGAGACATTACTTTGCTGACTAAAGTCCGTCTAGTCAAGGCTATGGTTTTTCCTGTGGTTATGTATGGATGTGAGAGTTGGACTGTGAAGAAGGCTGAGCACCGAAGAATTGATGCTTTTGAACTGTGGTGTTGGAGAAGACTCTTGAGAGTCCCTTGGACTGCAAGGAGATCCAACCAGTCCATTCTGAAGGAGATCAGCCCTGGGTGTTTTTTGGAAGGAATGATGCTAAAGCTGAAACTCCAGTACTTTGGCCACCTCATGCGAAGAGTTGTGATACTGGGAGGGATTGTGGGCAGAAGGAGAAGGGGATGACAGAGGATGAGATGGCTGGATGACATCACCGACTCAATGGACGTGAGTCTGAGTGAACTTGAGGAGTTGGTGATGGACAGGGAGGCCTGGTGTGCTGCGATTCATAGGGTCACAGAGAGTCGGACACAACTGAGCCACTGAACTTAACTGAACTGTTTCCACTGTTTCCCCATCTATTTCCCATGAAGTGATAGGACCAGATGCCATGATCTTCGTTTTCTGAATGTTGAGCTTTAAGTCAATTTTTTCACTCTTCTCTTTCACTTTCATCAAGAGGCTTTTTAGTTCCTCTTCACTTTCTGCCATTGGCGAAGGTGATGGCACCCCACTCCAGTACTCTTGCCTGGAGAATCCCAGGGACGGGGGAGCCTGGTGGGCTGCTGTCTATGGGGTCACACAGAGTCGGACACGACTGAAATGACTTAGCAACAGCAGCACTTTCTGCCATAAGGGTGGTGTCATCTGCATATCTGGAAGTTCACGGTTCACATATTGCTGGTGAACTGCCTAGAACCTTTCTTATCTGATCACAACCCCTCTCTTTCCACAAAGATGTGCATCCCTAAATAATATATATAGTAGTTTAGTTTTGTCTTATTTTTGAACATTACATACAAGGAATCAACTTTTGGAAGTGCTTTTTTTGTAAAATGTTATGTTTGTATTATTCCATCAGCTTGTCACTGCTATATATTATTCTATCATGTGAATATACAGCATGAGCCTGTCCATTCTATGCTAATTTGGGTTATTTCCAATTTATTATCTATTTTGAACGTATTTTAATGTTATCAGTTATGCTGCTGTGAATATTCTGTATGTGCATTCATTTGTATAGGGCATACAGCTAAGAGTAGATTTAGGAAATTATACAGTATGTGGATCTTTAGCTTTACTAGACAAGGTCAAACTTTCTTAAATTAGTGGTACCAGTTTATTCTGGCACTAGTATTGTATGAGCATGCCTTTGCTTCTCATCAACCCCTGATGTTTTCAGACTTTTAAATTTTTGCTAAACTACTGGGTACATAATGATACCCCATATTGGTTTTCATTAGCATTTCCCTGATTACAAATGAATTCAGTGTAATTATCTGTCACTTGCATTTCCTACTTTGTTAGTGCTTATTCAGGTCTCTTGTCCATTAAAAATCTGAGCTGTCTGTCCTCTTATTTACACGTATTGCCTGTGTTCTGGTTTCCCGTCTTTTTATCAACTGTGTGTCACAAACGCTTTTTCCCCACTCTGTGACTTGTCCTTTTAATAGTCTTCAAAGTGTCTCTTAATGAACAGAAGTTCTTAAATTTAAGGTTGTTCAATTTATCGATCATCTGTTTTATAGTTAGTGTTTTTCCGTCCTGTTTAAGAAATTCTTTCCTTCTGGGATTTTGATTTTTGGTTGCATTGACTCTATAAGTCTGTTTGAGAGGAATTGGCTCTCTTAAAATATTGATGTTATCTGTGATCATCCATTTACTTTTTAATGTATATGAGTAAAGTTTTATCACTTTTTTCACAAAATCTTGCACGTTTTTTTGTTATATTTATTGCTGCTGCTACTGCTAAGTCGCTTCAGTCGTGTCCGACTCTGTGCGACCTCATAGACGGTAGCCAACCAGGCTCCCCTGTCCCTGGGATTCTCCAGGCAAGGACACTGGAGTGGGTTGCCATTTCCTTCTCCAATGGATGAAAGTGAGAAGTGAAAGGGAAGTCGCTCAGTCGTGTCTGACTCTTAGCAACCTCATGGACTGCAGCCTACCAGGCTCCTCCGCCCATGAGATTTTCCAGGCAAGAGTACTGGAGTGGGGTAACATTGCCTTTTTGCTAGTTACTTCATATTTTTGGATGCTGTTAGTAATGAATGCTGTATGTTTTTTGAGAATTTAATTTTCTAATTATCTATTGCTAGTATTAAAAGTATAATTATCTTTATATATTGACTATACTTAACAATATTGCTGAAATTTCCCATTCATTTTAATAATTTATTTGAAGATTTTTTTACTTTTTCCACCTGTACAATCTTATCTGAGAATAAGGATACTTTTGTTTCTTCCTTTCCCATCTTTATTCCTTTAAATTTCTTTACTTACTTTACTATACTGGGTTGGATCTTTAGTATTATCTTGAATAGCAAACCTACTTGTCTTGTTAGTGATATCAGAGAGAAAGTATTCAGCTATTCACTAGTATGATGTTTGATTAAGAGTTGCTGTTTTTTCGAAAAGTTGTCTGATTTTTGCAAAAGAGAGAGGTTAGATTTTTATTACTCATATTTTCTCTTACAGTTCTACAATTCCATCACAGTATTTAAAAAAAAAATAAGTCAGGAGTTATGAGGGTATATTAGAAAAGAAAATAAGTTATGTGGACTGTAAATGTTTTAAATTTGTAAGATTCTATAAAGAAAGCTATATTCTTTAAAAAAAAAAAAAAAGAATTGCTGTTTTTTAAAGATAGACTTTATTGAGTTAAGAAAGTTCTCCTTTATTCCTGATTTGTTCAGAGCTTCTATTAGGAATTAATGTTGGGTTTAGAAAATGTTGAGTTTTTGAAATGATGAAGTCATTCAGAACTTTTACCTGTTAATGTGAGAATTTCATTGATTAAATTTTCTAATGTTAAACCTATCTTGTATTCCTGGGATAAATCCAACTGCTTCATGATGTGTTATCCTTTCTAAATAGTATATATTCAGTTTGATAAACTTTTCTTTGAATTTTTGCATCTATATTTATTTATGAGTGAGGTAGCCCTGTGATTTTTCTTTTTGTGTTACCTTTGTCAGGTTTTAGTATCAAGATCCATCTAGGCGGTGTTAGCCAGCCTTTTTTTTCATTATTGCTTCTATAATGAGACTTTTAAAATAATTTTTTCTATCACTCTCCCATGAAATCTTGAAGGTACTGATATAAAGTAATTCTATATATGTACTATAGACGTCTGTACTTTGTATGTAAAAGGGTAAGATTTCCCCGCTTAGGAATCAGTTTGAACTCCCCTGGGGACAGTATTATCTCACTGAGAATGCATGGTCTGGCCTCATAAAATTGACTGGATTGTGCTTCCTCTTTCTCTACTTGATTATATATTTTTTAAACTTAAATGACATTTTAAGACTCCGCTGGTGATTCAGATGGTAAAGCATCTGCCTACAATGTGGGAGACCTGGGTTTGATCCCTGGGTCGGGAAGATGCTCTGGAGAAGGCAGTGGCAACCCACTCCGGTACTTTTGCCTGGAAAATCCCGTGGATGGAAGAGCCTGGTAGGCTACAGTCCGTGGGGTCGCAAAGAGTTGGACACGGCTGAGCAACTTCACCTTACCTCAGCTTTTGTTCATGAAGCTGACTGATACACTACTGATTTACCTCACTTAGGAGAAGCGTGAACGAACCCCCCAGCCTCTGCAAAAGGAACATCAGAGACATCAGGAACCTGTGCATCAGTCTAAAAAAAGTCTGAGTGAGGTACGAAAAAATTTCCAATCTTTTGCTTAGTAATAATAGGTAATTACAAGTTAGCTTTTACCTTGGAAGTATTTTGTTTGAATACATTAAAATGCATAAACCCACACTGTAAAAGATATCAGTTGTGCATAAGAGTATTAGGAACACATCACAGAAATTTGGGAAGAAAAAATAAATTCTTTAACACAATAGCTGATTTTTATTGAGTGTATCAAAATTTAAGCAATCAGTATGTGTTATGTCCTTTGAAAAATCACCTTGGGACAGTACACACTTCTTTCCAAATATATTTGAAGCTTCTGTTTGCAGGGAGGTCCTTTAAAATGTGTTGCACATTATTTTAAATAGAAGTAATTCTCTTTGTGGAAATTATTTTTGATCTAGGGAAATGTTATTAAGAGTTAAATCTAGTGAATAAAGTATATAGAGAGAATTTAACAATGAGAAGCAACTCAAGATAAATATATGTGGATGAAACCATGGTATTATTTTCAATAGCAAAAATGGAAAACTACCAAAATGTTGAAATGATTATATAAATTACGTTGTACCCACTGGAACATTTTATAGCCTCTAAAAATTATCATTACAAAATCTATACAGGACTTTTGGACTTTGAGGGAGAGGGAGAGAGTGGGATGATTTGGGAGAATAGCACTGAAACATGTGTACTATCATGTAAGAAACGAATCACCAGTCTATGTTCGATACAGGATGCTTGGGACTGGTGCACGGGGATGATCCAGTGAGTTGATATGGGGTGGGAGGTGGGGGGGAGGGTTCAAGATTGGGAACTCATGTATACCTGAGATGGAAAAAAATAAAATAAAATAAAGGACTTGGAGTATAAAAAAAAAAATCTATACAGCAATGTAGAAAAAAAATTCCTCGTATAATGTTAAATGAAAAAGCCAGACAGAAATGTGTACATAGATTGAGACTATGACTATGTAAAAAATGTGTGTAAATGAAAAATACTGCAAGGAAATATACCAATAAGCTGAAAGTTGTTTTGTTATGTAGATGGTATTAATGTTTGGTTGTTTTCTTACTTTTTAGGAAAATTTGTATAATGAAATTATATTCATATACAAAATGCATATCTTGGGAATCAAAAGCAAAATATAATCAAGATTGAATTTCTTACATAGCTTTTTATTTTTATTTTTTCAAGGCCAAGATTTTTTTTTTTATTTTTTAGTTTGTTTTGCTTTACAATACTGTATTCGTTTTGCCATACATTGACATGAATCAGCCACGAGTGTATATGAGCTCCCAATCCTGACCCCCCACATCCCCTCCCACTCCACACCGTCTCCCTGGATCATCCCCATGCATCAGTCCCAAGCGTGCTGCATCCTAGACCAGCGATTTGTTTCACTTATGATATACACTTACATGGCTTTTTAAATGCTTTAGAAAAAGTTGTAGGAAAGGAGCTCTAAACATGAATTGAGCCCTAATTGTTCCAACTTTGAAATTAAATAGAATTTAATGTAAAGGCATTTTACAAACTGTCTTTAATTACCATATAAAAGGAATATTTTCCCTCTTTTTTGCCAAAGATTATTTTTATGATTAAATTTCTAGTTTTCGAAATAATTATATAACCATAATCTCTTAAATATTTTAGGTTTGATGGTGAGATTGTATAAAAGCAATAAAATATCGCCAGTTTTATATGGTTCAACCTAATAAAAGAAATGCACATAAATAATCTACTCTCCTTTATTGGCTTTCAAACACTTATAGGGCAGTATCCTCAGAGTATATTTACTTTTTGGTGTACTACTAACAGCAGTTTTATTTCAGTCCCATAGTGAAGATCCAGAAAAAGATAAAACACCACAAAACTGCAGAGAGCAAGATCTGGAGGACGTAGCATGGAATTTAGAGATGGCCCATGAAGAGATCCGAAGGCTCAATGATGAACTGCAAGGGAAGGAGAAGGAACAGAGCAGACTCGGTAAGCTGTGCTGACAGACAAATATCTCTGACTGTGTTTTAAATGTAATGGTCCTGCTAAGCGTAAAACACAAGGATCCTGAGAAAAAAATCTTCTAACACATAAAAGTCCGATATACAGTCTCATTTTCAACAGTGTCCAGAAGTTTTTGTCAAAGCGTATCATAACTACCAAAAGGTGTGCAACTCCAGTACACCACCCAGTGCAAGACATTTCCAGTGCTCCAGAAGCGCTCTTTCTTCTCCCTATGTCTACATACTCTCTCCTCCCCCAAAGTCATGACTAGTCCTAAATTTTAAGGCTATTTCTGAGTTTTAACTGCAGGGAATATACATTGTTTAGCTTGTTTCTTTTGTTCAATATTATATTTGTGAGATTCATCCTTATTCTTGCAGGTAACAGTAATTTGTTGACTTCTGCTATCTGTACTCTAGTATTTCATTGAATAAACATACTCCATTTATTCCATTTAGCCCTTCTACTCTTGATAGACGTTTATGTTGTTTCCGGTTGTGGTCTATTATGAACTGTGGTGCTCTAAGTATTCTTGTCTTTATCTATACATTTCTGATCATGATATACCTGAGTAGAATTATTAGATCAGATGGTTAAGGATTTGTTCTGTGTTGGTTGCTGCTGCTGCTAAGTCACTTCAGTCGTGTCCGACTCTATGCGACCCCATAGACGGCAGCTCCCCCATCCCTGGGATTCTCCAGGCAAGAACACTGGAGTAGGTTGCCATTTCCTTAAACAATGCGTGAAAGTGAAAGTGAATTTGCTCAGTCGTGTCCGACACTCAGGGACTCCGTGGACTGCAGGCTCCTCCATTCATGGGATTTTCCAGGCAAGAGTGCTGGGGTAGGGTGCCATCGCCTTCTGTGTTGGTAGATTACTGCTGCAAATAAGTAAGCAGGGTGACAATATACAGCCTTGACGCACTCCTTTCCCTATTTGGAACCAGTCTGTTGGTCCATGTCCAGGTCTGACTGTTGCTTCCTGACCTGCATGTAGGTTTCTCAAGAGGCAGGTCAAGTGGTCTGGTATTCCCATCTCTTTCAGAATTTTCCACAGTTTATTGTGATCCACACAGTCAAAGGCTTTGGCATAGTCAATAAAGCAGAAAGAGATGTTTTTCTGGAACTCTCTTGCTTTTTCCATGATCCAGGGGATGCTGGCAATTTGATCTTTGGTTCCTCTGTCTTTTCTAAAACTAGCGTGAACATCTGGAAGTTCACAGTTCACGTATTGCTGAAGCCTGGCTTGGAGAATTTTGAGCATTACTTTACTGGCGTGTGAGATGAGTGCAATTGTGCGGTAGTTTGAGCATTCTTTGGCATTGCCTTTCTTTGGGATTGGAATGAAAACTGACCTTTTCCAGTCCTGTGGCCATGCTGAGTTTTCCAAATTTGCTGGCATATTGAGTGCAGTGCTTTCACAGCATCACCTTTCAGGATTTGAAATAGCTCAACTGGAATTCCATCACCTCCACTAGCTTTGTTTGTAGTGATGCTTTCTAAGGCCAGAATGTCTGGCTCTAGATGAGTGATCACACCATCGTGATTATCTTGGTTGTGAAGATCCCTTTTGTACAGTTCCTCTGTATATTCTGGCCACCTCTTCTTAATATCTTCTGCTTCTATTAAGTCCATACCGTTTCTGTCCTTTATTGAGCCCATCTTTGCGTGAAATGTTCCCTTGGTATCTCTAATTTTCTAGAAGAGATCTCTAGTCTTTCCCATTCAGTTCTTTTCCTCTATTTCTTTGCATTGATCGCTAAAGAAGGCTTTCTTATCTCTTCTTGCTATTCTTTGGAACNTTTATTGAGCCCATCTTTGCGTGAAATGTTCCCTTGGTATCTCTAATTTTCTAGAAGAGATCTCTAGTCTTTCCCATTCAGTTCTTTTCCTCTATTTCTTTGCATTGATTGCTGAAGAAGGCTTTCTTATCTCTTCTTGCTATTCTTTGGAACTCTGCATTCAGATGCTTATCTCTTTCCTTTTCTCCTTTGCTTTTCACCTCTCTTATTTTCACAGCTATTTGTAAGGCTTCCCCAGACAGCCATTTTGCTTTTTTGCATTTCTTTTCCATGGGGATGGTCTTCATCCCTGTCTCCTGTACATGTCGTGAACCTCATTCCATAGTTCATCAGGCACTCTATCTATCAAGTCTAGGGCCCTTAAATCTATTTCTCACTTCCACTGTATAATCATAAGGGATTTGATTTAGGTCACACCTGAATGATCTAGTGGTTTCCCCTACTTTCTTCAATTTAAATCTGAATTTGGTAATAAGGAGTTCATGATCTGAGCCACAGTCAGCTCCTGGTCTTGTTTTTGTTTACTGTATAGAGATTCTCCATCTTTGGCTGCAAAGAATATAATCAGTCTGATTTCAGTGTTGACCATCTGGTGATGTCCATGTGTAGAGTCTTCTCTTGTGTTGTTGGAAGAGGGTGTTTGCTATGACCAGTGCATGTAAGTAGCCCCCAATAAAAACTTTGGCTGCTTAGTCTGTAATGAATTTTCTTGGCTGACTTTTCATGTGAGTTGTCAAATTCATTGCTGGAGAAATTAAGCCCATCCTTTATGACTGCTGAGAGACAACTCTTGGAAGCTTGTGCCTGGTTTCCTCTGGACTTTGCTTCATGTACCTTTTCTATGTGATCAGGAATGATCTCTTGTAAGATTCATGTTGGTCTCTTACTTCTCGGAGATTCTTCAACTGGCCATTATAGGAGGCCTATCAGCTGTAGTTTGGTGATGAGTAGACCACAGGAGGCAAAGTGATAAAACCTAGGTTAGAGAACGCAAATTCAATAGACTCCTGTGGCCCATATACTTTTTCTATGCCCTTCTGCAGTCCTCATACAATTCTTCAATTGTACCAAAAGTTATTTCTGAAATTTTTCTATTTTGCTATTTCTAGGAACAGTTGGTGAAATTCTAAGTATTATTAATTTCAGGCATTAATTTTAAGTATGTATGTGTGTAATTTCTTTTTATTAAATTTGTAATACCATGCTTAAAAACTTTTAGCTCTTCCTTTTGTTTATAGTGGTCTAAACTCTTTAGCATAGAATCTGGTTAGGGAAACAGGGAAAGATTACATGATCAGACAATATCAGGGATAGGAAGAAACCTAGGATGTAGTAGGAACATTAAGAGGGGACTCTGGGAAAGCTTCCTGGAGGAGGTGACGTTTATGCAGAAACTCAGAGGATAGCCATCAGAAAGAAAGTATTCCAGAGGGTCACTTGAAATTTGATTATTATGCTAATCATTTGCTCCTTACACAAATATATTGCTCTTTTTTTCTTTTAGCTTCTGCATTTGAGAAGGCTCAACTAGAAATTGAGAAATTGAAAGAAAATTTGATAAAGCTGAAAGAAAATGGTGAGTAATCTTAACAGATATTATAATATTTAGTAATAAAACATTAAAGAATAATATAATTTATGTTGTGTAATATTATTAAATAATATTTAACAAATAATGATATTACTACTAGTTCTATTATTACTATCTCTACCATCTTATTACTGTTACTACCACTTACTGCTTACTAACTTATACTCTATCAGGCATTTTACATGCATTATCTCTAATCCTAACATCAATGCCAAGTTGCAGTATTATTCTAACCATTTCATAGATAAAGAAACTGAGTCATGGCAAGGTTAAATGAATTATCCAGTAGCTACATTAAGTATTAGAGCTATATGTCTGACTGCAAAATCTTTGGTTAACACAAACAATATGTGTTTTACTGGGACCAGTGAGGTTGCTGCTGCTAAGTCGCTTCAGTCGTGTCTGACTCAGTGTGACGCCATAGACAGCAGCCCACCAGGCTCCCCCGTCCCTGGGATTCTCCAGGCAAGAACACTGGAGTGGGTTGCCATTTCTTTCTCCAATGCATGAAAGTGAAAAGTGAAAGAGAAGTTGCTTAGTCGTGTCCAACTCTTCGCGACCCCATGGACTGCAGCCAGGCTCCTCCGTCCATGGGATTTTCCAGGCAAGAGTGCTGGAGTGGGGTGCCATCACCTTCTCTGACCACTGAGGTTAAGACACTGTATAATGCATTTAATAACACCTCANGATTCTCCAGGCAAGAACACTGGAGTGGGTTGCCATTTCTTTCTCCAATGCATGAAAGTGAAAAGTGAAAGAGAAGTTGCTTAGTCGTGTCCAACTCTTCGCGACCCCATGGACTGCAGCCAGGCTCCTCCGTCCATGGGATTTTCCAGGCAAGAGTGCTGGAGTGGGGTGCCATCACCTTCTCTGACCACTGAGGTTAAGACACTGTATAATGCATTTAATAACACCTCACCCTAACTTCAGTTCAGTTCAGTCGCTCAGTTGTGTCTGACTCTTTGCGACCCCATCAATTGCAGCACACCAGGCCTCCCTGTCTATCACCAACTCCCAGAGTTTACTCAGACTCAAGTCCATCGTGTCAGTGATGCCATCCAGCCATCTCATCCTCTGTCATCCCCTTCTCCTCCTGCCCCCAATCCCNTTTAGTTCCTCTTCACTTTCTGCCATAAGGGTGGTGTCATCTGCATATCTGAGGTTATTGGTATTTCTATTTTTCCCAGCAGTCTTGATTCCAGCTTGTACTTCTTCCTGCCCAGTGTTTCTTATGATGTACTCTGCATAGAAGTTAAATAAGCAGGGTGACAATATTCAGCCTTAATGTACTCCTTTTCCTAACTTAGCTATGTATAAAGGACACTAACTATAGTGAAATGTAATGAAATTTGAGTATTATAATGATAGTAGGTAGAAAAATAATTTAAAATATGTCTACTGGTTTTAAATAGTTATAAAGCTAGATTTATTTACCCTGTGATGTTATAAGTTATATTAAGCAACATATATTTGGTCTTCACCCTAATAAAGGTGTCTTTTGTCATGACAATGAAGACTTTTGGAAAGTCCCTAGGTAACCAGAGGATAGGCTTCCCTGGTAGCTCAGTGGTAATGAATCCAGCTGCAGAAGATGTGGGTTCAGTCCCTGGGTCAAGAAGATCCCCTGGAGGCGGAAGTGGCAATCCACTCCAGTATTCTTGTCTGGGATTTCCCACAGACAGAGGAGCCTGGTGGGCTACTTTCCATGTGGTCACAAAGAGTCGGACACAATTGAGTGACTGAACACACACACATACACACGCACATTAACAACATTATTTCAGGTCAGGGTAGATACGGGTTGGATGAAAATATCTGCTCTGAACCTAACTGTATAGGTTGATTTTTAAAATATAATTTTATTTATTTATTTATTATTGACTGTGCTGGGTCTGTGTTACCTCACGAGCTTTTCTCTAGTTATGGAGAGCAGGGACTACTCTATTTGCAGTGCATGGGCTTCTGATTGTAGTAGCTTCTCCTTGCAGAGCATGGGCTTTAGGGTACCTGGGCTTCAGTAGTTGCAGCTTCCAGGCACTAGAGCACAGGCTCAATTGTTGTGGTGCTCGGGCCTAGTTGCTCTGCGGCATGTGGGATTTTCCTGGATCAGGAATAGAACTTGTGTCTCTTGCAGTGGCAGGCATATTCTTTACCAGTGAGCCACCAGGGAAGCCCTAGCTTGATGTTTTAAAAAACAAAAAGCCTATATTCCATTTGTGACAAGCAGAACAGTACTAATTTCAGTGACCTATGTAAAACTGTATTTTTAAAATTTATGAAAATTAAAAATACTGGTAATATATAGTAAAGAGAAATAGACAATGCCATTGTGAAAATATAGCTTTGCACAATCTTTCTGAAAAATAATTTGGCAGGCTCTGCCAAATTTTTTAAATGCGCATGTCTTCTGATCCAGCTATGTCATTTCTTTCTAGGGAATTATTTTTTGGGAAATAATGTCATAAGGACTTAGAGACTGATGAACAAGGAAAATCTTGTATAATTGTTTACAAGAATAAACATTGGCAGCAAACCTAAATCTTCATCAGTAGGGGGAAAGTGACATTGAAATGGCAATTTGGACAGTGGCTTACTATGTAGAACAAAATGAGGTACTGCATTAACAAATCATGGTATATTAATAAGATGGACTCAAAAGGAACAAATTATCAGTAAAATACAGGTGAATCCCCCAAACACTGTAGATATTGAGTGAAAGTAGCCTGAAACAAACATATGTGTATTGTAAGATTTAATTTATATCAAAACCAAGAATGAGTAAGACTATTAATAGTCTCTGTGATAGAAGTCAGAAAGTGGCTGTAGGGGTGAGTGGGACTGGAGAAATGACTGAAAAGGATTTGAGGATATATTATGGTTTGATGAAAATATTCTGTATCTTTTTGAAGGCAAGTTCACAAGTATATAAAATTTTCAAAATTCATTAAACTGAACACTTAATATGTTTGCTATATTGTATATAAATTATACCTCAATTAAAAAATCATTCCAAATAAATGGAAAATGACTTTAGGTATACTATCCTGTAAAGATATCCATGATGTATCACAGGCAGTAAATTTGCAGACAGTGTTGGGTAGCATTGTTCAAATTTTTTTAAACTGTATATGCAAAAGTTAGAACAAATCTTGCCTTCCATATATGTATATGGCTTGTGAATTATTTTTTTTTTCTTTTTGGCATGTTTTCAGCATTTTTCAAGTTAAAAATTCACATGCTAAGGAGAGAAGGGGGATAGCAAAAGAAACGAAAAAATTAATACAATGAAAAATTAATACAACAGGCAATGAAGAAGGAAGACAAAGGAAACTTTACAGCAGCATAAAAAAAACTGGAGAAACATAAGTGAAAAAAAAGAAACAGCTGCTGATCCAAGAAAATTACCAGCAACAAGTTTATACTATCGAAACTTTGATGAGTGCTAGGAAGAGCAGATCTCAGCATGAGGTGCTGAGGTGAGAGTGGCCTACAGGCAGAGGTGCTACAGGAGAAAGGTGATTTTGGTGAATTAATCTGACTTCACTTGGACAGTCTGTTCACTGCAGCTAGCTCAGTGCATCACCTGTATATGGGGGTCTTACTGTTAACAAGTACAAGAGAAATACAGTATAGAGAAATATATAGTATAGAGAAATAGACAATGCCATTGTGAAAATACAGCTTGGTGCAATCTTTCTGAAGAATAATTTGGCAAGAGCAAGAGAAGTAGCAAGGAATACATGAAGTGTATAAGAGAGACTTCCCAGGTGGTGCTTGTGGTAAAGAACCCACCTGCCAATCCAGGAGATGTAAAAGCTGTGGGTTCGATCCCTGGGCTGGGAAGATCCCCTCAAGGAGGACATGGCAGCCCACTTCTGTACTCTTGTCTGGAGAATCCCATGGACAGAGGAGCCTAGCGGGCTACAGTCCATACGGTCAGAAAGAGTTGGACATGACTGAAGCGACTGATCGTACACGCATGTAAGAGAAATGGGACCACAGGAGGCTAGGAAGGTAATTTTCTTGGTCGTTTAGGTTTTAGAAGGCAGGTTTAATTGTTTTAAAATTCCAGGTCCTGGAAGAACCTCTATTGCTGGAAACACTACTCTGAAAAAGGCCAACTCATTAGACTGGCATGAGAATTGACAAAACCTTCTGTTGTGTTTCATGAGTTGGTACAACATTCTAGGGCTGGACTTGAGAGTCTAGCGGCTCTTCTTTGCAGAGAATCACATGTGCAGAGACGTGGTAGCACTGGCAAGCACAGCAGGAAATAGCACTTCCTCAGTTTTTAGACTTAATGCCCCCCAATTTAAACTTCAATCCATGGACTTCTTTGGTTGTCCAGTAGTTAAGAATCTACCTGCCAATACAGGGGACACGGGCTGGATCCCTGTCCAGGAGAGTCGCACATGCCGTGGGCATCTAAGCCCGTGTGCCACAATTACTGAGGCCGTGCTTCACAAGAGGAGCCACGGCAGTGAGACACCCGCGCGCCTCAGCAAAGAGGAGCACCCGCTCCCAGCAGCTGGAGGAATACCACGCACAGCGTCGAAGGCCCAGTGCGGCCAAAAATAAGTTCATTAATTTGAAAAAACTCCAGTCCAATTGAAGCAATTGCATCTTCTTTGTTTTAGACTCAGTTGACCTACGGAAAGCAAAGGAACATAATCAGAGACTGGATGAGGAAATTCTGGCTCTAAGAAATCGGGTTCAATCACTTGACTCAGAAAAAAAAGCACTTGGAGAAGAGGTAAGTTGTTTAATTAAATTTGTTGCTAGAGTTACTCTAAATGTGTATAGACTAAAAGCAGTCAGAGCAGCCTAGATGGATAATACATCATCCACTGGTCATTAGTGAAGTCTGATTCTGGTGGCTGTAACCTGGCAGGTGGATGCTATACTTTGACCTGGACGCTTTGTATTAGTATTTCTGCTTCATACATTTGAACCACATATGCTGAACAGTAATGTTATTGCTCTGTACTTCAATAGGATCTTTTCTTTTTAATAAGCATTTAGATAATAGTTTATACTTCTCACATTTACCAAAGTTTGAGTTTGTTAATACCAGATACTTAGTTGTATTATGTTTTTGAATCATTTTTAATATGCACTTCCAGGTTCTAGATACACTATGCTGTTGCTGCTGCTGCTGCTAAGTCATTTCAGTCGTGTCCAACTCTGTGCGACCCCATAGACAGCAGCCCACCAGGCTCCCTCATCCTTGGGATTCGCCAGACAAGAGTACTGGAGTGTTATGTCAACTTCAATTTCAGTTCTATTCATTTCACAATCATCTCTCTAGTATCTGATACAATGCCTGGCACACACTCTAAGTGCTCAAGAAATTTTGTTGCAAGAATGAGTAGTTATTCATTAGGATGGCTATTATCAAAACAATAAAAAATAACAAATGTTGAGGATGTTGAGAAATTAGGACCCTTTGAATACTGTTGTTAAGAATGTAAAATGGGGAAAAAAAGAATGTAAAATGGTACAGACACACTCGAAAATGGTATGTACTCCCTTTAAAAAGTAATTCTGCTCTGGCTATATATCCAAAAGAACTCAAAGCAGGCACTTGAACAGAGATTTATTCACTCATATTCGTAGCCAAAAAGTTGAAGCAACTCAAGTATCCATTGACAGATGACTGGATAAACAAAGTATGGTGTGTGTGTATGTGTGTGTGTATATAATAGGGACTTGAAAAGATATTTTAACATATGTTACAGCATAGGTGAAACTTGAAGCCATTATACTACTTAAACAAGTCACCCAAAGACAAATAGTGCATCCATTTATATGAGGTACATAAAGTAGTCAAAAATCACAGAAATAGAAAGTAGAATAGTGGTTTCGAGGGGCTGTAGGGAAGGACAGGATGAGGAATTATTGCTTAATGAGTAGAATTTCAGTTTTGCAAGATGAGAAGAATTCTGGAGATAGATGGTGGTGATGGTTACATAATGTGAATATGCTTAGTGCTTCTCAACTATATACTTAAAAAACAGTTAAAATGGTAGATTTTGTGTTATGTATATTTTATCATAATTTTAAAATGCAATCATAAATCACTATAAATTTGTACACATAATACTGATAAAATATATTCAATGTATTTTAAACATGTTTGTGTATGTTTTACATATATATACATACATATTTGGACTTCCCTGGTGGCTCAGACGGTAAAGCGTCTGCCTACAGTGCAGGAGACCTGGGTTCAATCTCTGGGTCAGGAAGATCCTCTGGAGAAGAAAGTGGCAACCCACTCCAGTACTCTTGCCTGGAAAATCCCATGGACGGAGGAATGTAGTAGACTACAGTCCATGGAGTCACAAAGAGTCGGACACGACTGAGCAACTTCACTTCACATATGTATTTATATATGTTTGCTCAGTCATGTCCATCTCTTTCTCAGCCCCATGGACTGTAGCCTGTCAGCTCCTCTGTCCATAGAATTCTCCAGGCAAGAATACTAGAGTGGGTAGCCATTCCCTTCTCCAGGGAATCTTCCCAACCCAGGGATTGAACCTGGGTCTCCTATATTACAGGCAGATTCTTTACCATCTGAGCTACCCGAGAAACCACCCCCCCCCAAAAAAAATATGTATATGTATACACACACGAAGAGTTAGACGTGACTGGGTGACTGAACAACAACACATACAAANTCATCCTTGGGATTCTCCAGACAAGAGTACTGGAGTGTTATGTCAACTTCAATTTCAGTTCTATTCATTTCACAATCATCTCTCTAGTATCTGATACAATGCCTGGCACACACTCTAAGTGCTCAAGAAATTTTGTTGCAAGAATGAGTAGTTATTCATTAGGATGGCTATTATCAAAACAATAAAAAATAACAAATGTTGAGGATGTTGAGAAATTAGGACCCTTTGAATACTGTTGTTAAGAATGTAAAATGGGGAAAAAAAGAATGTAAAATGGTACAGACACACTCGAAAATGGTATGTACTCCCTTTAAAAAGTAATTCTGCTCTGGCTATATATCCAAAAGAACTCAAAGCAGGCACTTGAACAGAGATTTATTCACTCATATTCGTAGCCAAAAAGTTGAAGCAACTCAAGTATCCATTGACAGATGACTGGATAAACAAAGTATGGTGTGTGTGTATGTGTGTGTGTATATAATAGGGACTTGAAAAGATATTTTAACATATGTTACAGCATAGGTGAAACTTGAAGCCATTATACTACTTAAACAAGTCACCCAAAGACAAATAGTGCATCCATTTATATGAGGTACATAAAGTAGTCAAAAATCACAGAAATAGAAAGTAGAATAGTGGTTTCGAGGGGCTGTAGGGAAGGACAGGATGAGGAATTATTGCTTAATGAGTAGAATTTCAGTTTTGCAAGATGAGAAGAATTCTGGAGATAGATGGTGGTGATGGTTACATAATGTGAATATGCTTAGTGCTTCTCAACTATATACTTAAAAAACAGTTAAAATGGTAGATTTTGTGTTATGTATATTTTATCATAATTTTAAAATGCAATCATAAATCACTATAAATTTGTACACATAATACTGATAAAATATATTCAATGTATTTTAAACATGTTTGTGTATGTTTTACATATATATACATACATATTTGGACTTCCCTGGTGGCTCAGACGGTAAAGCGTCTGCCTACAGTGCAGGAGACCTGGGTTCAATCTCTGGGTCAGGAAGATCCTCTGGAGAAGAAAGTGGCAACCCACTCCAGTACTCTTGCCTGGAAAATCCCATGGACGGAGGAATGTAGTAGACTACAGTCCATGGAGTCACAAAGAGTCGGACACGACTGAGCAACTTCACTTCACATATGTATTTATATATGTTTGCTCAGTCATGTCCATCTCTTTCTCAGCCCCATGGACTGTAGCCTGTCAGCTCCTCTGTCCATAGAATTCTCCAGGCAAGAATACTAGAGTGGGTAGCCATTCCCTTCTCCAGGGAATCTTCCCAACCCAGGGATTGAACCTGGGTCTCCTATATTACAGGCAGATTCTTTACCATCTGAGCTACCCGAGAAACCACCCCCCCCCAAAAAAAATATGTATATGTATACACACACGAAGAGTTAGACGTGACTGGGTGACTGAACAACAACACATACAAACATGTGAGATAAAGTTAAGGAAGGGTATATCCGAAACATTGTTACTTCTGGAAAGGGAAATGAAATTGTGGCACAAAGTTACATGAAGGAAAAGATCACTTTTTACTCTATATGCCTATATGTTGTTTAAATTTTTCACACAAAGAATGTATTCATGTATAACCTATATATTTTTATAATAAAGCAACCCCCCCCCCCCCCTGACTGTGTATTTAAAATGCTTTTGTATTTCAGGTTGAACGACTTAAAAGAGGAACGTGTGAAGCTCAAGAGAATAAGCATCTTGGAAACCACTCTCCTGGAAAAACTGTGGGTACTGAACAGAAAGTAGAGGTAGTAAAGTTCTCTTCTTTCTGCCTTCTCATTTTGAAGTGAGCTGCGTTTTACAGAGTGCGCCACAGCACTGGGGGCTGAGCACAGGCTTCTCTTGTCTTGCCTGCCTTTTCCTATTGCCTTGCCAGAGTGTGGGGAAAGAAACTAGAGTACAGAGGATAGGGTATGTTTCTGTTCGCTTTCCCCCCACAGGGAATGATTAATATGAAAAATTTAATGAGTTTTGTTAAAGAAAAAAGAATCTTACAAAAATACAACCAACATAGGCATTTTTAATTGTCAAAATGAAGTTGCTTTATAGAATCAACCAGTGGTAGGGGAGTGGGGGAGTGGGAACCACATATCAGAGAGAACTGAAATATGGTTCAGGCTCCAGTGTGTACAGCTTCCAGTCTTCTCAGCACAGTCAGCCTCTGAAGTGGTGGGCAAAATGATCAAACACAAGGCAGATTGTAGCAAGAGCCAGTGTGTCATAGAGACGGTGGATTCAGACTTTCAGCTCAGAGAGGTGGTTTTGCTATAGCCTTTTCTCTTGTACACCTAAAATGAGTAACGTTCCTTGTTGCTGAGGGATCTCCTTCCCTGGAACTTTTCTGTTTTACTGTAACTCCCTGGGCCCTATACCCCCCACCTCCTCGGTATCAAGGAAGTTATAGCCACTGGATTTCTTGACGCCCTACCCAAGGAGCCAATGTTCTTCTTGTCTTCCAAAACTCTTTCCCAGATAATAATGCATTTTGTAGGAAGGAAGGAAAGGAGAAAAGGCAGGAAGGAAATAAGGTGGAGGGAGAAAAGAATGAAGGAAGGAGGGTGGTGGCGGGAGGAAAGAGAATGAGGAAGGAAGGCAAGAAGGAATTTCCAGGCAAGATTTCGGGATTGTTTACCAGCATTTCTCCCAGGCAACCCAGAACGGTGGCACTCTGATTTAAAGTTGACCTAATTAACTTCTTATGTATCCTTCTGTATGAATAAAGATATACATAGCTTTATTCACATAGAAGCATTTTGAATATTTATTCAGATTTTGTCTTTTCCTTCCTTTTCTTTTTTTCTTTCTTTTTTTTACTAAAATGCCTCTGGAGATCCTTCCATATCATACAAAGAGATCTCGCTTGTTGTTTAGAGCAGCTAGCATTCTGTTGTGTGGATGTACTATAATTTATTTCACCAGTCTCCTGTTGATGGGCACTCGAGTTATTTCTAGTCTTCTGCATATTTATACAGGTGTTTCTGTAGGATAGAGTCACAAAAATGGGATTATAAAGTTAGAGAGTAGATTCGTCAGTAATTTTGGTCAGTGTTGCCAGATACTGCTCAGTGGAAATTGCATCATTTTCCTTTTCCCTCAGCAGTGAAATATTGCTGACTAACTGAATATATTGTCAAATATTTGCATGTAGTAAACATGCAAATGTTTATGAAATCTTTACCAAATGCAAATGAGAATGAGTATCTTAGTGTAGTTTTCCTTTCAATCATCTAATGGCAGTGAGATTGAGCATTTTTTCAAATATTTAAAACTTAATTTGTTTCTTTTATAAAATTAATTTCACTAAATATTTAATACAGTATAAAATACATATTTTAAGAGTTGAGTTCAATGAGCTTTGATAAAGGCATACATCTGTATAACCACAACCATTGCCATCAAGAAAATAACATATTCGTTAACCTAAAATGTTCCCTCACCTTTAGCTATCAGTGCCTCCCACTCCACCACTTTCTATGACCATGCCATTTCTAGAATTTTAAATAAATAGAATCATCTAGTATATACTCTTGTGTTTGGCTTCTTTCACTTATTAATATAATAATGCTTTTGAGATTTATCCATGTTGTTTCCTATATCAATAGTTCATTTTTAAACTGCTGAGTAATATTCCTGTATATATAGATATACTATGCATTGTTTATCTAGCCATTGGTTAATAGATAATCAGGTTGTTTTCAGCTATTATGAAAAAGCTGCTACTAGTATTCACATACCAGTCTGTTTTTTCCTTCTTAGATAAATATCAAGCTGTGGAATTACCGAATCACAGAGCAAGTGCAGGTTTAACTTTATAAGAAACTGTCAGATTGTCTTCCACTTTGTCATGAATAATGCTGGTATGAACATTCATGTACAAATTTTTGTGTGAACAGATTTTCATTTTTCTTCAGTATGTACATAGGAGTGGAAATGCTGTGTCATATATTAATTCTATATTTAACTTTTTGTAGAACTGCCAGACTATTTTCCAAAGCAGTTGTACCATCTAACATTCCCATCAGCAGTGTATGAGTGCTCCGGTTTCCACATGTCTTACCAACACTTGTTACATTTTGTCGCTTTTATTATAGCCGTCTTAATGGGTATGAAGTAATATCTCAGTATAGTTTTGGTTTGCATCTCCTGATTGACTAATGATACTGAGTGTATTTTCTTATGCTTATTGGCCATTTCTTGAGCTTGTGATTACCTTGCACAGGTCTACATTTCCATCTGGTACCATACTTCTTCAGCCCGAAGAACAGTGATTAACGTTTCTTCTAGTGCAGATATAGTGATAAACTTTCTGATTTTTTTTGTCTCCAAAAGTCTTTGTTTTACTTTTTTTCTTTACTGTAGTAAAGTACATATAACAGAAAATTTACCTTGTTAATGATTTCTAAGTGGACAGTTCAGTGATATTAAGCACCTTCATATTGTTTTTCACCCTTCACCACCATCCACCTCTAGAACTTTCTTCATCTTGCAAAACTGAAACTCTATACCCATTAAACGATAACTCCTTTTTTGCTGAAATTTTGTATTTTCATCTCAGAGGATTTGTTAACAAAATAAGCCACTCGTTATATACAAATAAATAATACAGATATATGTTAGAGAATTATCTAGCTTACTTTCAACATACTAACGTTAATAGAAAAGAGAAATAGAGCAGAGAATACATCAATAAAGTGGGTTTTGACCAACATCCAGACTTAAACAGCGTTGGGAAGTCCCATGTCACAGCACATCTGGAGTCCCAGTTGGTCCCAGGCAGCATGTTGGCTCTGTGGGTGAGTCTTCAGAGATTGCAGTTCAGGGTTCCCACTTATAATCCCAGGACAGATGCAAACTGGTATCATCATCAATCTGTGACCAAATTGCAAGCCTGGTTTCCTGTTAATGCTGTTTGTTTTGTTTTGTAAAACTTGGAATGTTGCTAACCCTGGGACGAGATGGTTGGATGGCTTCACTGACTCGATGGACATGAGTTTGAGTAAGCTCCAAGAGCTGGTGATGAACCGGGAAGCCTGGCGCGCTGCAGTCCATGGCGTCTCAAAGAGTCAGACATGACTGAGTGACTGAACTGAACTGAAGCCCGGGGCTTGGTTAGCCAGGCCCCCCTCAGGGGCTCAACAGTCTCAAGACTCTTCCCCCATCTTATCTCTGGTGCTGCAAGTTCTGCGCTCATAGCAGGCAGTCATTCCCAGTCAGAGCAGAGTCCAGGCAGGCTAGAAGCAAGATCAGAGGCCGTCTCTGCTTTGTCTCTGAAGCCTAAACAAGACTATTTATTTAATTTCCCTAACACTCCTTATTCTTCCCTTCCCTCCCAGCCTTGGCAACCACCATTCTACTTTCTTTCTCTATGGTTTTGACTACTCTGAGTACCTCATTTAAGCGTAATCATACAGTGTTTGTTGTTTTGTGACTTTCTCATTTCAATTAGCATGAGGTCTTCAAATTTCATCAGTGTCATAGCATGTATAATTTTAATATGATGTATTAATCTTTTAAATCATGTAAAAAACAAAAAGTGGCGTTTCAAGCCATTGTTACGATAATACTAGCTTTTGTAATTGCACATATGTTTACCTTTGCTGAGATCTTTATCTTTTCATGTGGCTTTGAGTGACTGTCTAGTATCCTTTGATTTCACTCTGTATGAGTCCCTTTAGGAATTGTCATAGGGCAGGTCTAGTGGTAGCAAAGTCTCTCAGCTTTTGTTCATCTATGAATGTCTTCATTTCTTCCTCACTCTTGAAAAGACAGTCTTGCTAGATATGGGATTCTTAGTTGACAGGTTTTTTTTCTTTCAACATTTTGAATGTATCAGCCCACTGCCTTCTGGTCACTAAAGCTTCTAATGAGAAATCTGCTGATAATCTCACTGAGGAGCCATTGTATATGATGAGTCACTCTGTCTTGCTGTGCTTTCAAGATTATATCTGTCTTTGTCTTTTAGTAGTTTGATTCTACTGTGTCTCATTGTGGGTCTCTTTGAGTTTATCCCTCTTGCAGCTCACTGAGTATGTTGGGTATTTGTATTTGAGTCTTTAATCAAATCATCATTTTCTTTTGTTTTGAACGGTGACCATGTTTCTGGCCCATTCCTTGTTCCGTCATTCATAAGTCAACCTGAAGGAGGCTGCTCTAGGAAGCAACACCAAGATGAACTTAGAATTACAAGAGTTGTCCTTCACAGAGGTGATACCTGAGAAGGATAAAAGGAAGGGGTAGACGTGGGCAGGCAAAACCTTCAGGTCATAATATAGTTCTCACATCTGTTCAAGAAAAGGGAAAAAGAAGGAAAATCGGTTAAGAAGAGCCTAAGACTATATTGCAGCCCTGAGAAGTCTAGGCCAACAGGGGGCTTTGCCACAATAATACCCTGTAGAGGTTCCACACTGGCCAGAAATGGCCAGGCTTTATTATTCTCACTATGCTCAGTCATTCGCTGGAGGCCGCTTGGAAAGAACGTGGCACGTTCTTTCTTGAAGTGAGGCATGATACCTTGTGGCCCTCTGTATCGTAGAGTTCTTAATAGAGAAGACCCTTGTAGAATGATTGGTTAATCTACCTTCCTCTATGATAGACGTTGTCTATGACATTCTGGATAAATGAGAATCTATCCTATTTTAAAAAATGTTCCAAAAAGAAGATCATACAGTTTTTCTCCCTAAAGTATTGGAAAATTTTTTCTGTCTAATCTCAATTTTCTAGGCTGTGAAAGAAACCAGTTTTCTTTTCCTAGTCATTAAGGCTTGAAATATGTGTGGGTTTCTAAAATAATAAAGCTTTATATTGACTCTCAGTGATCCTCTCACCTACTTCATCCCACATAGAGCCAGCTGGAAAGGGACACTGAGGAACACTGTAAGTAAATACTTCTTCTCTATAAAGTAGAAGACCTTAATTAGAGAAGTTACTTAAGAAATAAGTAATCAGTTATACTTAAATGATTTTTAAAGTCACTTCCTGAGGAAAGACTATAAATCTATAAATAGATTTTTGCTTTCAAAGTTCTCTCTTAACCTCTCATGAAGAAAAAAACCTCAAGCTTCCTTGATTATGTTTAGTAGCTGGATAGCGGTGATATCAATAAGTATTAAGTCAAGGGTCTGAGCAGGGGAATGAGGTGAACTGAGTACTGTAATCAGTAGGCAGAGAATAGCAGCACTTTTCCCTGAGCTCATTTCCAGATTTTGACCTAGTGCCATGCTTTCCTTGTCATGGATCTTCAGCTTTCAGACAGGTCTTGGGAAAGTGAAAGTTGCTCAGTCGTGTCTGACTCTTTGCAACCCCATGAACTGTAGCCTGCCAGGCTCCTCTGTCTATGGAATTCTCCAGGCAAGAACACTGGAGTGGCTAGCCTTTCCCTTCTCCAGGGGATCTTCTCAGCCCAGGGACTGAACTCAGGTCTCCCACATTACAGGTGGATTCTTTACTGTCTGAGCCAGCAGGGAAGCCCAAGAATACTGGAGTGGGTAGCCTATCCCTTCTCCAGGGAATCTTCCCAAACCAGGAATCAAACTGGGGTCTCCTGTATTGCAGGCAGATTTTTTACCAGCTGAGCTGCCAGGGAAGAAGCCAGATAGATACTCAGTGCCTCATGGAATTATCCTGACCTATAGCTACTGACACAGTATGGTCCACTGGAGAAGGGAANAACTTTATTGGTTTTCCACATAAACCAAGTTATTCAGCCTCTTTTCTCCACTTAATTTTCCTACTATACCATTATTTCCTAACCTAATCTTACATTTCTGAATAAATAAGATTTTCCTCGCCTATCCGTCTCCCCTTCGAATCACCCTGGATCCACCGGGGCTGGACCCCGGCAGCCAAGAAGATCAAAAAGATTCATTAAAGTAACTTAAACTGATCTTTAGATTGTGTTCTTAGAATCAAACATATTAATAACTATAGAAACTTTGCATTTTCAGAGAGGCTCAGAATGGGAGTCAGACAGGTTGTTGTCTCTCTTCATGCAATACTTGAATGGAGATTCATCTTCCATTCTTGGAACTATCCCCCATCCACCCTTTCTGCTGCCTTCTGGAAGCATTCATTCATTTTATGTGAAAATATGCATTTGAGTAAAGGTATCTGTCAAAAAACAAAGCAACAAAACCTGAGCAAATATTTTGCCAAACTACACAGCAGAGCAGTGACTCTCCAAGCATCCACTGGAATCAGAATTGTCTGGGAGACTTATTTGAAGTGCACGTTCCCATTTCCTCGCCCATACCACTGACCTGAATCTCAGGAGTGGGGTGGCGATGTGAGACCACATTTTTTAACTCCTTAGGTGATCCTCTTATTAGCTAAAATCTGAGAATCACTACAATAGTCTGGGAGTCCTTACGTGTTCAAGTGTTTCCAAACAAGTAAAATGTGATTGGAAGACTTATGTTCTCTGTCATGTATAGCTAATATTATTTCTAATGTTTTCTTGCAACAGTATATTATTGCTTTTGAATAAGTGAAGTACACTCTAAACTTGAGAACAGAAATTTGTGATAATAATGCAAAAGCTCTAATAGGGTAACACATCTTTTTGCTTGTTAAAAGAGCACAACCCTAAACAGCACTCTAGGAAGCTAATCCCAGAGACGCAGAATACCCTCTTTTCTAAAAACCGTGGACTTAATGCACTCCTATGCCTATGGTAAAAATGGGTTAGATTAGGTAACAACTGCAAAGTGTTAAATTGGAATAAGACTTCAATTTGGATGCAATGTATGTTATTTAAGCTAATAATCATTTAAGCATGTAATGAAATCAACATACTTTTTTACAGTCACATGTAAGAGTATGCAAAATAGAATATTTGTCTTTTTACTTAACAGGTCTTGAAGTTTTCACAAGAATTTGAGCAATTAAATCATTTTACTATAGGGAAAAAAACTGCAGCTGCTAATTTAATTACAAGTGAAAATACCTGTAAAGATCTTGTGCCTAAAGTACCAGTTTTGGGAGTAGATATTCAAAGCCTGAAGGAAGAGAAAGAGGAACTCTGGTAAATGGAGAAAATCTCATATCACCTTAATTATTTGGGGGGTATAATTATATACTTTTGATATTCATTTTCAAATGATGTATATGGAAAAATAAGTTCAAAAAATTCCCAAAGCTTGGCTGTTGATATATTATTACAATCTTAAACTTTTGTTCCTTCTTTTAAAAATAAATATATGCTTTCTTGGAAAATCTGGAAGGCATGGAAAAATATAAGGAAATTATAGTAACCTATAATTTCCAGTATGGAAAAATGTTAATGTCCTAAGTTTTTCTTTCTTGTCTTTTTTCCCATACATGTACATGTATGTGGGGCTTCCCTGGTGGCTCAGACTATAAAGAATCTGCCTGCATTTCAGGAGACCCAGGTTCAATCCCTGGGTTGGGAAGGGAGAAGGGAATGGCAACCCACCTGAGTATTCTTGCCTGGAGAATTCCATGGATAGAGGAGCCTCGTGGGCTACAGTCCATGGAATCGCCAAAAATCAGACATGACTGAGCAACTAACACTAACTAATACAAATATGTATGTATTTTTTACATAATTAAGACCATACTTTTCAGAGAGGTTTGTTTTTTGCTGTTTTTATTTAACATTATATCTGATAATTGTTTTGAGAATTTTTTCTTCACTGTTGTTAATCTTGCCCTGTAACTTGTGTTTCTACTTTTCCAGCCAATATATATTTTATTTTTGGTTGTGCAGTTCAGTTCAGTCACTCAGTTGTGTCCGACTCTTTGTGACCCCATGGACTGCAGCACGCCAGGCTTCCCTGTCCATCACCAACTCCTGGAGCCTAGTCAAACTCATTTCCATCGTGTTGGTGATGCCATCCAACCATCTCATCCTCTGTTGTCCCCTTCTCCTCCTGCCTTCAATCTTCATCAGGGTCTTTTCCAATGAGTCAGTTCTTTGCATCAGGTGGCCAGAGTATTGGAATTTCAGCTTCAGCATCAGTTCTTCAAATGAGTATTCAGGACTGATTTCCTTTAGGATTGACTAATTTGGATCTCCTTGCAGTTCAAGGGTCTCTCAAGAGTCTTCTCCAATGCCACAGTTCAAAAGCATCAATTCTTGGGTGCTCAGCTTTCTTTATAGTTCAGCTCTCACATCCATAACACGACTACTGGAAAAGCCATAGCTTTGACTAGACCAGACCTTTGTTAGTAAAATAACATCTCTGCTTTTTAATATGCAGTCTAGGTTTGTCATAGCTTTTTTTCCAAGTAGCAAACATCTTTTAATTTCATGTATGCAGTCACCATCTGCAGTGATTTTGGAGCCCCAAAATATAAAGTCTCTCACTGTTTCCATTGTTTCCCCATGTATTTGCCATGAAGTGATGGGACCAGATGCCTTGATCTTGGTTTTCTGAATGTTGAGTTTTAAACCAACTTTTTTACTCTCCTCTTTCACTTTCATCAAGAGGCTCTTTAGTTCTTCTTCGCTTTCTGCCACATTAATCTGTTTCCCAACCAGGGATGGAACCCAGGCCCCCTGCAGTGGAAGTACAGAGTCTTAACCACTGGACTGCCGGAGAGGTCCTGTCAGAAGTATCTTGCACAGAAACTTTTGAGATTTAGACAAATGCATTACTGTGTTTTGGCACAAATGCTATAGATGAAATCAAACTTTGGACAAAAGCCTAAAATTAGATCATCAAAAGGAAAAATAGATGACATTTTAACTTATATATCATACTAAAGGATACCTTATCAGTGAGTTGAGAAAATATGGCCTAGATATAGCCAAATTTGTCTTTATTCTAAATTAGAAGGGACTGTTTTGCCAGTTTCAGGCCCCTGAATTTTATGTCCTCTTAAAAACTGGTTTTAAGTCTATAGTGAGCTCTAAGTCTAAGATTGAAAATCATGAGCCTTAGTTGCAGAAGCAGAATGAGATACTAGCAAGGAGTTGGAGAGCAGGTATCATAGTGGTCACAGGAGCAAAGAGCCAAGAAGCCAGATCACAATGTGTAGGATTGTAGGAGTAAGAAAAAGAAAGTCTAGTTTTGAGCACTAAAATTGTGTATTACAAGTCTTTTGAGGGATATAGGCCTAATAATTCTATTAGATGAATTGAGAGAAAAGACAAGTTAATCTTGATATTAGCCACAGATGCTGCTGCTAAGTCGCTTCAGTCGTGTCCAACTCTGTGTGACCCTATAGACGGCAGCCCACCAGGCTCCACCATCCCTGGGGTTCTCCAGGCAAGAACACTGGAGTGGGTTGCCATTTCCTTCTCCAATGCGTGCATGCGTGCCAAGTCACTTCAGTCATGTCCGACTCTGTGCTACCTCATGGACCAGCAGCCCGCCAGGCTTCTCTGTCCACAGGATTCTCCAGGCAAGAACACTGGAGTGGGTTGCCATTTCCTTCTCCAGCCACAGATGAAGAGATGGTAATTTAGAATGAATAAGTAACAGTGGAGATGAAATGGCCAATCTGAATGCTTTTCAGAGAATAATTTGATATCAGTAATCAAAGCCGAAAATCCACCCAGCTGATTTGGGATAATCAGGAGATACTTGCCATAGGGAACAAGGCTGTGGCTTTAATTCATTTGGAGGTGGAGAACCTTGCCATGAAAGACACTGGACTTCTCTATAAACTACCTCTTACTGCCACTTGTTTCCACAGCCAGGTCGAAACTGCTCGCCCTTGCTGGGATGGTAAGAAGTCCACTTATCTGCCGTATGCTTTTCTTTTCTCCTCTTCTCATCATGTTCCCCTGTTTCCTTATCTTCCATGCCCCACTTCACAGCCCCCGCTTGTCTCAGATCCATTACACAATCACATTCAACAATAAATTGCTCATCTATCACGTGTCAGGTACTGTAGGTAGATGCTGAGGCTACAAAGTAAGACAGACCCAGTCCTATCGTTAGAGGAGTCGTGGTGCATATTACCTGATGGGGGAATATAAACCATTAAACAAGGAAGTCTTGGATGGGAGCACAAAGGAGGGGCTCCGGCCTAGTTAATGAACCAGAAAATATCCTTAAAGGGAACTGATAAATTGAGTCCTGAAGTATGAGTAATCAAGGGCAAAGCAAAAAGTTGGGAGAATAATTTTCAGAGAAGATATGACATTTGCAAGAAAAAGCTTGATTTGTTTGAGGAACTAAAAGTGACATCAGTGGTGCCGTAGCACAGAGTCTGTAGAAAGGAAATGAGGAAGGAGATGATGAGAGAGAAGAGGAAGTCAGGGGTCTGATCTTGAGAGAATATGAATGCCTACCCTAGGGAGTTTGGACAATAGGAAACTCCTGCAGGATTTAGTAACATAGCAGAGACACAAGTAGATTTGTGCTTTAGAAAAACCACTCTCCCTGCTGTGTGGAAAGTAGATGGTTGGTACCAGAATGAAAGTAGCAAGACCAATTAGGAGGCAGTTACTGAAATGATGTTTGTGAGGATAGAGAAAAGTAGATGAAATTGAGAGGAGGCAGAATCAATGAAACTTGGGGATTAATGAGTATAGGAAGTAAGGAAAAAGGTACTCTAGGCAGAAGTTTGAGTATGAGAACAGGTTAAGAACAATTTCATTTTCTGGTTTGATGGAATCATCCACATAATTTTGAGAGAGGAGACAGAAGTTCAGCTTTTGAGACAATGACTTTTGAGTGTCTTTGGAACAACCATGTGTGGATTTGCAACAGATAGTTTGATTGATGGGTTTGGAGGCCTGGGCTGGAGACAAATTTGAGGATCATCAATGGGTAGATGGTAATACAATTCATATGATGGATATATTCCCATATGTTGCTTGATAAAAACACTCAAAGGCAAAAACCTAAGGAAAACCTCTCTAAATGGACAAAAGGAGTACTTCCAACAGCTGAGGCAAAACAACTAGAGAAGTAGAAGAAAAGTCAAAACTGTGTTTTACAGAAGCCAGATTAAAGAGTGTTTCAAGAAAGAAGTAGTCAAGAGTATCAATATGCTACTAATGAGTCAAACAAAATAAGTGATAAAAAGTAACTGCTAAATTTAGCAACCTGAAGGTGATTGGAGACTTTAATAAAAGTAGTTCCGATGAAGGGCAGAAAACACATTGCTTCCTAGATAACATGCCATGGGATGGTGAATGGGAGTGAGTTGAGGAGGGCATATGAGATGAGCAAATGGTGACTGTAGATAACACTTTCCAAAAAGTCTGGTTTCAAAAATAAGAGAATATGGAACCAAGTTAAGAGGAAATTCATGTATGTTTGAATATTGGTGGGGAAGTCTCCAAAAGGGCCTCTTGATAAAAGTGAAAGTGGAGAGTGAAAAAGTTGGCTTAAAGCTCAACATTCAGAAAACGAAGATCATGGCATCTGGTCCCATCACTTCATGGGACATAGATGGGGAAACAGTGTCAGACTTTATTTGGAGGGGGGCTCCAAAATCACTGCAGATGGTGACTGCAGCCATCAAATTAAAAGATGCTTACTCCTTGGAAGAAAAGTTATGACCAACCTAGATAGCATATTGAAAAGCAGAGATATTACTTTGCCAACAAAGGTCCGTCTAGTCAAGGCTATGGTTTTCCCAGTGGTCATGTATGGATGTGAGAGTTGGACAGTGAAGAGAGCTGAGTGCCGAAAATTGATGCTTTTGAACTGTGGTGTTGGAGAAGACTCTTGAGAGTCCCTTGGACTGCAAGGAGATCAGCCCTGGAATTTCTTTGGAAGGAATGATGCTAAAGCTGAAACTCCAGTACTTTGGCCACCTCATGCGAAGAGTTGACTCATTGGAAAAGACTCTGATGCTGGGAGGGATTGGGGACATGAGGAGAAGGGGACGACAGAGGATGAGATGGGTGGATGGCATCACTGACTCGATGGGCCTGAGTCTGAGTGAACTCTGGGAGTTGGTGATGGACAGGGAGGCCTGGTGTGCTGTGATTCATGGAGTCACAAAGAGTTGTACACGACTGAGTGACTGAACTGAGCTGAACTGAAGGACTCAGAAAATGGCTGGCATTAGTCAGGAGATCAGCCTTGTCCACTGTAACAGGAGGAAGAAACGGAGAGTGAACAGAGATCCAAATGGTTTTTTTTTTTACTGTACTGGGTTTTGTTGTCATGCGCAGCTTTGCTATGGCTTCCCTTGTTGCAGAGCACTGGCTCTTCAGTAGTTATGGCTCATGGGCTTAGTTGCCCCAGGGCATCCCAGACCAGGGATCGAACCTGTGTCCCCTGCATCAGCAGACAGATTCTTAACCACTGGACCATCAGAGAAGTCCCAAATGGGTTTATAACTTGAGAAGAAATCAGAGAACTTGTTCAGTGGTTTCTGTGTGCTCTGAAGCAGGAACCAAAGTTATCTGCTGAAAGAAAGAAAGAGAAGAGCAGCATTTGCAAGAGAGTGAAAAAAGTTTGAAATAATCACTGTGGAAAATGGAAAAGAACACTGACTGGGGAGAGCAGTCAGTATGGAGAGCCCAATCAAGGCCAGAGACCCCACATTTATGTTTATTTACATTTAGCATAGACATGAGAAGATGGTTGAATTTATCCAGGGTTGAGGTTTTGCCACATGAGTGGAGTGGAAGGACAATGGGGCAAGAGAACTGAATATTTTATTTAGACAGTGATTAAAATAAGGAAATCTATAGACTCTGCATTGAATAAAGAAGCAAAGTAAAGGGAGCTGGGCAAGTAATTTTAGGTACTTATGATTGCATTGAGTACAAATTATGTAAAAAGGAGAAGCTGGAATCCAGCTGTCTAATTTTAGCATTTCAGAAGTGGAGCAGTTATTGATGACAAAACCCATGGTGTCGTTATATAAGTAGTTGGCAAAGTTGGAGAGATGAGACAGTCATTAGAGACAAGGAGACTGAGGAACTGAGATGTCAAGAAATTGGTGGGTGATCTCTATGGACCTTGGCATGTTCCAGGATGATGGCAGGACTTGGGGTGAAGGAGATGCCAGAAAGCCATGAATGCAGGTCTTCAGTGGAAGAGAAGCAGGGAGTGTCCCAGCACAGCTAGCATGGCCCCATGTACATAGGAGCTGCTCAGTACGCCGGATTGATTGATTCTTACAGTACGTCTCCTCTACTAGATTTTAAGCTCCATTTAAGGTGATGGACTGTGTCTTGTTTCTCTACCGTCCTACTAGGCTTCCCTTGTGGCTCAGCTGGTAAAGAATCCACCCACAATGCAGGAGACCTGGGTTTAATCCCTGGGTTGGGAAGATCCCTTGGAAAAGGAAAAGGCTACCCACTGCAGTATTCTGGCCTGGAGAAATCCATGGACTGTATAGTCCATGGGGTCACAAAGAGTCAGACATGACTGAACGACTTTTACTTTTCACTTTCATTAGGCTTTAGTTCATTTTAACTGTATCTTGTGCTTGTTAGGTTATCAAAATTCTTTCACATTTTACTTCATAAAATCCTGGCAATTTTATGAGTAAGGCAAGAAACTGAGAATCTGAGAGATTTTGCCTTACCAAACATTGTACAAATGGTAGGTGGAAGATTTAGGACTAGAACTCATGACTCATACTATTATAGTCTCTTTCTCCAATCTCTATTCTCATTCAAGACTGCCATGTATCAGGGCTACTAGAAAAGGAACAGGACAAGGAGGCTGCCCAGGAACTTCCTACCAGGTGAAGAGCAAAGCCAATTACAAAATTATAGAATGGTGTAGAAGTAACAGGGGGTTGTTTTCAATCAGAACTCAGCAAATAAATATTAAGAGCTGTGTTAGAGGGGAGGAGAAATTTGAGAGTCATGGTGGGTTTTCTCGTCCCTAAGCTGTAGGTGTACTGACTGCAGGACCTGTTCTCAGTTCCATGCCATTTTTGACTGGTAGTCTGCTTTTACCCATGCAACTTTTACGTTATTATTATCATCATGTAAAAATAATTCAATATGCATAGTAGTATTTGGATAACGTTTTTTGCTTGTTTGTTTTTTAATTTTGTTTTTCGGCCACATGGAATGTGGGATCTTGATCTTAGTTCCCCAACCAAGGATTGAACCCCTGCTTACCTTCAGGGGAAGCACAGAGTCAACCACTGGGCCTCCAGGGAAGTTCCTGTATTACTTTTAAAAACCTGTTCAGTTTTCTTTTCATTTCCAAGTCATATTTTCTCTTATACCTTTTAAAAAGATAAAGCCTTTTCTTTTTTGGAGAGCATTTATTTTAATGAATCTTTGTCTTAATATATTAAGATTACTTTAAATTAAATACCCATATTCTTGGGTATTGCAGTTCTCCTTAATTAATTCATATGAATACAGTTCATTTATCCAGACTATTAATAAAGGTGTAAAATGGCATTATCCCAAGATTGTCCCTGGGAAAGAACTGCTCATCATTTCCTCCAAGTCAGAGAAGACTCACTGACTGCTGTGCTCTGAACAAGGGTTTACAGGCACATCTTACGGACCTACCTAAGAGGAGGACCATCTAAACTTTAAACTATGGAAATATGATGAAGGCAGCTTCTCTTCTCCTGTGACTGCATGGCCACAATGCAATTATAAAAGGAAACTATATTTAGTTCAGTTCAGTTTAGTTGCTCAGTTGTGTCTGACTCTTTGGGACCCCATGAACTGCAGCACACCAGGCCTCCCTGTCCATCACCAACTCCCGGAGTCTGCCCAAACCCATGTCCATTGAGTCAGTGATGCCATCCAGCCATCTCATCCTCTGTCGTCCCCTTCTCTTGCCCCTAATCCCTCCCAGCATCAGAGTCTTTTCCAATGAGTCAACTCTTCGCATGAGGTGGGCAAAGTAGATCTGGCTAAATTTACTCTTTGTTATTCACCCCTCTAAATATGACAAATCAAGCACCTTCATAAATAATAAATGGTCAGTTTATAGATTTTTCATTTTTTAAACTAAACTTTTGAGACAATTGTGTATCCACATGCAGTTGTGAAAAATAATAGCAATCCCCATTTATGNGATCTGGCTAAATTTACTCTTTGTTATTCACCCCTCTAAATATGACAAATCAAGCACCTTCATAAATAATAAATGGTCAGTTTATAGATTTTTCATTTTTTAAACTAAACTTTTGAGACAATTGTGTATCCACATGCAGTTGTGAAAAATAATAGCAATCCCCATTTATGCTTTACCAGTTTCCCCCAATGGTAACCTCTTGCAAAACTGTGGTACAGTATCATAATCTGGATATTGACGTTGATACAGCCAAGATACAGAGCATTTCCATCACTCCAAGGACACTCTGTGTTGTTCTCTTATAGCCACCCCCACTTCCCTCCTACTTCACCCCTTCCTTAACTCCTGGCCCTGTTCTATTCTAACTATTCTCCATTTCTGTAAGTTTTTCTTTTCAAGGATGTTATATAAATGTAACTATATAATAAGTAGTATTTTAGGGTTGACTTTTTTCACTCAACATAATTCTCTAGAGATTCATCTGGGTTATTGCATATATCAATAGCTGGATACTTTTCATTGCTGAATAGTATATCCTTGGTATGGCTATACCACAGATTTTTTTTTTTTTTTAAGCTTTCATCCATGGAAGGACATCTGGGTTATTTCCAGTTCTGGCTATTATGAATAAAGCTGCTATAAATATTCAAGTTTTATGGGAACATATTATTTTTCCCTCTGGGATAAATCCCCAGCAATACAATTTCGGGTAATCAGGTACTCACATATTTAGTTTTAATTAGACTTTTAAAAATAAATTGCCAAGCTTTTTCCAGAATGACTGTATCATTTTACATTCCCACTAGGTGTGTGTAAGTGAGCCAGTTTCTCTGTATCCTCACTAGTCTTTGGTGTTACCACTGTTAAATTTTAGCCATTCTCATAGGCATGTAGTAATAACCCATCGTAGTTTTAATTTGCACTTTCCTAATGTGTAACATCTTTTTGTGTATATCTGTGTATCCTCTTTAGCGAAGTCTCCTTTGATATGTTTTGCCCATTTTCTAACTGGATGTGTTTTGTTAATGTTAAATTTTGAGAGTTCTTTTTAAATTCCAGATTCTAGTTTCTTTGTTGGTTATGTGACTTGCAAATAGTTTTCCCAGTCTATGCCTTGTCTTTTCATCCTCTTAACAAGGTTTTCTCAGAGCAAAAAAATTTTAATTTTGATGAGGTATCACATTTTCCTTTCACAGATCATACTTTTGGTGTTCAATCTAAGAATTCTTTGCCTCACCTTAAATCTTGAGTATTTTCTCCTATGTTTTATAGTTTACATTTAAGCTCATGATCTATTTTGAATTAATTTCTGTATAAGGTATGAGACTTAGATGGGATTCTCTTTTTTTGCCCATAGATATTCAATTGCTTTAGCATCATTTCTTAAAAAGACTGTCTTCCACTGAATTGCTTTCACATCTTTGACAAAAAGGAGTTAGGCATGATTGTGAGCTTCTGTTTCTGGTTTCTCTAGTTCTATCCCATTGATCTGTGTGTCTGTTCCTCCACTAATATCACACAATTTTGATTACTATAACTATATAACAAACTTTGAAATTGGATAGACTAATTATATTTATTCCTTTTCAAAATCCTTTAACTAATTCCTTTGCCTTTTCATATGATGCTGGAATAATCTTATCTGTAACTGTAAAAAATCTTGCTGGAATTTTGATACAAATTGTTTTAAATATGCATATCAATTTAGGGAGAATTGTCATCTTTCCTAAGAAGAATCCTCCAATCCGTGGACACAGTATGTCCTACATTTATGTTTAGATTTAGATATATTCTTTTATTTTTTTTTCATCAATATATCATAGTTTTCATCAGACAAGACTCATATATGTCTTGTGTATATATGCCTAAGTATTTCACTTTTCTGACCAATTATAAATGGTACTTGAAATTTCAGTATTTATGTGTTCATTGCTAATATACAGAAATAACAATTATTTATGTTGCATCTTGGGACCTTGCTGAACTTGCTTATTTGTTCTAGGTTTTTGTTTTTTTTTTTAAAGATTCCTTGGAATTTCCTACATAGACAGTTATGTTATCTGAAAGTCATGACATTTCAGATTATTTCATCTTTTCTAATCTGTATGCCTTTTATTTCCTTTTTAGCCAACTTGTATTAGCTAGGACTTTCCGCAGTATGTTGAATAAAAGTAGCGAATATGAATATCTCTGTCTTGTTTCCAATCTTATCAGGAGGGCATTTGGTTTTCACCATTAGTATGTTAACTGTTGGATTTTGGTCAAATTAAAGAAGTTACTATTCTGTTTCTTTAAGATTTTATCATAAATTGTTATATTTTATCAAATGCTTTTTCAGTGTCAACTGATGTAGCTGATTTTCTATCTAGTTGTTCTATCAGTTTTTGCAAAAGGGTTGTTAAAATCTCCACCTGTAATTGTGATTTGTTTATTTCTCCTTTTAGTTACTCAGTTTTTACTTTTGTAGCTTTGTTGTCTGGTGCATACACATTTTAAGATTGCTATGTGTTCTTCGTGGACCAACCCTTTTATCAGTAAATAATGTCCTTCGCTCTTTCTTTTAATTTTCTTATTTCTGAAATCCATTTTATCTGATGTTAATATAGATTCTCTTGTTTTCTTCTATTAACATTTGCATGATATATCTTTTTCATCCTTTTGCCTTCAAC
>SJYA01000388.1:135013-145460 GCA_006410615.1 Neotragus moschatus
CCTCTGTCCACGGAATTCTCCAGGCAAGAATACTGGAGTGGATTGCCATGCCCTTCTCCAGGGGCTCTTCCCAACCCAGGAATCGAACTTGGGTCTCCTGCACTGCAGGCAGATTCTTTAGCATCTGAGCCACCAGAGAAGCCCCTCAAAAGGAGAAGGAAAATGTATTTATCCAGATATTTACTCTTTCTGTACTTCCTTCCTTCCTGATGTTCCAGTGTGCCTCCTTTAATCATTTCCTATGTATATGGAGAGCTTCCTTTAGTCATTCTTTTATAGAACTTCTGCTAGTGGCAGATTCTTTTGATTTTTCTTCATCTGAGAACATCTTGATTTCCTCTTCATTCCTGAAGAATATTTTCACTGGGTATAGAATTCTGGGTCAGCACTTTTCTCTTTCAGCATTTGAAGAATGCTATGCAAATTCCTTCTTGATCTCTCTGATTTCTGATGAGAACCCTGCTGTCATTTGCTGTCATTTGAATTGTCTTTTGCTGTTGATAAAGTAGTGTTTCTCTCCTGTTCCTTTCAAGTTTTCTTTGTTTTTCAGAAATTTGACTTTGATGCATTTTGGTATGGATTTCTTTAGGTTTATCTTGTTTGGCGCTCACTCAGCTTTTGAATCTGTATGCTTATGTCTGGGGAAGTTTGTAGCCATTATTTCTTTATGTTCTTTTTCAGCCCTACCTATTCCCCTCTCTTTCCAAGATCCAATAACAAAAGCATTCAATCTTTTGCTATAATCTCACAGTTCCCAGAGGAACTTTTTTTTTTCCTTTCCCCCCTAGTCTGTTTTCTCTCTGTTTTTCAGATTGGGTAATTTGTTTTCAAACTCACTGATTCTTTTCTCTGCCCCCTCCATTCTGCTATAGATTCTATCCAATGAGTTTTAAATNATGGGGAAGTTTGTAGCCATTATTTCTTTATGTACTTTTTCAGCCCTACCTATTCTCCTCTCTTTCCAAGATCCAATAACAAAAGCATTCGATCTTTTGCTATAATCTCACAGTTCCCAGAGGAACTTTTTTTTTTTCCTTTCCCCCCTAGTCTGTTTTCTCTCTGTTTTTCAGATTGGGTAATTTATTTTCAAACTCACTGATTCTTTTCTCTGCCCCCTCCATTCTGCTATAGATTCTATCCAATGAGTTTTAAATTTTTGGTTATTGTATTTTTCAATTTTAAATTTGCATTGTTTTTTCCTATATCTTCTATTTCTTTACTGAGACTTTCTAGTTCTTTTCAGACTTTCTACCTTTTCATTTGTTTCAAATTTTCATAATTGCTCTTTGAATTATTTTATGAGGTCTGATTTAAAATATTTTCAAATAATCCTGACATCTTAGTTTGTCATCTGTTGAATAATTTTAGAATGAAGTCTGAATATTTTGAGTATTATGTTATAAAACTCTACATCTTATTTTATTTAACCTTCTGTTTAGCTGGCTTCTTCTGACGCTGCTCTGGGGGTAGGGGGTGACATGGAGGAGTATATTGTCTCATTACTACCCCAGGTTAAAGTGGAAGTCTAGGTTCCCCACTCAGCCTCTATGAACACCCAAGGAAAGAAGGACTTCTCATTACTGCTGGTAATGGTAGGAGTTACTGCTCCTCACTAGGCCTGTACTTGTACTGCACTAACTGTGATGGGAGGGATGTCTTGTTAATGCTCTCTACTTGACCCCACAATATCATGAGCAGGGCAGTGGTGAAAGTCATAACCCTCTACTAGGCCTCCTCTGAAACTACCTCAATAGAANTCATTACTTCCCCAGGTTAAAGTGGAAGTCTAGGTTCCCCACTCAGCCTCTATGAACACCCAAGGAAAGAAGGACTCCTCATTACTGCTGGTAATGGTAGGAGTTACTGCTCCTCACTAGGCCTCATCACTAACTGTGATGGGAGGGATGTCTTGTTAATGCTCTCTACTTGGCCCCCACGATATCATGAGCAGGGCAGTGGTGAAAGTCATAACCCTCTACTAGGCCTCCTCTGAAACTACCTCAATAGAAAGAAAGGTACCTCCTTACTTCCAGGTAGGGGTGGAAGTCCATATTCCCCATGTCAAGTACTACCTGGAAGGGATGAAAACCCCTGCGGTCCCACTGGCCTCTGACACTATCCCCAGCAGAGGAGTTGAGGTACCTTCTTATACTTGGTAAAGGTGGAAATTTGGGCTCCCATCTTGACCTTTGCTGACACGAGTGAGGTAGAACCAGAGTTTTATTCTATGACATTTGGCTGGGGAAAAGTGGATAATGTCCAAAAGTTTTCTTTCTTGCTTGGTTGTCCATTTCCTGGTCCTCTGTACAGAGTAAAAAGCCTTTCATCTACGCTTCTTGGTGTTGTCTGGGTTGCCAGCTTCTTCAGCACTAAGTCTCGAATATACACGGGCTACAATAAAACCCAGGAAACTCATAGACATGTCATTCTTCAAGTCCTGAGTTCCCTAGCTGATTTCACTTCTTCCTACTTTTCAGAGTCTTCTTATATTTGTTTTATATATAATGTCTAGAGTTTTTAGTTGTACTTGTTGGGAAAAATAGGGAAAAGTATGTCTACTTTATCTTCCTGAATGCAGAAGTCACTTCTTCCATTTTAAAAAAATATTAGGTATATGTTTGCATTTTCCCAGTCTTCAGCTTCCTTTGAGAGCAGGAAAAGGAAAAGAGTTTACGGAGGATGGAGGGAATCATTATTTTATCAGAAATTTATTTTTAAAACGTTATACTCTTTATCTCATGTTTTTTTATCATTTGAATATATTCAGTTCAGTTCAGTTGCTCAGTCATGTCCGACTCTTTGCAACCCCATGAATCGCAGCATGCCAGGCCTCCCTGTCCATCACCAACTCCCAGAATTCACTCATTCACGTTCATCGAGTCGGTGATGCCATCAAGCCGTCTCATCCTCTGTTGTCCCCTTCTCCTCCTGCCCCCAATCCCTCCCAGCATCAGAGTCTTTTCCAATGAGTCAACTCTTCCCATGAGGTGGCCAAAGTACTGGAGTTTCAGCTTCAGCATCATTCCTTCCAAAGAACACCTAGGACTGATCTCCTTTAGAATGGACTGGTTGGATCTCCTTGCAGTCCAAGCGACTCTCAAGAGTCTTTCTCCAACACCACAGTTCAAAAGCATCAATTCTTCGGTGCTCAGCTTTCTTCACAGTCCAACTCTCACATCCATACATGACTACTGGAAAAACCATAGCATTGACTAGACGGACCTTTGTTGACAAAGTAATGTCTCTGCTTTTTAATATGAATATATTACCTTTAAAAAAAATTGCTGAGATCAAGGTAAAATATTTAATTCTTTTTCATACAATGTTAAAGGAATTTTAAAAGAGAAAAAACTCAATAGATACAATTTTTCCTGTGTTCTTTTCCAGTTTTTTTCTGTATATACCTTTCCCATATGTATGATGTTTACACACAATACATATATATTATTCATTGTTCCACAACTTTATTAAGTATTTAATGTTGATGAATAGTCTACATACCACTTTCAAGTTGGTTTATCTTTAATCATCTTAGCCATTTCTGTGTCTCCACTTAATCACTGTTTTAAATACTGTGGTTATGAGCATTATTATATATTCAGCTTTTTTCTTCTTGCCAACTATTTTATACCAGTAAATTCACTGGTATGCTATTATTCAGTCAAAAGACCTGAACACTTTTATGGTTCTTGATGTATTGCCAAATTGCCTTCTTAGAGAATTTGAGCACCAGCTATAACTTGTGAAGCATCTTGTGCTAGACCCCAAGGTACCGGAAACAAATTTAAGATTAATGGAATGAAAACAAAACGGACTTGTTTGTGTTCACTTTTCCTTCACACTGTCTAACCATGGAAGGTATGTTCCCTCCCTTGGCTTCAATGGCTCACAGCCTTTTGGTTTTCCTCCCCCTGCTCTGGCTTCTGAGCTTGCTCTTCAGGCCCCTTTCCTCTGCTTGTTCCTCACAAGTCTTTAGGCTTCTGACCAGATTGATCCTCTTCCTCTTACTTTCCCCCTTCTCCCTGGCTCATTAATCCCAAGGTTTCTGCTCACATTGCTCTGTATCTGTATCTTCACCCCAGGCATCTCTCCAGTGTATACCTACATTCTGTCTTCTTGGCCTACCATCCACTTGCTTATTTGTTTCCGTCAGAAATCCAGGTGTCCCTCATTGTTCCCTTTTCTCCCTCACCTGCCACACCCAGTAAATGACTGATTTTATCAATACCGTCTTCTGAATATCTCTCTAGGATCCATTCTGCCTTTTCATCCCCGCCATCCTATTCTAGTCGCTGTTGGTTAGNCCATCCACTTGCTTATTTGTTTCCGTCAGAAATCCAGGTGTCCCTCATTGTTCCCTTTTCTCCCTCACCTGCCACACCCCGTAAATGACTGATTTTATCAATACCGTCTTCTGAATATCTCTCTAGGATCCATTCTGCCTTTTCATCCCCGCCATCCTATTCTAGTCGCTGTTGGTTAGTAGGCAGATCACAAAAATCTCTCAACTGACTTTTCCGACACACAGATTCCCAATAATCTTCCTAAGGCACACTCTCTCTTTTGCCTCTGGGCTTTTACCTATCTTATTTATGAAGTCTTCCAACATCCCCCATCTTCAACACATACACACACAGGCAGGTATGCACACATCCCTACCTTTACATCTGCCTAGCTTGTGCCAACTCATCCATCTGGCCTCCAACTACTTATTACTAGTTTAGTATAATCACTTGTTAACTTATCCTTATTTCTCACTAAATTGTAAGCTCCTTAGGGACAGGATTTTGTCCTGTTGTAACCCTCATGTCTGCCAAAGTGCCTGGTGCTTATGAGTGATTAAAAAAAAAAATCTTTATAAGCTATATCTGCCCAATGCCATACTAAACATTGAAAAAGTGAAAAATTCACTAAACTGCTTATTTGTCTACACCTGTAGACAAAAACTTGGAGAAGGCAATGGCACCCCACTCCAGTACTCTTGCCTGGAAAATCCCATGGACACAGGAGCCTGGTAGGCTGCAGTCCATGGATTGCTAAGAGTCAGACACGACTGAGCGACTTCATTTTTACTTTTCACTTTCATGCATTGGAGAAGGAAATGACAACCTACTCCAGTGTTCTTGCTTGGAGAATCTCAGGGACGGAGGAGCCTGGTGGGCTGCCGTATAGGGGGTTGCACAGAGTTGGACACAACTGAAGTGACTTAGCAGCAGTAGACAAAAACCTATGATGGGTCATTTCCCTGCATTTGAGTAATAAAGACATGACTGGTTTGTTTTTAAAGTTTATTTCCAAGCATAAGACAACTGCTCTGCTGTAGAATTCAGGTCAAAAATCTTGCTTGCAGCACTTTCTTCACTGGTACGTATTTTTCCTCCATATTCTGCTACTATAAGGAGCATTTTGATAGTTTTTTTAATTATTTATGCTAAGTCCCGAACTAGGAGAAAATAAGCAGAAGGAAATTCCAGAGAAGGCAGTAAATGAGGGCACTTTTCCAAGAGAGGGACGGAAGGAGGAGGACTCACAGCAGAACCAAGAAATGAGAGGTGAAGAACAGCAGTTGACGTTGCAGCCTGAGGAAGTTATGAGGCTCAGGGAAGAGCTGAGCCTTATGAATCAGAGCCTCCTTCAGTCTCAGAGCTCTGGGGATACCACAGAAGACAGTAGTGCCCAGGTAGGTATGATAAACATGAGGCCTGACTGACTCCCATTTCCTCTGATCAGCTGTGGATAGAGGTTTAATTTTTAATAGCACTGTTAGCATATATCTGTTGAGCAATATCATAACCATGCCCCGAATGTTAATAAATAGCGATCATAATCTCAGCTGAGCCCATTTGTTGATGCATTTTATTATAAAGAGTTCTTAGGCTCAGGAATTCTCAGCAGGAAAGAAGGCTGATTGATTGTCATTCCACCAGGCAGGTGGAATAGGGGACAGCAGGATTTGTGCCACATTTTGTGTTCCTGGTACCTCGCTTGATATACAAAATACATTGTTTTGGTGGGGAAAAGGCCACAGACTTGGAATTCTTTAAAATATGGCTATAGCTATTTAAAGAGGAGAGTGAAAAAGCTGCCTTAAAACTCAGCATTCAAAAAACTAAGATCATGGCATCTGGTCCCATTGCTTCATGGCAAATAGACGGGGAAACAGTGAAGACAGTTACAGACTATTTTCGCAGGCTCCAAATTCACTGTGGACGATGACTACAGCCCTGAAANTATGGCTATAGCTATTTAAAGAGGAGAGTGAAAAAGCTGCCTTAAAACTCAGCATTCAAAAAACTAAGATCATGGCATCTGGTCCCATTGCTTCATGGCAAATAGACGGGGAAACAGTGAAGACAGTTACAGACTATTTTTGCAGGCTCCAAATTCACTGTGGACGATGACTACAGCCCTGAAATCAAAAGATGCTTGCTGCTTGGAAGAAAAGCTATGAGAAACCTAGACAGTGTATTAAAAAAGCAGAGACATCACTTTGCCAACAAAGGTCCATATAGTCAAAGCTGTGGTTTTTCCAGTAGTCATACACGGATGTGAGAATTGGACCATAAAGAAGGCTGAGTGCCAAAGAATTGATGCTTTCGAACTGTGGTGCTAGAGAAGACTCTTGAGAGTCCCTTGAACAGCAAGGAGACAAAACCAGTCAATCCTAAAGTAAACCAACCCTGAATATTCATTGGAAAGACTGATGCTGAAGCTGAAGTTCCAATAATTGGCTGCCTGATGTGAAGAGCCAACTCATTGGAAAATACCTTATGCTGGAAAAGATTGAGGGCAGGAGGAGAAGGGGGCGACAGAGGATGAGATGGTTGGATGGCATCACTGACTCCATGGACATGAATTTGAGCAGACTCTGGGAGATAGTGAAGGACAGGAAAGCCTGGCATGCTGCAGTCCATGGGGTTGCAAAGAGTTGGACATGATTGAGCAACTGAAGAATNCATGAGTTTGAGTGAACTCCGGGAGCTGGTGATGGACAGGGAGGCCTGGCATGCTGCAATTTATGGGGTTGCAAACAGTCGGACATGATTGAGTGACTGAACTGAACTGAACTGTATATTAAGTATACAGACTAACAATGATGCCCCCTCTGAGTCTGTCAAATGTTTCTATAGCATTTATTACATATAAGATATCCTGAGAATAGAGTGGGAGTTCCACAGTGTTTAAGAGAGAACAGTGTCTGTCAGCTGGAGAAGGCAATGGNACTGAACTGAACTGTATATTAAGTATACAGACTAACAATGATGCCCCCTCTGAGTCTGTCAAATGTTTCTATAGCATTTATTACATATAAGATATCCTGAGAATAGAGTGGGAGTTCCACAGTGTTTAAGAGAGAACAGTGTCTGTCAGCTGGAGAAGGCAATGGCACCCCACTCCAGTACTCTTGCCTGGAAAATCCCATGCATGGAGGAGCCTGGTGGGCTGCAGTCCGTGGGGTCGCTAAGAGTCGGACACGACTGAGCAACTTCACTTTCACTTTTCACCCTCATGCATTGGAGAAGGAAATGGCAACCCACTCCAGTGTTCTTGCCTGGAGAATCCCAGGGACGGGGGAGCCTGGTGGCCTGCCGTCTATGGGGTCGCACAGAGTGGGACACGACTGAAGCGACTTAGCAGCAGCAGCAGCAGCAGCAGCAGCTGTCTGCACTCACTCGTGTGCTCTCAGGATACCATGACATACTGAAGTTAATACATGTCTGACTAAATAAACTTATGAATTATGGTTTCTATTTTTTCCCAACTAAACCAACCTCCATCACACAAATAAATGATTTTAAAGGATTCTTGCAAATAAATAAACAAAAATAAAAAATAATCCCCACGGGTTGAAGATAATATTAAAATTATACACGAAACTAAATAACAAGAAAGGGACAGAGCTGACCTTTCTAGTCATAATTTAAGTTCTCTATCAGCTATAGGGTAAAAACAATCTGCTGCTGCTGCTGCTGCTAATATACAAGTGAATATGGCTTTATTTATAGAAGCAAGTGCAGTTTGCCAATCCTTGCATTAAATAAAGATGAAATAAAGCTATCGTGATTAAAAATCCATTTTAAAATTAAATCTAAAGATAAACCTCTATAAGTATTCTGTGATGTTTAAAATCTAGAGATACTCAATTCAGTTAAGAAGTTTCTATATAGGCTTTCCACTTGTGAAAACTGCAAGGCACAGATCACTGGTGAAACACTATTTTCTTCTTGATGCAGTGAAAAATGGGATTAAATAGTATGTGAAAAGCAATCTTTTTTAAACTTTGTTTGTAAGCAAATGTCATTTGAATGAACATTTCTTAAGATTAAAAACAAAATTACAAACTATGGAGCATGGGAGATTGCTATCCAGTAAAACATAAGTTTTCCTTCATGTTCCAACTAAACATATCTGCTACATTCTGTTAAACGGTGAAATTCAAAAGGAACTGCCTTTGAAGAGCCATTAAAGGAAAAATACATGAGAAAAAATAACCTCTATAGTATAAGAATTCTTTTATAAAACAGTTTTATTTTAAAAATAATAAAGTTTTTTTTGAAAACAAGTATTACCACTGATAAGGCATCTGATATAACTGTTAATTTAAAGGGATTCTAGGTGAGATTAAAGAAACAACACTCCACACAAAATTTTTTCCAGAATCATCTATAAGGAAGCTATTGTAGCAAAGATACAACAGAGAAGAAAGTGCTGAGTGCTAGGAGAGTTCCTTAAAATGATTTATTTCATTTTCAGAAAAAGATCTTTAAAATTCAGTAGTCCCATTTACTATAGCATCAAAAGCACATCAAACTCTCTCTGACCCCATGGTCTGTAGCCTGCCAGGCTCTTCAGCCCATAGAATTTTCCAGGCAAGAATACTGGAGTGGGTTGCCACTATCTACTCCAGGGGATCATCTGACCCAGAGATCAAACACATGTCTACTGCACTGGCAGGCAGATTTTTTACCACTATGCCATCTGGGAAGCACCACATATGGAGACAGATATACATAAAAGAAAAGATGCTCCACTTCATTAATCATCAGGGAAATACATATTAAAACCACAATATGAGAATACTATACACTAACCAGAATGGCGAAAATGACAAAAATAGGGAAATCCTAGATGTTGAAAAGGATGTCAAACAACTAGAACTCTCACACACAGTTTGTGGGACTGTGTATTAGTGTCTCCTGTTATATAACAAATACCCTAAAATTAAGTTGCTTTAAACAATAAACATTTATTACTCACACTATTTCTGAGAGTCAGGGACAGAGAGAGTGGCTTAACTGGGTGGTTCTGGCTCAGGTCTCACACAAAGATTCATAAAGGACTATAGCCACTGAAGGCCTGATTGGAGGACTTCCCTGGTGGCTTATTGGTAAAGAATCTGCCTGCCAATGCAAGAGACAGAGGTTCATTCCCTGATCCAGGAAGATCCTACATGCCGTTAAGCAACTTCTGAGCCTTTGCTCTAGAGCTCGGGAGCCACAACTACCGAGCCCGTATGTTGCAACTTCTGAAGTGATCATGCCCTAGGGCCCACGCTCCACAACAAGAGAAACTACCACAGGGAGAAGCCCATGCACCGCAACTAAGGAGTAGTCCCTGCTTGCCGCAACTAGAGAAAAGCCCATGCAGCAACAAAGAACCAGCACAGCCCCCAAAATAATAACAACTGATTAATTTAAGCTTTTAAAAAAGATTTGAGTGCAGCTGGAGGATCTGCTTCCAAGACGGCTCACTCCACAACAAAAGGAAAATTCAGTTCAGTTCAGTTCAGCCACTCAGTCGTGTCCAACTCTTTGCGACCCCATGAATCGCAGCACGCCAGGCCTCCCTATGCATCACCAAATCCCAGAGTTCACTCAGACTCACATCCATCGAGTCAGTGATGCCATCTAGGAATCTCATCCTCTGTTGTCCTCTTTTCCTCTTGCCTTCAATCCCTCCCAGTATCAGAGTCTTTTCCAATGAGTCAACTTTTTGCATCAGGTGGCCAAAGTACTGGAGTTTCAGCTTTAGCATCATTCCTTCTAAAGAAATCCCAGGGCTGATCTCCTTCAGAATGGACTGGTTGCATCTCCTTGCTGTCCAAGGGACTCTCAAGAGTCTTCTCCAACACCACACTTCAAAAGCATTGATTCTTCGGTGCTCAGATTTCTTCACAGTCCAACTCTCACATCCATACATGACTACTGGAAAAACCATAGCCTTGACTAGACGGACCTTAGTCGGCAAAGTAATATCTCTGCTTTTCAATATGCTACCCAGGTTAGTCATAACTTTTCTTTCAAGGAGTAAGTGTCTTTTAATTTCATGGCCGCAGTCATCTGCAGTGATTTTGGAGCCCAAAAAAATAAAGTCTGACACTGTTTCCACTGTTTCTCCATCTATTCCCCATGAACCGATGGGACCAGATGCCATGATCTTCGTTTTC
>SJYA01000388.1:153138-231446 GCA_006410615.1 Neotragus moschatus
AATCAAGAAAGGAATTTATTTAATCCAAGGTTAACATGATTAATCTTAAAGGTTAATACTTATTTCTCTTATATGCTAATTATATTCATTATAAGGGCAGGGAATATAGAGATTTAGCAGCAAACATCAGCCCAATAAATGAAATCCCTTCATCAATGTTCCCCTTAAGATCTATTTAGTCTTAAGATAGTGATAAAGTTACATTTTTACATAGCAAAGACACAATGATTTATAACAAAGTACAGTGATCTATAACAAGAGAAAATTCATTAACTCAAGAAGTCTAGTATTGCTAACATCAAAAACTACTATATTTCCTTTCCTATATTCCAAATACATTGATTAATATATTCCCAGGTGCCTAAGGACGTGGAGGCCTGGCAGCAATCATTGACTCAACAATGAGAAAAGCCCTATGCTAATTAAGACCTTCAAAATACTCCAAACTCTCTGTGCCATTTATGGTTGAAAGGTAGTAAACAATCATGTGCAGAGTGGCAGGAGTATGGATAATCCTATCACACAAACTAGTCTGCCAGCAGAGAGGTTTGACCTGAGACATCCTTGTCACACCCGGGGCAGGGAATTAGTAACAATTATTGACATAACAAGTGAAAAACCCTTCTCCAATATAATTCTTAACCAACCCACTATACTAATAAATTCTAACTTCCCAAAAGAATCTGCCTTTAGTAAGTCTAAAACATCTCGTGCCTCTCATGGTTGGGAGGCTGTAAACAATCACATGTGGCCAGATGAAACTATACAGGCAGACTAGATAACCTTCAGAAGAGATCCTAAGCTGAAACACTCTTGTCACGCCCAGGAATTTTTATTAACTGGAGCTGTAGGTTAACTCCTTCTCTGAGAGAAATGGTTATGGGGAAGAGCCCCCCGTAAGGTCAGAGGTGTAGGTGAGAGCATAAAACAGACTCTGGTTTTGGGGGTAGATGCTCGGGAACAGGGGATTTCCTGAGGCCTGATCACGCCTTTGCATATGCCAAGCCTTCCTCGTGACCTTTGCCACGGGCGGAGTTCCTCACACCGGCCCCTGGCAGTGTTAGGCTGTCGATTTTCTTCATTGTTCACTTTAGTGATTAATTAGAAATTGTATCAAATTAATACATATGGGAAAAAAGCACTTTTAAATTTATTTTTCAACTGATAGGTAGTTGTATCTACATAAATAAAATTTTTTACAGGTAGATTCTGAACTATGTATTCATTTTAAAAAATTAATTTTATTGAAGTGTAGTTTTATTTACAAAATTGTATTAATTTCTACTGTACAGCAAAGTGATTCAGTTATACATACTATACATTGATTTTCATTACATTTTTTCATAGAATACTGAATGTAGCTCCCTGTGCTATACACTAGAGCCTTATTGTTTATCCATCTTATACATAATGTTTGCATCTGTTAATCCCAAACTCCCAGTCCATCCCTCATCCATGCCCCGTTCCTTGGCAACCACAAGGCTATTCTCTGTATCTGTTTCTGTTTCGTAGATGAGTTTATTTGTGTCACATTTTACATCCCACATAAGTGATATTACATATTTGTTTTTCTCTTTGTGACTTTCTTTATTCAGTGTGGTTATCATACTAGGTGAGCTATGTATTCTTGTCTCACATTGCTTATTCATCTGACTCTGATGTGGGTAAGTATCTGGCAGCCTTAAAATTTTCCCTTTCCATTCCACTTGTAAGTTTTTCCTGAACTTTCTTCTCTCTGTCATCCTTATCTTCGCTTAGGTCCTCTATGGCTGTATGTTGTGTTGTGCTTGATTTAGTTCTGGTCTTTACATTTTATCCCTGGCTGCAACTGGAGTGATATCACAAAAGTGATATCACAAAAGTAGCAGGCAAAAAGAATAGGACAGCAAATCCAAAACATAACTAAGACTTACATTTTAAAATCTTAAAATTAATTAGGAAATTCATAGAGCTGTAATCAATAGTCACTTAATTTTCTCTACAATAAATTATTTGGTAATATAATCAAGATAGACACAACTACCTAACATGATTAAGAACCTACCTTTCTCAAGTTATTAAATAGACTGCAATAAAAATAGAAAATAGAATTCATATGCACTGTTAGTGACATTATTATGCATTTCAGTGGAGTTTCTGTAATTTACAGTGACATTAGCATAAGTGCGTTGATTTTATGGAGAAAAACAGCCTAATTAAGTATAATACTTAATTTTTATTTGGATAATTTAGGGGAGTAACTAATACATGTTAAAAAAGAAAATCTCAAAAGAAAAAATAATCAATTTTATTGTCTCTAAATTATTTGGAAAATCACATTTCTTGTGTTCCTTTTAAAATTATTAATAATATCCTTGCTGTTTTGCAACAAGCAGTTATGTTTCTTCAGAATTTTTCTCAAAAATTAGCTCAATCTCGTCACATTCATTACATGAACTGAGCTAGTAGACACCTTTTTCCCCCTAATTCCCTCTGGTCAACATAGCCTTCTACTCCTATAGTCAAGAAAGAGAATCAGCATTCTTGCTGTCTCTCAAATTATGTCATAATCTGTCCTTCATCAATGAAAGATGTAAATAAAGTTAATTTATTGTCTTCTCAAAATTGTCACTTCTTCAGCCTCCTGATCTTATTCCCCCCTATTTTAGCTGCCCAGTTCTTAGATCAGTTGTTCTTACAACTCGAATATATACATATACATATAATCTAAGTGTGCAACCATAGGCCAGTGTACACTAGCGTTTATGAGTGTAGTGCTTTACATGCATTTTATTGAGCTTAGCGCTGCCTTTATCTCATACTTTTACCCTGCCTCATGCTGTTCTAACCATGTTAGCCTCTCTGCTTTTTTGTAAACTTGCTAAGCACGTTCCCACCCTTGTATTTTGCTCTAACTTATCCTACATTCTGGAATGCTCTTATGTCTGTAAGTTTCAGTCTCCTTCCTCACTCTTCCTTTAATAAGTGTAGCACGTCCCTTTCACCATCCTTGAACACTTATGGTTTGGGTTATTTCCTATCTTATTTCATCAACTACTGCAGTTAATATTCTTGTATCCATATCTTTTTAAACTTAAAATTGTTTAAGTTTTTGAAGCGANGTCGCTTATTTTACAATAATCTGTGTAGAACTGCCACCCATAGATTCATCTAAACGTTATGAACTACAAAATGTTCAGACTGAAACACCATGTAAAATGGTATTTTCTTTTAATTATGGTTCAATTCTGTAAACATATATCAGGGACCTAGTTTCTATAAGCCCCTATTTAAGATTCTGGAGTTCAACATTCAACCAGTGTTTATTGAGCACCAGTCTTAACACAAGGCAGGCCATCTCGTCGATACTGAGGATTTAAGGATGGGCAAAATGGACACAATTCTTATACCCTGGTGCAGGGGTCAGCAAACTTTGGCCTATAGGTAAAATCCATAGGCAGGATTTGACTTGCCTTTTGTTTCTGTAAATAAAGTTTTATTGGCACACAGCCACACCTGTTCTCTCACATTTTATTGATGGCTGCCTTTGCACTACAACAGCAGATATTAGTTCTGACAAGAGACCATGTGGCCCACAGAGGCTAAAGTATTTACTGTCTGGTCCTTTATATGAAAAGCTTGCCACCCTGGTATGGCAGGATCAATGGCCCTATTTAAAAGGTGACATGAAAATGGATTAAGAAAGGTCCCTACTTCATAGGAGCTCACAGTCTAGTAGGGGAGATATAGAGGAAAACAAATAGTCATTTATCTCACACTTCTAGGAAAGCCCTTCTAGAGAGGTCTAGAATTCCAGGATTCTTTGGATGCACTTCTTCCCTATCCTCTTCATTCACAGTTTTTTGAATATTAAATATCATATTCTCAAGCCTTTGTAGTTTTCAATTAAATTTCAAACCTTTCTCACATTTCAAGACAGCCTTGTACCTTTCCTTTCAAACACCTCTCTTAGATCATTCCGCTCTGACTACATCTTTGTCAAGGTACAAGGACCAAAACAACAGATTATAACATCTCAAATATGGTTGGCACTCTGTAAATATCAGTATTTGGTTGATTAATGAACAAGTCCTTCGGGCATGGGTAAATGATAACTTGATAAAAGCAGAAGGTAGTAAGATTTTGGCCATTTCACTGATGAGACTTCAGTCTTTGGGCCAATGCCTTAGGTCAGGCACCTAAGCAGAGTTACATGCAACAGCCAGCTACCTTATAGTGTCAGTTTGTCCACTTTATCTATTATAAACCTCCCAGTCCTGAAGGGTCAGCATTTTACAGATGAGAAAATTGTTCAATGCGGCAAAGCTGACAAATTGCAGAGTTGGAATTTAGTACCAGCCCTATTTCTGTCTTTCCCTCTCTTCAATTTGGGGCACTTTGAAAGCTCAGCTTTGCAAACTTAGAACTTTTAAAAATCCACTCAGAGATGTTTGAACTCTGGGCCTCTGGCTAATATTAGGCATACTTATAAGACTGGCTAAGGAACCAGGATGCAAATGTGTTGCTTTTAAACCATTTTATTGTCAAATGTACCACTCAGAAGGCTTCCCAGTGGCTCAGAAATACAGAATCTACCTGCAGTGCAGGAGACATGGGTTCAATCCCTGAGTCAGGAAGATCCCCTGGAGAAGGGAGTGGCAACCCATTCCACTATTCTTGCCTGGAGAATCCCATGGATAGAGGAGCCTGGCGCGCTACAGTCCATAGGGTTGCAAAGAATCAGACACGACTGAAGCAGTGGAGCACATACCACTCAGAAAGTACAGTTCAGTTCATGTTTTTAAAAGAACACTGGCTGCAGTGTGGATAGCACATAAGGGACTGAAAATGAAAGTGGTACAACCAGGGCTATTGCTATGGTCCAGGCTGGAGATGACGATGATCTAGCAGAAATGGTGACCCAAATGACAGGAAGGGACACGAAATGTGTCCTGGGAGTAGTGATGGCATGTGCTGAGTAGACTTATGACGGCGGAAAAGGAAGGGTCAAGGACAGCTCTCAGGTCAGCAGCCTGAGCAAAAGTTTGGGTGGTGGCATCCTTTACTGAAATCAGGAAGACTAAGAGAAGGACAGTTTTGGAGATATGGGCAGAATCCAGGTGTTCCAATTTGGCGTATATTGGCATAAACGTGGTATTTTTAAATCATGAGAATGAATCTAGAGAGAGAATGCGTCACTTTCAAGGAAGGCCTAGAAAAGTCCACTAATACTTAGAAGTTGAGTTCACTAGAATAGTCTAAGAAGAAACCAAGAAGCAACAGCAGTGGTAAATGAGAACCAGGAGAGGTGGGTATCACAGACTAAGAGAGGAGAACTTTCTGAGAAGGAGGAAAGAACTGCTACTAACAGGTCAGTTGCCCACTGGACTTAAATTCTGGCAATGGGAAAGGCAGTAGTGCCCTTGGCAAAAATAGTTTCATGAAGTAGTGGGATTGAAAGCCAGCTTGTGGGGGGGGGGGGGGGGCGAAGGATGGAAACTATTCAGACCACGCATGTATAGAAACTCTTAGGAAAATTCCTTTGTCAAGCTGCCAGCAGCTCCAGAGAGGTAACCAGTCACATGACATTGGTATTTGTCAGCTCTTGGGAGAGACTATTTCTTTGAAAGCTGCTTATTCTGGCTCACATCCACATTCATCCCATGCTTGTTTTTGTCCTTGTCTTTATTACCCACCTCTAGATCAAAACTGAACTCAAGCAGGCCCAGGAAAAGTTATTAGACAGCTCAAAGATGTGCTGCTCACTCACAGCTGAGTGGAAGCACTGTCAGCAGAAAATCAGGGAACTGGAGCTGGAAGGACTTAAACAGGCTCAGAGCATCAAATCACAGAACAACCTACAGGAAATGCTGGCTCAGGAGAAGTCTAAAGTTGCTGAGGCAGAGGCCCAGGTAATTATCCTCACACTTAATAAATATCATACCCTGGATACTACTACTGAAACTCTGTTTCCCTGAGGGTTCTAAGAAATAGATACAGTGCAAATGATACAATTCTAGGGTTTTTTCACTCTCCTTTGCTTTCCTCTTTTGATGTCGCCTGTTCCTACGGTTCCAGTAAATCTGAGATTAAAAGACTTTCATTGTATACTTTCAAATTTTAAAGGACTTAGTCTCCTGTCACTTGGATTGTCTATTTAATTGGTTTTTAGTTGGTAATTTTTGGAGGGATAGGTGTTAAGAAATGAACCCTTTTGAAATGTTGCCCCTGCGTTTTAGCCTGCCTAACACCAGGTGGCAGTGGTATGTAACACGCGTACGTTTTCTTGGTAGGTTTGAGAGTCAAATCATATGTAAAAAATAAATCATTTCATCAAACCACATAAATGTAAAGCAGACATCAAAATTAGATGATAGCAATCTATCTTAAACTCAAAAACTCGACGTTGAGCTAAAGAAGCCAGCACAAAAGAGTTCATACTATGTAATTTCATTTATATGAGGTTTAAGAATAGGTAAAACTAAGCTGTGGTGATAGAATAGTGGATATCCTTATGAGGGGGACATGAGGGAATCATCTGTGGTGCTGGAAGTATTCTTTATCTTGGTCTGGAAGTGGTGGTTATGTNCGTTGAGCTAAAGAAGCCAGCACAAAAGAGTTCATACTATGTAATTTCATTTATATGAGGTTTAAGAATAGGTAAAACTAAGCTGTGGTGATAGAATAGTGGATATCCTTATGAGGGGGACATGAGGGAATCATCTGTGGTGCTGGAAGTATTCTTTATCTTGGTCTGGAAGTGGTGGTTATGTAAGTAAAACTTCACTATGTGCAAACTGTGGGCATATTGTCATATGTATGTTATTAATCCATTAAAAAATAACTGGCAAAATGGATAGAGATTAGTAAAATTTTAAAATTTAGACAATATAAATATTGGTACTGGAGTTTGTGCAACAGAATCACATATTCTGGCTGCAGTTGGAAGAGTAAACTAGTATAGACACTTCAGAAAGCAATTTGGCATTAGTATCTAGTTAAGTTAAAGATGTATATACACCATACAACCAACCCAGCATTTCCACGACTAGGCATAAAGACTAGGGAAATTCTACCGCATTCTGCTGCTCACCTGTATCAGGATGCAAGATGCAGGCCCAGTCACTTCAGTCATGTCTGACTCTTTGCAATTCCATGGGCTGTAGTAGCCCTCTTGGTTCTTCTGTCCATGAGATTTTCCAGGCAAAAATACTGGAGTGGGTTACCATTTCCTCCTCTAAGGGATCTTCCCGACCCAGGGATCGAACCCAAGTCTCCTGTGTCTCCTGCATGGCAGGCAGATTCTTTGCCACTGAGTCACCCGGGAAGCCCCAGTATTTCTTTATATAAACATAAATTAATTTCTAGAAGGGTGGACAAGAAACTAATACCAGTGATTACCTGTTTGGTGGAGGAAAACCGGAAAGAAGACAGCATAAGAACGGAAAGGAGATTTTGTAGCTTAGTTTACCCCCACACACTAAATTATGGGAACGTATTGCATGTTGCAACAATTAAGTAATTTAATTTTAAAATTAAAATAAATCTAGTCACACTCTTCAGATGAGGTTTTTATGTTAGTACTACGGTTTACTATCTATAATGTATTTCCCTAATGGGAAAATAAGTCACCCTTAAAGTTTTATTTGTAAACTCTTTTCATTTAAGATTTTGGATCTGCAGCAGAAATTAGAACATGCTCATAAAGTCAATCTGACAGACACTTGTATTTTGGAGAAGAAGCAATTAGAGGAAAGAATAAAAGAAGCAATAGAAAATGAAGCTAAAATAAAGCAACAGTATCAGGAAGACCAACAGAAGAGGTAAGAAGAGCAAAGATGTCATTTTTCTGTGGGCTAACCACCCCTGAGTTTACAAGCAGTGTCAATTTACCACCGCATTTCCTCTGTGTCCCCACGGAAGTAAACTCAACTACAAAACTGCATATATAGATATACACATATGTGTGTACTTTCTAAGTGGCTTCAGTCATGTCCGACTCTTTGTGATGCTATGGACTGTAGCCTGCCAGGCTCCTCTGTCCATGGGATTCTCTAGGCAAGAATACTGGAGTGGGTTGCCATGCCCTCCTCCGGGGCATCTTCCCAACCCAGGGATTGAACTAGTATCTCTTAATCTCCTGCTTTGGTAGGTGGGTTCTTTACCACTAGCACCATCTGGGAAGCCCCACATCTATACATGGTGATATATATGTATGTGTGTGTGTGTGTATATATATATATATATATGTGTGTATGTATCACTATATTCTGACTTTATTTTCTTGCTTGCCTTTCATACTAGAGTGTGGAATTTTCAAGGGCAGGGATTATGTCTGGTTCTGGAACATGCTTGCTGCACCAGTAAATCTTCTTGAATGAATGGATTGCCTATGAAATATGATCCCCTGGGATCTGCTTTTCTAACTCTTAACACAATTGGCACAAAATGTAGATTAGAATGCGGTTGCTGTTTTGTATTTATCAGCTGATTTTCTTTAAAGAAGATCCAAGTACTTTATAGGCATCTTAATCATTAACAAGCTGATAGTAGTTAAGAGCTGTCATGTTTTTTTCTAGAAGAGTTTTGATTATTATTAGGATTCTTACTAAGATGATCTTATATACCCTAAACTTCAAGTCATGGACATATTGTCATATGTATGTTGCTGCTGCTGCTGCTGCTCCATAAAAAATGTAACTGGCAAAATTGATAAAGATTAGGAACATTTTAAAATTTAGACAGTGTAAATATTGGCACTTCGGTGGCACTCGGAACATGTGTCTTAAGAAACTACTTAGTTTTAACTACTGAAAAGATATAAGCCATTCCCATAAATTGTTAAGCTCAGAAGCTTTACTTTCAGCTGGAATTGAAACCTCTAGTATAGGACTTCCCTGGAGCTACAATAGTTGAGACTCCGTGTTTCCACTGCAGGGGTTGCAGGTTCGATCCCTGGTCTGGGAACGCAGATCCCACCCACATGCTGCGCCTCAGCACCGTCAGAAAAGAAAAGAAACCTCTAGCGTAGAGCCCGACACCCAGTATGTGCGTAGCAAATATGTTGATCTGAATGTTTGAGTCGCTGAATAAGTGAGCGTTTGAGTGAATAGTGAATTCACTCAGGCCCAATAGAGAAGTGCTTGCCTCACTGCCACTCCTACCAAGATGACACCCTTCTCCTGTTTAAATGCAGCTCGTTCCTGAATAAGCTGCAATGGCTTTTAAAGCACTGCTCACAAAGTTAGAGAAAGCCCTGGGGCAGACATACAGTGAGGCAAAACAAAAATAATGAATGGTAAACAGACTTCTAAGGGACAAATAACACTATCAGCTCCAGGTCCAAGATAACCTGAGGAAGTCTGCCACATGGTGTGTGTGCTCACTTGCTCAGTGTGTCTAATTCTTTGCAACCCTGTGAACTGGAGCCTGCCAAGCTCCTCTGTCCATAGAATTTTCCAGGCAAGAATACTGGAGTGGGTTGCCATTTCCTACTCCAGGGAATCTTCTTGACCCAGGGATTGAACCTTCCTCTCTTGGGTCTCCTGCATTGGTAGGTGGATTTTTTTTACCACTGTGCCACCTGGGAAGCCCTGTAAAATACATGTGGTTTACAGTAATTTTAAAATTTCTCTTTGACACGTACTGCTTAAATAGAAATATGTTTAATATCCAAATATTGTGCTTTTCCATCTATTTTTCTGTTATGGATTTATGGTTTCAAGCCTCTTGATGAAAGTGAAAGAGGAGAGTGAAAAAGTTGGCTTAAAGCTCAACATTCAGAAAACAAAGATCATGGCATCTGGTCTGATCCCTTCATGGGAAATAGATGGGGAAACAGTGGAAACAGTGTCAGACTTTATTTTGAGGGGCTCCAAAATCACTGCAGATGGTGACTGCAGCCATGAAATTAAAAGACGCTTACTCCTTGGAAGGAAAGTTATGACCAACCTAGATAGCATATTGAAAAGCAGAAACATTACTTTGCCAACAAAGGTCCGTCTAGTCAAGGCTATGTTTTTTCCAGTGGTCATGTATGGATGTGAGAGTTGGACTATGAAGAAAGCTGAGCACCGAAGAATTGATGCTTTTGAACTGTGGTGTTGGAGAAGACTCTTAGTCCCTTGGACTGCAAGGAGATCCAACCAATCCATTCTGAAGGAGATCAACCCTGGGATTTCTTTGGAGGGAATGATGCTAAAGCAGAAACTCCCAATACTTTGGCCACCTCATGTGAAGAGTTGACTCATTGGAAAAGACTCTGATTCTGGGAGGGATTGGGGACAGGAGGAGAAGGGGATGACCGAGGATGAGATGGCTGGATGGCATCACAGACTCGATGGACATGAGTTTGCGTGAACTCCGGGTGTTGGTGATGGACAGGGAGGCCTGGCGTGCTGCAATTCATGGGGTCGCAAAGAGTCGGACACGACTGAACAACTGAACTGAACTGAATATTAAATAGTTGTATAGCATTTTGTTACACAGCTATATCATAATTTGTATAAAATATTTTTGGACTTTTTGCTGATATAAAGTATTTTGTAACTAATATCCTGACACATGGGGCTTCCCTGGTGGCCCAACAGTAAAGGATCCGCCTGCCAGTGCAGGAGACGTGAGTTAGATCCCTGGGTCAGGAAGATCTCATGGAGAAATGGCAGCCCACTCCAGTCTGGCCTGGGAAATTCCGCTGACAGAGGAGCCTGGTGGGCTACAGTCCACGGGGTCACAAAGAGTCAGACATGTCTCAGCGACTTCACCACCGCCACCGCCATCCTGACAGATAAGACTTTGCAACTATAACAAAGTATGAGAAGGGTTATACTAAGGGGAATTTAGTATGCTCAGGTAACACATAGCAGGGACGCCTAATTTGGTCCAGGAAGTTCAAGAAGGCCTTCCTGAAAGAAAGCTACATAAGTTGAAAGCAAAGTAGTTGTTATGGGAAAGCTAAGTAGAACATATCAGGTGAAGGAAGACCTGGAAGAGGAGGTTAGGGACAAGGCTGGAGTTGCAGGGAATTAATAAATGTGGAGGATGACTTGTTTTGGGAAGTGAAAATTTTTCATTTTGCCTGGAACAAAATGTTTTGGGGTGGAGGAAATGAGAAGAAAATGGAACTAGAAAGGTAAGTTAGCTCACAAGTCATATTTAAAAATTTGGGGGAATTCCCTGGTGGTCCAATGGTTAGAACTCCATGCTTTCACTGCCAAGGACCCAGGTTCAATCCCTGGTTGGAGAACTAAGATCCCACAAGTCCAAAAAAAGAATTTGGACTTTTTCTTAAGAGTAAAGGAGAACGTTACAAAACACATATGCATTAGTGTTTGTAACTGACAGCCCTTTATTAAAGCAAGGAGATGAAGGGATTCAGCTCATAAAGCAGTGTGGACAAGCACAAGGACTACAGAATTCAGAATCAGAGCCCTACCTCCATCTTGCTGTAGCTGTGCAACCTGGAGCAAGTTAATTAAGCTTCTCAGTGCCACAGCTTCCTCTGTGTTGTTGTTATTGTTCAGTCACTAAATTGTGTCCTACTCTTTGTGACCCCAGGGACTGCAGCATACCAGGCCTCCCTGTCATTCACTATCTTCTGGAGTTTGCCCAAGTTCATGTCCATTGAGTTGGTGACTCTATCCAACCTTCTCATCCTGTGCCGCCCTCTTCTCCTTTTTGCCTTCAGTCCTTCCTAGCATCAGGGTCTTTTCCAACGAGTTGGTTGTTGGCGAGTTCCCTTCCTCTGTGAAATAAGGACAATTATTTCTTCTTAGGGTAGTTTTTGGAGAAGAGAAAACTAAGAAAAGCTTCCATCACAAAGGAGATTTCTTTGATGTTTGCCCATTTTGGACCGCTACTTTATCTCACTGAACAAAAAAATTCCCCTATGCCCACTCTAACAATTTTAGGTCAAAGAGTTTCTTTTGCAAAGCTTTGCAATTCACTGTGTGATTTAATATACATTAATTGCCTTAAGGAAACTCCTAGATCAGAATATGAATGAGCTACAGAAGCAAGTGAAAATGTTACAGGAAAAAGAGAGTCTATTGGAAATGACCAGTTCTCAGCAACAAATCAAACTTCAGCAACAAAAGGCCCAACTTAAAGAACTGGAAAATGAAAAAAGAAAATCTGATGAGGTAAGAAGACAAATAGGTATGCCTCTCAGTTTTCCTGTTCCCTCAGACCTAATTAATAGTTAATAAGAGCTAATAATTCTTGAATGCCTAGCACTTTACCTATTAAGTTTAGTTAGGATTGAGACGGGGAAGCAGAATCTACTCTAGCTATTTCAAGCAAGAAGGAATTTAACACAGGGAATAACATGCTTACGAAACTGTTGGAAGGGAGAGGTAGGGGTGAGTAGGTCAGCAAGAACTATTGCTAGCTTTCAATAAATCCAGAAGTTCGGAAACCACAGGGAAACCAGCCCTTGTAGGAGATTAGCAGGAACTCTCCCAAAGCCCTTTCAAAAGTTTCCCTCTTTCATCTACCTGATAGTGTTACCAGAAACTGGATTTAGCTCTTGGTGTCAAGCCAAGAGACACAGCCAAGTCAATAGATCAGGAGAAGAAAGGATTTATTGCAGCAAGTGAAAACACCAGGGATCCTTCCCAAAGCAGTGTCTCCTCAAACAGCAAAATTGGGGAAGTTTTAAGCTAAGGATACATGCGTGTTTATGAAGGAGCTTGAGCAAAGGAGAATTCAGCATCGAACTGGGGCAAAGGTCCAGAGTCCAGGCTTTAGTTGATAGAAGTCATGAGGGTCAACATCACCCTTCTGTCCTCCACCTAAGTGGGGGCCTTAGTTCCTGCCGAACTCAAAGACACGTATCAGATTGCTATGTATTTCCCTTGTGGAGGAACTAGGGCTAATTTTATCACTGAACCATTGTTTCTTGACTGCTTTTGCTTTTTTCTGCACTTCTTCACTTCCCTTAAAATTATTAACTACTGAGACCTGTTCAGGGACAAGCATTGTGGCCAGGTTTAGATCACAAAATGGGTTAAGCCAAATATGTCTTCTCTTATGTCAAGAAATCATGCCTGGTTCTTTCTCTGGAGACTCCCTACCGTGTCTGCTTACAGAGCAGCGTGGTGGCTCTTCCTTTGCTTTCCCCCGTGCTTTCCAAACTGTGCATGTGCCTCTGATTTGCAGAAACAGAACTGGAACTCTGTTGTCGAAGGAGTTTGGGAAATGTCATTTTCAGACTTCCAATCTTGCAGCACAGGGGAGAGCTTAGAAAAGCAAGGGTCCTGGTGAGCAATGTCACAATCTACTTTGTATAAGCCCCTTTTACCCATATTCAACCTTATAAACTACAAGAACAGTATGCTTCCCCTGAGTAGAATGCACTGTCACTCACACAAATGAAGATGAAACAGCGCAACTCAGATTGGGGCCTGAACCTGTTGTCTTAATTCAGATCACACACGTGTTCTCAGGACTTAATGAAGCTCAGGTTCTTCTGTCTTGTCTCAGAAAGAATTCAGTGAGAGACAAAGTGATAAGTAAGAAGTAGATTTATTTAGAGAGATACACCTTCCATAGGTAGATTGTGGTCTGACTCAAAAGGCCAGAGTGGCTCTGAAAGAAACACACTCCACAGGCAGAGTATGGACCATCACAGAAGGCAAGAAGTCCAGAAACATGGCATAGTTTTTATGGACTGAGTAATTTCATAGGCTAATGATGGGAAGATTAGTCCAGCTGTTTTGGAGAAGGGGCAGGATTGGGCCGTATGGCCTTTTTGGCAGGTTACGATTGGCCTTGGAACTGCCTGGCACCTGTGAGTGTATCACTTACCTAACTACAGTCAGCATATGATGAAGCTGGAAGGGAGTGAACATATAATCGGGTCTAGTGGAAACTAAATCTTCTGCCGCCTTGACCCTAATAGTTCCAACCCGTTTTTGCCATATCTTCAACAGTTATGTCATTCTTTTAAAGGTGGTGCCCTGCTTAGAAAGTCCCAGCAGGATCTGTGGTCACTTATGGTTAGTGTAATTGCTACTTCAGTCTCACTCCACGTGTATATACTAACTTTAAAACATAATTATAAATTAACTACCAATAATACAATAAATTAACTACCAACAAACATGTTTGGGGATATAGGTTTGAAAAGCCATTCCCATTCCAGCTCTTGGTTTCTTTCCCATGTTCTGGCTCTGAGAGAGGCCACAGGATACGTCAATCACTGGTTGAAAGTTTAGACATCATCTTTTAGGGCAACACGGAACCTCAAAAGATGTTGTCACCTGGTCGGCATCATACCTACATCTTCCGTAAGTCTTTCCACTGTTTTGCAGTTTTTGTTTTTTCCTGGATAGTAGGATATATGATGAGAGCAATGACTGAGACTTTGTTTCACTTCTCTTACTTTAAAATGATTTTCTTGTTCAGGAACTATGTTGAGTAGTAGTATATATCATGACAGGAAGTAAAGAATTTGGAAAGCCCACAGATGGTAGTCCTGGAAAAAGCACTGTGGACAGAGAAATAAAATCCATGTCTAAAATGAGTGTCTCTTTCACTGAGGACAAATTGTTGTTCTCTCTGTGGTGGAAAAGGTCCAGTATAATAAACTTACTGTCCGGTGACTGTTGGCTGCCCCACACACACACAGTGGATGGTCCCATATCAATAGCTCAACATTGATCTTTGCTTTTGGCAAGTTGAGTAGATTAGCCTTGGTGACCCCTTGTCCACCTTGTACATGAGCCCAAATGAGTGAGCACATAAAGGATAGAAAAAGAGGCTAAGTGACATCTACAGAATGTACTGGCTTTTTTCCACTGGATTATTGAGGGCCACCTCTTCTGTAGAAGCCCTCTGCTGTGGAAAAGCACACGAGGCACATATATGTTCACACTTTAGGCTGGTGCTGTCTACTGTTGTGCCAACTAGCCACTGTGGCTATCTAAATTTCAATTAAAAATTTAGTTCCTGAGACATACTAGGCACGTTTCATGTGCTCAGTAGCCGGATGCAGCTAGTGACCACCCTGCTGGAGAGTGCAGGCACGGAACACTTCCCCCGGTAGGACACATTTCATCAATCTTCCAATATTAGTCTTTCCAAATCCCTGATCATCTGGCCAAACTACTAGCAACTTTCTGTGAGTTAGCATTAGTCCATGCCTCTGGACGTCTCTCTTTCCAGGCAAAGTGAACACAGACTTTACCCACTGAGATTTCCCTTCCCACTGGTCTGAAGGACCACCACTCAGTTGGGGCTATCATGCCGCAGCAGCCCTATTTCAAGTGGTTGCCATATTTTGTACAGAATCCTAAGTACATGGGGCCCAAATTACTCTTTCTCGTCTAACGGGTAATACATAACTCCCCGTGAGGCCATAGGTTTGGGTTGAGAGAGGTGGCGATACAATAGAAGCAACTCTCACTTGCTCATGCAGCTTGCTCAGCATTCTCCATAGCAGTTCTGTTTGAGGATGGAGTACTACTGCCCATGCCCAGCTCAGTGCTCAGTGGATAAGAGAACACCTCGTTTCAGGAAGGGCNGTCAGCATATGATGAAGCTGGAAGGGAGTGAACATATAATCGGGTCTAGTGGAAACTAAATCTTCTGCCGCCTTGACCCTAATAGTTCCAACCCGTTTTTGCCATATCTTCAACAGTTATGTCATTCTTTTAAAGGTGGTGCCCTGCTTAGAAAGTCCCAGCAGGATCTGTGGTCACTTATGGTTAGTGTAATTGCTACTTCAGTCTCACTCCACGTGTATATACTAACTTTAAAACATAATTATAAATTAACTACCAATAATACAATAAATTAACTACCAACAAACATGTTTGGGGATATAGGTTTGAAAAGCCATTCCCATTCCAGCTCTTGGTTTCTTTCCCATGTTCTGGCTCTGAGAGAGGCCACAGGATACGTCAATCACTGGTTGAAAGTTTAGACATCATCTTTTAGGGCAACACGGAACCTCAAAAGATGTTGTCACCTGGTCGGCATCATACCTACATCTTCCGTAAGTCTTTCCACTGTTTTGCAGTTTTTGTTTTTTCCTGGATAGTAGGATATATGATGAGAGCAATGACTGAGACTTTGTTTCACTTCTCTTACTTTAAAATGATTTTCTTGTTCAGGAACTATGTTGAGTAGTAGTATATATCATGACAGGAAGTAAAGAATTTGGAAAGCCCACAGATGGTAGTCCTGGAAAAAGCACTGTGGACAGAGAAATAAAATCCATGTCTAAAATGAGTGTCTCTTTCACTGAGGACAAATTGTTGTTCTCTCTGTGGTGGAAAAGGTCCAGTATAATAAACTTACTGTCCGGTGACTGTTGGCTGCCCCACACACACACAGTGGATGGTCCCATATCAATAGCTCAACATTGATCTTTGCTTTTGGCAAGTTGAGTAGATTAGCCTTGGTGACCCCTTGTCCACCTTGTACATGAGCCCAAATGAGTGAGCACATAAAGGATAGAAAAAGAGGCTAAGTGACATCTACAGAATGTACTGGCTTTTTTCCACTGGATTATTGAGGGCCACCTCTTCTGTAGAAGCCCTCTGCTGTGGAAAAGCACACGAGGCACATATATGTTCACACTTTAGGCTGGTGCTGTCTACTGTTGTGCCAACTAGCCACTGTGGCTATCTAAATTTCAATTAAAAATTTAGTTCCTGAGACATACTAGGCACGTTTCATGTGCTCAGTAGCCGGATGCAGCTAGTGACCACCCTGCTGGAGAGTGCAGGCACGGAACACTTCCCCCGGTAGGACACATTTCATCAATCTTCCAATATTAGTCTTTCCAAATCCCTGATCATCTGGCCAAACTACTAGCAACTTTCTGTGAGTTAGCATTAGTCCATGCCTCTGGACGTCTCTCTTTCCAGGCAAAGTGAACACAGACTTTACCCACTGAGATTTCCCTTCCCACTGGTCTGAAGGACCACCACTCAGTTGGGGCTATCATGCCGCAGCAGCCCTATTTCAAGTGGTTGCCATATTTTGTACAGAATCCTAAGTACATGGGGCCCAAATTACTCTTTCTCGTCTAACGGGTAATACATAACTCCCCGTGAGGCCATAGGTTTGGGTTGAGAGAGGTGGCGATACAATAGAAGCAACTCTCACTTGCTCATGCAGCTTGCTCAGCATTCTCCATAGCAGTTCTGTTTGAGGATGGAGTACTACTGCCCATGCCCAGCTCAGTGCTCAGTGGATAAGAGAACACCTCGTTTCAGGAAGGGCAGCTCAGGTTGCTCAACCCTTTCTGTGGCCAACCATGAGAGGTGATTGAGAGGAGAGATGACTCTCCTCCCAAATCCTAAGATTAAACTACAGCTTTCCAGAGGCTCTGTGCTGTTTCCTCATCTGCCACAGAAACTTGGGGCAAATTTGGGTCTGCTGGATCATGAAGCCCAAATGGCAGAGCAAGTTGCACCACTGCCTGGCACAGCACAGCTCTTTGTCTTGCTTTGGGCACCACTAAAACCTGACAGCCTTGATGGTTGCTTGATAAATGGGCTGAAGGAACACAGGTGGTATAAGTTGATTCTAGACTCAGAAGAGGCTTTCTAAGAACTTGGCCTCTTCTATCATCAATAGCCCTCATGCCTCAGGTTGGAAAGCCAGCAAGGAGAATCTGCTCTTCCATATTGTCTAGGCTGACTGCACACTCAAGAACTGGGAAATTCACAAACTGAGGAGCTTCACAAACCCACTAGACCCATCATGAAACCTATACTGAGCCAGTGAGTCTCTGCAGACACACTCTAAGACACTCTGTGTGTTCAAACTCCCATTTTCCACCTTACTTCCTCAAGTCCCTACTCTGAATTCTGAACCTCAGTTGCATTTTGGGTTCCATGGTGCTAGTGCTGACTCTGAACCACTGGACTGCATGTAATTCCCCCCCAAATCTACATAATCCCCTTTCTCCAGTGCCCAGTCACCTGGGTAAAAGGCCACAGGTCTCTTTGGGAAAGGCTTGGGAGAAGGTCACATGCTTGGCAGTGCCACACACCAGGTTCTTCCTGAAGAAAGCCTGGCTAAAGGGCCCTGGGTCTGAAGCAGCTCAGGTCTGGGGACTGAGTAAGAGGCCGTTACTCTCTGCTGCTGTCATTCAAATTGGACCTCTGTTCACCAGACCCAGGTGCGTTTATTTATTTAAAAATGCAACTCAAGTAAAACTTTAATAGGCTGTTCATCTATTTTAGTTCTGTAATCACTGTGATCAGTTAACTACAGCCAATGACTGCTACGAGTCTAGCCATTTGGTTTTATCTCCGGCCCTACTGTCTAATGCCCACCTAGTGGATCCCCTAGTAACGGGGATTAAGCATTGTGCTTGACTTTTGACACTCTGCAGTAGCATCACCCCCCATCATAAAATCAGGGCTCAATTCCAATGTTGGCATCTCCCACCATCATCCTCACAGGAGAGTGTTATGGAGCATTTCAAGGAATCTGGTACTCACCAGTGTATTTGGCAAAGCCTTTGTGAAAGGAATGTCTTCTGAGTCATGTGAGGGTCATGATGAGTTGGGTGAGCAGGTCACCTATGATAAATCTACTCCAAACTTCCTATCTACTTAAGACTCTGGATTCTTTCCTCTCTCTTAGTATGGTGTTTGAATATCATTTAACCCTGGTCACTGTAGAGTCCAACTTTCAGTCCACCAACAAAACAAACTATTAAAGTCACTTTAGATGTTTAAATTAACACATTAAACCCTGAATCTCTGTAAGTGTATCCATTAGGTCAGTAAATTCAGCCTATTCAACATTATATTCCTTTCTCCCTAGTATAAACACCCTTGGAATACAGTCCTATGTATATTCCTCAGGTTTCTGCCAATTTAACATCATAAAATCTTTCTATTCTTTCAGTATGTCAGTCCTCCTAGGTCAGGGACTATACTCAACTCCTTTTCCCCAGGATGTGCTGGGATCTGACTCTCATTGTAGGATTCAAGGCAAAGACAAGCGGTGGTGGTGGTATAGGGGTGGCTCTTGAGAACAACGGGTGTCATTGCACAGGTAGATGGCCCAGGTGGAGTCAGTAGAGTCCGGGAGACAGGGTGCTTAATCTCCTGAGACAGTAGGACTGCTTATGCTGATAAGAGGGGCTCAGGAGGGTTTTGAGGCCCAGGGTGCTCAAGGTTATTGGGATCCTGTCAGATGTTCTTGTCCCCAGTTCTGAGATTTCCATGTTTTCCAAATAAAACACTTTTTTATATAAGAGATCTAGCAAGGCTATGAAATCAACTTGTGCTTGCAGTTCTGCAACCTACTTGATGAAAGTTGGATTTGGATTTTGGATATATTGACCTGCTGCCTACATGAAGGAAGTGCCCTGGGTTTCTGAGTATGCCTTGTTCCAGTAATCAAACCCTGAGTTGGCCATTTTCTCCTCTAGGGCTGATTAACTTGGTCAGATGTAGCTAACCACCCCACAGAGTTGTCAGACTTTTCATATAGGCTTACGCAACTGTCGGAAGGGTTGAGGAATCACAAGTCAGGAAAAGGAGCTACTAACTTTCAGAAATTCTGGAGGTGCAAAAATCACAGGAAGCTACTATGGTTTCTGTAAGCCTATTTTAGCAGAAAGGCTTTGCCCGTTTGCATTCTCTCAAACATCACACCTTTCTTCACCAGTGTATTCTCATTTTTTTAAATGTTTTTCAGCATCTCAAGAACAACCAGGAATTGTCAAAGAAGCTGTCTGTGTTGCAGCAGGAGAAGGAAGCTCTGTGTGAAGAAAATGAGCACCTTTTGAAGCAGTTTGATCTCCATGTGAGGTAAACAAAAATAAGTTCCCCTTGGAAGAAGACTGTGTAGAGTAAAGCTCTTTCTTAGAGAGCCAGCTCCCGAGCTCAGCAGGGGATGCTCACCGAGGTGACCTCAAGAAAACCAACACCATTGTCCTTCCTTCCCAAAAGTTCTATCTACCGGGCTTTTTCTAGGGAGGTGTGGGGCCTTATTTCTTCTCAAGAGAGGGAGGGGAAAAGTGAAAGTGAAGTCACTCAGTTGTGTCCGACTCTCTGCATCCCCATAGACCGCAGTCTATCAGGCTCCTCTGTCCATGGGATTTTCCAGGCAAGAGCTGGAGTGGATTGCCATTTTCTTCTCCAGGGGATCTTCCCAACCCAGGAATCGAACCCGGGTCTCCCACATTGCAGGCGGACGCTTTACCATCTGAGCCACCAGGGAAGCAGGGAATTGCTATTTATTGAGCTCTAGTGGTATCTAACATCTTGCTCTTCCCCAAATACATCCCTCTGACTTGCCTTCAGGATTTTTCCCCTCACATGCTGTCCTCAGTCTGAACCATGCTCTTCCCATTTCAACTCTTCCTTCTCAGACAACCCTTCCTTGACACCTTCAGCTTGGGCTGGATGAGATGCTCACTCTTCGTGTCCCTATAGCCTTCTGTAGGTGACTGCCTCTGACTCTTTAGGGACTTACCATGTTGTTCTGAAATAATGTGATTCACACCTATCTTCCTCACCAGACTATAGGTTTTAAAGGACATGGGCCACAGTCGTATTCATCTTTTTATCCACAGTCCCTGGTGTACAGAAGGTGCTTGAGAAAAATTTGTGTTCCCAGACTTCCTGCTCTTTCTTCCATTCCCTGGTCATCAACCCACCAGATTCCTCCCACTCCCCTCCACTCTGAAGTGTAGCACGGTAGTTCAGAGTATGGACTCTGGAGCCATATTGCCTGGGTACAATTCCTGGTTCTATTAGGAACTAGCTTTGTGACTTTGGACAAGTTAAGTAACCTCTCTGTGCCTGAGATATCTCATCTTTAAAATGGGCAAAATAGCCATTCCTTTCACATAAAGTTGTTGGGAGAATTAAATAATGAATAAATACATGTAACAGAATAGTGTCTAGCACAAAGCTGTTATTCAGTTCAGTTCAGTCACTCAGTTGTGTCCGACTCTTTGCAACCCCATGAATCGCAGCACGCCTAGCCTCGCTGTCCATTACCAACTCCTGGAGTCCACTCAAACCCATTTCCATCGAGTCGATGATACCGTCCAACCATATCATCCTCTGTCGACCTCTTCTCCTCCTGCCCTCAATCTTTCCCAGCATCAGGGTCTTTTCCAATGAGTCAGCTCTTCGCATCAGGTGGCCAAAGTATTGGAGTTTCAGCTTTAGCATCATTTCTTCCAAAGAACACCCAAGGCTGGTCTCCTTCAGAATGGACTGGTTGGATCTCCTTGCGGNGCCTGGTGTGCTGCAATTCATGGGGTCGCAAAGAGTCAGACACGACTGAGCAACTGAACTGAACTGAACACCCACGAAATTTTTACCATATCACCAGGATGTGCCAAGGATACCAAAACAATTGATGTAAATTCAGTCATTCCATGGGCTATTATAGGACTCCACAAAATCCCTCGATGACTGTAATAAAATGTGAGGATTATAAGAGACGGGTCACCAATGTTGTGTTTTTAAGTTTTGGGGTTTTTTAATCCTCGTTACTTTAAACTGTAGTGAGAATGGAAAACAAGTTAGATTTTGCAGTACCCTCCTATTTTGCCAAACTCACCAAACTTTTGAAGACTCAGATCCAGGTTAGGAAGGCAGTAGAGAAAGTATAACAGAAGAAAGTAGCAGCTCTTGTTCACAGGCCCATTGGAAACACCACCAGCCTATTCTGCACTACCAATCCTTCCTGGTGGTGCCTGCCTTCCACTTCCAAGCTTACGTGGCAAAACTAGCCTCCTGCTTTCAGCAGGCATGTTTCCTGACCGTACTGTGTTGAGGAGTATACCTCCCAAATTGATGGCCACCCGGAACCCAAGAATGTGACCTAATTTGGAAGTTTGCAGGTATAAACAAGATGAGGTCATACTAGATTAGCATGAACCCCAAATCCAATATCGGAGAAGGCAATGGCACCCCACTCCAGTACTCTTGCCTGGAAAATCCCATGGACGGAGGAGCCTGGTAGGCTGCAGTCCATGGGGTCACTGAGTCAGACAAGACGGAGTGACTTCACTTTCACTTTTCACTTCCATGCATTGGAGAAGGAAATGGCAACCCACTCCAGTGTTCTTGCCTGGAGAATCTCAGGGATGGGGAGCCTGGTGGGCTGCCGTCTATGGGGTCACACAAAGTCGGACACGACTGAAGCGACTTAGGAGCAGCAGCAGGAAATCCAACATGACTAGTATCATTACACGAAGAGGAAAAGACGTACACGGGAGAAAGGCCATGTGATGACCAGGCACAGATTGGAGCAGTGAAGCCACAAACCAAGGAGCCCCAAGGACTGGTAGCATTCATCAGTTAGGAAGGAGACATGGGACAGACTCTTCCCTCAGTGCCCCCAGAACTAACCCTGTCAACAACTTAATTTTAGACTTGTAGGAATTAAAACAACAAATTCCTGTTGTTTTAAGCTGCCCAGTTTGTGGTAATCTGTTACAGCAGCCCTGAGGAACTAGAACATCTACCCAAAGAGTCACAGGTCTCCATGAAGTTTACTGGAGGCTGCAAGTAACCAGAGGCGAGGAAAGAGTGGTTGGGGTTGGCCTTGGACAGGCTTGTATGCAAAGGCTAGCCCTGCTACTTAACAGTTCTGTGCCCTTCCCCGAGTCCCTTTGCATCATTTTCTTGTGAAAATGTGAAACTCAAAATGTGAACCTCAGAAGGCTTCTGTGAGGATTAAAATACAAAATGCCTAAAGTGGGACCTCCTGGCACATACAGATCTTCATGGATACTTTCTTCTCAGTGTAAAGTCTCTTGGTGGTGGTGGCTTAGTCGCTAAGCCATGTCCAACCTTTGTGACCCCATGGACCATAGCCCATCAGCCCTCTGTCCATGGAATTTTTTCCAGGAAAGAATACTGGAGTCGGTTGCCATTCCCATCTCCAGGGGATCTTCCCGGCCCAGGAATCAAACCCCGGACTCCTGCATTGCAGGCAGATTCTTTACTGACTGAGGTATGATAAAATCTCTTAGAAGCATGTTAATCAGTAGATGTACCACAGAGGTACTAAACCTGGAGCTCTTGATTTTACTTATTTTAGGGCCTGTGAACCAGAGCCCCAAGCATACAAATCCTGGACTCACTTTCTAAGCACAAAATCTCCAGAAAATAATGCCTCTTTGGGGGGCTTCATTCCTTCAGTCTTCTCTTATTCAGTGAGCCAGTTGAGAGCTCTGACTGTGTGACCACCCAAACAAGGTTTCCACAGATATTTTACCCTATTATTACAGCAGGTGTCCTGATTCCAAAAAATACAGTATTTCCGATGGAGAGGGTGTCAGTAGCCAGCCCCACTCAATTTCCTTTCTAATCCACTTATAACTGCAGAGATTATTATTTGTCGGGTGGCTGCTTCTACTCTCAATCCTTACCATAAATGTATTTAAATAGTAACAGGTGAGACTGTTGTTAGACACTGAAGGATCCTGGATGAAGGACTTTAAAATATGGAAGAGCTTCAAAACATGCTGTAATCGCCTTCCTTACAATTCCTTAATAATAGATGGACAGCCTTCCTTCCTCCCTCCCTCTCTTCTTTCCTGTCTCTTCTATCTTCCCTTCTATTTTGAATTATAATTGACATAATATATGATGTTTACAGCATTGTTACATTATTTAGTTATACAGCACAATGATTCAATATTTGTATATATGTCCACCACAATGGAGAAGGCAGTGGCACCCCACTCCAGTACTATTGCCTGGAAGATCCCATGGATGGAGGAGCCTGGAAGGCTGCAGTCCATGGGGTCGCTGAGGGTCGGACACGACTGAGCAACTTCAGTTTTACTTTTCACTTTAGGAAATGGCAACCCACTGCAGTGTTCTTGCCTGGAGAATCCCAGGGACAGGGGAGCCTGGTGGGCTGCCATCTATGGGGTTGCACAGAGTCGGACACTACTGAAGTGACTTAGCAGCTACCACAGTAAGTCTAATTAACAGCCATCACCACCCATAGTTAACAAATGTTTTTTCTTGTGATGAGAACTTTTAAGATCTCTTGTCTTAGCAACTTTGTCATATGCAATACAGCATTACTAGCTATAGTCACACGCTGTACATTACATCCTTATAACTTAGTAATAACTGGAAGTTTATACCTTTGACTACCTTCACCCATCTTGCCCACCCCTTTCCACCTCTTGTTGTTCAGTTGCTCAGTCATGTCTGACTCTTTGCCACCCCATGGACTTCACTTTTGGCAGCCAACAATCCAATCTGTTCTCTGTATCTATGAGTCTGGTTTTTTTGTTGTTTTTTTTAGATACCACATATGTGGACAGTCTTTTCTGAATGATCTATATTATTAATAGTACCTTATTAAAACAAAGTTGCCCCTCCTAACAATGTGATTCACCCATCTGCCAGAGGTCCTTACTCTCCTCCCACTCGCATTCATGCCCATCCCACGAAGGAAGGTGGGAACAAACACAAATAGGAGAAGGCACTTACCTATTACCACTAACAGGTCCTTGGTGAAGGGAGAAGGGCAGTTCAACACTTGTGAGCTTCTGAACTCCTCACCAACTGTGATATTTAGTAATATCTGCTGACTCAATGTAAGCATGTTAGTGTTTTTTCACAACATATAATCCTGTATTGTTTTAGCTATAACTTCACTGGCTATTGCTTTCAGGGAAGATGCTGGTAGAAAATGAAACATGTCAAGCTAGAAATCATTTGAGCATCATCACTGTAAGAGTACTCTCAACACCTGGCTGACGTGCCAAGCAACTGAAACCCTGATGCTGGTTTTCAAGTGAGGTGGCTAGATTCCCATCTTTCTTCACCTTAAAAAGACTGTAGCTACAAAGCAGATGGAAATGTGTTATATGGAAATCTTTCTCGATATGGAGCTTCAGAGAATTTTGTTGTATTTGTTAGTGACTTGATACCTATAGAATTAGAATACAGATGAGAGCATTGGGACCTTATTGGAAGTTGAGTGTTCAGACATTAAAAAATATTAACCCAAAAGAATGAATAATGTCACAATAAACACATAGCATAAAATAACCAAGATAAACAGGGGAATGATCTAGCTGACAATGTCAGCAAACAGGTAAAGACAAAGAAGACAGGAGAAAAAGATGTTTGCAAGACAATTTGCTGTTGAGTTTAAAAACAGGCTGATGCTCTTATATGAGTAATTCTTTCTCCTGCTGGGGTAATTATGAGGACTTATTATCCCTAGGAGAAGGCATTCCAGCACCAGATCACCACCCAAAATGATACCCTGCTCCTAGAAAAAAGGAAGCTTCTGGAGCAGGTCACAGAGCAAGAATTATTGATTGACAGCAACAAATGGAGAATATCTTCCTTCCAAAACAGGTAGGTGCCTGCCCCAGTGGCCTGTGAGCTCCACAAAGAGAATATTTCTCTCTCCACAAAGATATCATTCCAGAGGTGGTCCTTTGAGTTTGCAGACTTGTCCCATAACTGTTTCTCTGCCATTTGGGTGTTTTTAGCAGTTCATACAAGTGGCAGAAGTTGTGAAATTAAAGAGAAAAGTATCATGGAGAAGGTAAGCTGGGCATTCAGATAGGCTCTTTCATGGCAGGATCGCCTCCCAAGGACCCAGCTGTGTTCATCCTGGTCCCTCCCGTTGTATGTGTGTTGACACTCCTGTTTATGTTTTGGCATCTATGGAATCAAGGTAGACTGAGAGAATAAGGCTGGCATCTCAGCTCTATGACTTTCTGGTTTTATCTTTTTACATAAGTTACTTTTCCCCATTCTGAGCCTCAGTTTCCTTACCTGCAAAATAGGCTTCATAAAAGGATCTATTTCATGGGCTCATTGTGAGGATTAAAGGAGCTAAAACATGAAAAGTTTTAAGTGTTTACTGTATAGAAGGGCTTCCCAGGTGGCACTAGTGGCAAAGAACTCACCTGACAATGCAGGAGATATAAGAGATGCTGGTTTGATCCCTGGGTTGGGAAGATCCCCTGGAGGAGGGCATGACAACCCACTCCAGTGGGTTGGAGAATCCCATGCACAGAGACACCTGGAGGGCGATGGTCCATAGAATTGCAAAGGTTGCACATGACTGAAGCAACTTAGCATGCATGTGCTATATAGATAGTTCGCAGTGCCTACGTACATGATAAGTACTTGGTAAAATGGCCGCTGCCACTACTATTGTTTTTACTTCTACTGAAACAAAAACATGGGGTGACTGAGATCAGAACCAGATGCAGGCCGTGTGGTTGCAGTGTTGGAAGGCATGCAGAGTCCCACCCCTAAATGGGATCACATCATTTCTTAGGTTTCTCAAGGGCTGGAACTCTGCCTTGCGTATTCTTGCATAGAGTGTGTCTCTATTCTCTATTTAGTGACTGTGTGTAAGCCAGAAGCTTACTCATTTTCACTTGGTTTTGGAATATAGTGGGAATTATTCTGGCAAAGTTGTTTCTAAAATCTGGCAGTGGACTAAGACCTAGAGCTAGTGGGAAGTGGAAGAGTTTTTTGGATGATCCAGAAACGTTAAGTTACACCTCTGATCTATGCCATTCTTAGAGTACTTTTCCTGGATGAAGAAAATAAGCGGCTACGGAAAAACAGTCTCCGGCTCACACAGGAGGTTGGTCTCCTAGAGCATATCGTAAAGAGCAGCCAGACCCACAGAGGGGAGGTAAGGCTGCTGTCTTCTCTCTTCCCTTCACCATCTGCATGAAGCTGTAGCCCGAAATTGGCCTTGTGGACTATGGCAGAGGCTCACTGGCTGCACACCCGGGGAGCAGACTCTGAGGCAGCTCTTGGCCGACTTGCTCTTCACTGGGTCAGTTTTTGTTCGACAGGCTCCTCCGATGTGATCCCAGAACACTTTGTGTATGCCTCCCAGCTTCTTCCTTAACACACTGTACTGTCAGCGCCTTTTCACTTCTGTCATCATCTCAGCAGTGACCTCCTGGAGGACAAAGGTGACATCTCATATCTCATTGTATCTATGAACAGGTGCTCCATAGATATTTGAAAATCAAAGTATGTTAGACGTCCTCACACAGATGCCTCCTTCTTAGCTACCCTGTTTGCCTTGTATTATTCTATCCCCATCTTGAGAGATGAGACCATCTGAGGCTCAGAAAGGTAAAGTGCACCTAGTCTGGTCTGGCAAGGAGTCAAGTCTAAGGAGAATATCTGAGTCAGAGAAAGGCAATTATGTTACAAAAGTCCCAGCAGGCAAGTAGCCAAGTCCAGAGAGATGCCGCAAATGGGTTCTACATTCAGATGAGATCCAGAGTCTGGCTGCTGAGCAGGTCAGCCAGAGGGACTTCAGTAAGCAGAGCTGTATTCTGAATCTCGGATGGAGCCTGCTTGCTTTCTTCCCTGGCTTATATCATCTGCTAGGCCTTTCTTCCCAGGATACTTCACAGTAGATCCTGCTTATTGGATTAGGGCCCATGGAAAGACATATCTCATCTCCCCTCTCCCATCTTCCCAGCCTTTGTCTTATAAGTCCTGTGGTTCTTAGTCTGTAGCCGAAAAGGTCTTTAGAAAATACGTGTAGTCTGAGCAGATGACTCAACGCTGTGCAAGAACTTCCTGCAGTCTTCAGGGTAAAACTCTCAGTTTCTGACATGGTCTTTATATGCTATGACCACGTCTCTGGTCTGGTTTGGTCTATATTTTTCTAAGAAAGAATATTCGGTTTTTAAAGTCATGGTGGACTTCCCTGGTGGCACAGTGGATAAAATTTGCCTGCCAGTGCAGGGGACCCAGGTTTGATCCCTGGTCCAGGAAGATTCCATATGCCTTGGAGCAACTTAAGCCCATGCGCCACAAATAAGCCTCTGTTCTAGAGGCCAAGAGCTGCAACTACTGAAGCCTAGAGCCTGTTTTCCACAACACAAGAAGCCACTGCAGTGAGAAGCCCATTCACTACAACAAAAAGTAGCCCTCGCTTGCCACAACTAGAGAAAGCCTGCACAAAAACCAATGAAGACTCAGTGCAGCCAAAAGTAAACAAATAAATAAATGAAAATTTAAAAGGTCATGGAGCTCAAAACAGGTAACCTTTTTTATGTTATAAAGGGATAGAAAATGTTTACCAGAGTATTAAGTAAAAGCTAACATAGGTAAATATAATGGAATGATTACACCAGCTAATATGAGGTTATTCATGTAGAAAAATAGATATAAAAAGCAGGCTAACAGTTATATGTAAGTTTTTTCTGTATTTTCCAAGTCTATTAATGTGTTTTCATAAGTTTAAAAAATAAAAGCAGGCTAGCAGTGAAAAGCACTAATACAGAAAGTCTGGCATTTATTATTTTAAAAATCATTTTATTTATTGAGGTAACATTGGTTTCTTCCCTCGTATCTCAGTGGATGATGCATCTGTCTGCAATGCAGGATATCTGGGTTCAATTCCTTAAGTCAGGAAGGTCTGGAGAAGGAAAGGGCAACCCACTACGGTATTCTTGCCTGGAGATCCCATGCACAGAGGAACCTGGCAGACTACAGTCCATGGGGTCGCAAGAGTCGGACATGACTTAGCAACTAAACTTACCTACCCTGACACTGGTTTATAACATTATATAGGTTTCACATATGTAACAATTATACCTTGACTGCTGTATACACGACAGCATGCTCATCGCCAAAAATGTAGTTTCTCTTCATCACCGTCAACAGAACACACCTGCCCATTTCACCCTCAGCCACTCTCCCCTCTGGCGACCACTACTCTGTTCTCTGTATCTATCTGTTTACTTTTGTTTGCTTATTATTCCACATATGAGTTAAATGAATTAAGGTAGGTTTAGTCACCAAGTCGTGTTCTGCTCTCAAGACCCCATGGACTGTAGCCTGCCAGGCTTCTCTGTCGATGGGATTTTCCAGGCGAGAGTACTGAAGTGGGTGGCCATTTCCTTCTCCAGGGGATTTTCCTGACCCAGGAGTTGAACCCAGGTCTCCTGCATTGCAGGCAGATTCTTTAACAACTGAGCTGTGAGGGAAGAAACCAAATGAGTTAAAGCATATGGTATCTGTATTTCTCTCTTACTTGACTTAGCATAATACCTTGTTGTTCACCCACGTTGTTACAAATGGCAAGATGTCATCTTTATATATTTATAGTCTTCTTTATCCACCATTCATGCATTGAAGGGCACTTAGGGTGTTTCCATATCTTGACTGTTGTAAATAATGCCATAGCTTTTTAAAAAAAAACTTAAAAAAAACAAAACTTTATTAATATGTATATAGTAGGCTACCCTGGGTCTTCATTACTGTGCAAGGGCTTTCTCTAGTTGCAGTGAGCGGGGGCTACTCTAGTTGTGATGCACAGACTTCTTATTGCAGTGGCTTCTCCTGTTGAAGAGCAGGAGCTCCAGAGTGTGGGCTTCAGTAGTGGGGGTACATGAGCTCAGTAGTTGTGATGCACGGGCTCAGCTGCCCACCCCCAGCGTATAGAATCTTCCCTGATCAGGGACTGAATCTGTGTCCTCTGCATCAGCAGCAGATTCTGAACCACTGGACCACCAGGGAAGTCCACATATACTTTTCAAATTACTGTTGTCATATTCTTCAGAGAAATGCCCAGAAGTGGGACTGGAACATGTGGTAGCTCTTAATTTTTTCAGGACTCTCCATACTGTTTTCCACGGTGGCTGTACCAATTTACAATCCCACCAACAGTGTATGAGGGTTTGCTTTTCTCCACATCCTTGCCAGCACTTGTTATTTCTCGCCTTTTTGATAACAGCCATTTTAATGGGCACGAGGTAATATCTCATTGTGGTTTTGATTTCCATTTCCCTAGTAATTAAGTGTTGTTCAACATCTTTTCATGTGCCTGTTGGCTATCTGTATGCCTTCCTGGGGTAAAATGTTTATTTAGCTTTTCTGCCCATTTTTTAAATCCAGTTGTTTGGTTTTTTGTTGTTAAAAGTATGAGATGTATAACTGTCAAATATTCCATAGATATTAGGGATTATATCCCCCCAATTTTGATGATATAAATGACATATAACAATTAAGTTTAAAGTATACAGTGACTTACTATATGTATTTATTACAAAATGATCACCACCATAAGATTAGTTAACATCCATCATCTCATATAGGTACAATTTTTTTTTCCTCATGGTGAGAACTTTTAAGTTTTACTCTCTTAGCAACTTTCAATATATACAATGCAGGACTGTAGTCATCATGTCTTACATTACATCCCAAGAACTTATTTCTCTTACAAGAGGAAATTCATACCACTGATCACATTCACCTAATTCCCCCATCCCTGACCACCACAAATCTGGTCTCTATTTCAAGACAGTTGGTTCTTTTTTTTAAACTCCAAGCATATGTAAGATCATACAGTATTTGTCTTTCTGACTTATTTTACTCAGCATGATGACCTCAAGGTCCATTCATGTTGTCACAAATAGAAGGATTTCCTTATTAAAAAATTTTCATTTTGCTGAATAGTATTATATTGTACACATATTCTTTATCCATGCAGCCATCATGGACACCTAAGTTGTCCATATTGTGGCTGTTGTAAATAAAGCGCCGCTACACATGGAATATAGGTATCTCTTTGGGACAGTGATTTCACTTCCGCCAGGTACATATCCAGAAGTGAGACGGCTGGATCGTATGGTAGTTCTCTTTTTAATTTTTTTAGGAACCTCCATACTATCTTCCTGGCATCCCACTCCAGTACTCTTGCCTGGAAAATCCCAGGGACGGGGGAGCCTGGTGGGCTGCAGTCCATGGGGTCACTAAGAGTTGGACACGACTGAGTGACTTCACTTTCACTTTTCACTTTCACACATTGGAGAAGGAAATGGCAACCCACTCCAGTGTTCTTGCCTGGAGAATCCCAGGGACGGGGGAGCCTGGTGGGCTGCCGTCTCTGGGGTCACACAGAGTTGGACATGACTGAAGTGACTTAGCAGCATACTGTCTTCCACAGTGGCTGTACCAATTTACATTCCCACCAACAGTGCAGAAGGGTTCCCTTTTTTCCATTATCTTCTCCAGCATTTGTTATCTCTTGTCTTTTTGGTGATAGCTAGTCTAATGGGCATGAGGGGACTATACTTTTAACCAAAAATATGTATAAAAAATACATATCACCAATGTTCTATGATTATAATTTAATACTCATCCTTTCTTTTAAGGAAACAACAGTTTGTGACATACCTGAATCTGAAGTATTGAATAAAATCATGTATTTACCAAACTCCAGGTTAGTAAAATCAAGACCATCATTTGCATGCCTGAGTGTCATAGCTGCCTAGCTAGTTCTAGTTGCCGGCCTGGGAAAGCATAGTATTTAGAGGTAATTTTCTCTATATTTAGTATTTAAATCTTCTTGTAACTGCTTCTCTCCTTGCTACTACTTCACCTTCACACTTGACAGAATCCTGACTTAATCCAGACTTAAGGTAGAAAAGAGTCCATTTTATGTGGTCCTCACATAAGGCCCTTCTTAGTTTTTCAGGAACAGGTTCGGTAGAGTCAGCTGGAAATCTTCAAGAGACTGAAGAACAGAGGTTAGAAGAAACAGTGGCAAACACCAAGTCCCTCGAGTCCCTTTCGTGTTCATAGAATTCTGAAGCTGGATACATAAACGTGGCTTCCCCAAAAGAAATACATCTCATTCAAGAATAAGATGAAGTCAGATCTAGAAAACCATCGGTGTCTAAAATAGACTGATCAAAGCTGCTAACCAGAAGCCTGGGCGTGAAGGTGCAACATGACGTGGAGAAGAGTTCGGGCAGATCATCACTGGACATTAACCAGGAATCTTCAAAACTGTTGACAAATTCATTAAATCTGTTCTAAAATGGATTTCTCAAGGTTTTTTGACATCCTCAAATGCCTTGTATTGATCAATGTCATGACATAAATTCAGTGGTTTAATAAGGCTGTTGTTCAGCAGAGCACATATACGGCTAATTCAGCATTCTATCCTTATTATCATGGGTATTATTTTTTAATTTAAAAGAAAAAACAATGTAATCACCTTAAATATTTGAGAAAGAAAAAAACCTTTAAGGCCCACATTTTTAACACAACTTTCATTTATCCTTTTTTGGTTCTTATTCAAATGTATGTATTTTAAATGATTATACTGTATATTCATTTTCACAGTCTGATTTTAAATTTAATATATCATAAAACATTTCCCTGTATTTCAGCAGTCTTCATAATTATTCTTTTAGTAGCCATATGATATCCTATCATGTTGTCCTACAGACTCTCCTGTTGTTTGACATTTGTTTCTACTTTTTTACTATTTAAGATTATTGCCGTGATGAAAGTCTTTGTAAATGTAGCTCTCCTCTTGAGTTATCCAGCAAACACATTTACAAGATGGGCATGACTGGGTTAAAGGATATAAACGATATATAGTTTTGATACATCACTTGTTGAATTGTTTTAAAAAACATTGCGTCAACATATTCCTTCTATAGTTTAACTCTTCAAGCCTCAATTTCTTGATCCATAAAACGGGGGCACTGGTGTTCCTATCCTATAGAGTTGTGAGGACCAAATAAAATGAACCATGTATGTAGCACTTAGTCACAGCTTAATACTTAGACATCATTATTTATTTTCAATAGCAGTTTGGGTGTGCTAGTTTTTCTGTAACCTCATCAACATAGGATATTATCAATATAAAAAATTGTTCTAAATAGTTGGTATAAAACTATACTGAAGGATGATTGCTGCTCCTTCTCTTCCCCCGCTTTTCCCTCCATTTTCTCCTCTTCCTTCTATACCTTCAATTGGCAGGAGAGGGAGACCAAATGGAGAGGGAAAGCAACCAGAAGTTATTTTAAAAGACCTGTTGAGACACACTGAATTTTCATATGTAACCCCTGCTTCCTCAGACTAAAAGGGTGGTCATAGGATATAGGAAATAATAGCTGTGATAGTAAATTGAAGCTTTACCCAATTCATTCAATTCACTGAAATCTACTTATTGAATCCCTACTATGTGCTATTCAATAGTGGGCACACCTGTGAAGACAGATGAGGAAAGTCTCACTTTTTGTTGGCAAACCCAAGTCCCTGTGTCTGCAGAACACTGAGAACAAACAAACAGAAAAATTAGAATTTGGAGGAGAGAAAGTTTTATTGCATGGGCCATGCAAGAACAGGTGGCTCCTGCTGGAAAGACCCAAACTTTCCATTAGTTTTCAGGGAATAGTTTTTAAAGGCATCATTTGGGGGTGATGACTGTAGGGTGTATGCCTTTCTCCTGATTGGTTGGTGGTGAGGTAATAGGGTGACGTTCCAGGAATCTCAGTCGTCAACCTTCTAGTTCCCACCAGTCTGGCTTCTGAGAAGGTAGTTACCATCCTCCATCTGGGTGAAGGCTTTAGTTCCTGCAGCACTCAAAGATCTGTATCAGATTATTACATATATCCCATGAGGAGGGACTAAGGCTCTGTTTTATCATTGAAATACAATTTTTTTAATATTTAATTGCAGTTGATTAACAGTGTTTAGTTTCAGGTGTACAACAAAGGGAACTAACTTTTATTTATTTATTGCTTTGCAGCAGACAGGATCTTAGTTCCCTAACCAGAGAGCAAACCCATGTGTGCTGGAAGCATAGTCTTAACTACTGACCCACCAGGGAAGTCCCTGAACTATCATTCTGTGACTGCTTTTCCTTTGTTTTTGCATTCCCTCATGTCCCTAATTAGGAACTATTTGGATCTGCTCTTTGGAACAAGATCCAGGAGGGTCAAGTCTTTCTACAAACAAGGAATCAGGTACATAAGAAAGGGTTTTATACACAGTAGTGTCCTGCAAGGGCCAGCTGTCTTAATCCCTTTTTCTTTGGGAAACCTTGAGGAAAACAGGTGGACAAGAAAGGGAACGTTTTAGATAGGTTATTCATAAGCTTTGCAAAGGAACCCGGTTTTTAGGAAGGACCCAGCTTCATTTTCATGGAGTTAAACAAGTGTAAAGCAGCTAGTGAGGTGGGTAAACCAGTAATTTTGGACGGGGAACGGCATGAAGAAAATCAATAATCTATCCAAAAGAGTGGCAGAGGGCTACTTTAGATTGGGCGCAATGTTCCTAACTGATGACTGAGCTGAGACTTGACCTACAAGACCACTCCCCACCCTCATGAAGATTTAGTACAATATTAAAGTCAGTTAACAGGCCCTAAATAGAATCCGAGTCTCTGTGACCTAGAGGAACAGGCTAGAGTCCCAGGCAGGTGGCCAGATAATGTAATGTAGGAACTGGATGTATCTTTTATGTAAGGAACTGGATTTTATTCTAAATAAGGGAAGCCGGGAGTGTTTCATAAGCAGATTCATTTAAAAGCTTTAGCTGCTCTCAAGTAAGTGACTTGGAGATGATGAAAGCGGAAGCTTGTGGGAGAACTGGAATTAAATGTCTCGTGCCTGACTTCAATAAAGTGCTGAATACACTGAACATGCCTTATACGCCAGGCTGNGGGAGAGACCAAGCGGCATGGGGGCCCGAGGGTTCTCTGTTCGGTGAGGCCTTCACGGGCTTGGACTGGGCTTTCTGAAAGTCTCTTGCCGGTTGCAGGAAGTTGGTCGTATGAAGATTGAGCTCTTTGCAGACGTTGTACCTAAGACGGCGGAGAATTTTAGGTAAGAATATGTTCTTTGCTGGATAGGCCAAACGAGAAGCTGGGCCTGTCTGGAATCTTCTGCCTACCTCCATCCGTTCATTCATCGTCCTTGAGATCTGACTTCTCTGGGTATCGCTCTGAATAGTCTGGACCGTCCCCTTTTCAGTTTATGTTAATATGTATGCCTGGACGTCTGACCAGACGGTTGGTAGGCTAGCTAGCGCCGACGCCTCCCCTTCCCGCTGAGGTTAGGGGCGCTCAGAGTTGTGATGCCATGGCGACTGAATCGTTCACTCTTTTCCTTTTCAGGCAGTTCTGCACAGGAGAATTCAGGTCAGTCTCTGACGTGGTTGACTTCTCTGCTTGCTCCTGAGGGCTGTCCTGAGGCTGCAGTGAGGGTATTAGGGAATCACCGGCAGGCCTTGCATGATTGCTGGTAACATAATAGAAGGTATTACTATGGGTCTGTCAGTTCATTTGCCTTTTTCGTCTCTCTTTTCCCGACCATCTTTAGAAGAGTGTCTCTGTCTCGACTGTATGGTAACCTTGAAAGGCCTGTGTTTACCTGTTTACCATTTCAAGTCTCTTTCTTTTTGCTTATAGAAAAGATGGGGTTCCGATAGGCTACAAGGGGAGCACCTTCCACAGGTAAGGCCTTTGGCAAGCCATCTTGGGGGACTTTTAAAATTACTATTAGTGTGGTTTAGAATTACTTCCTTGGGGGATTAGTCTCTTTAGAGGAAAACAAAACCATAGCATAATTCTTAGTTCTTGAGAAGGGATGTTTTTGTGAACCCAACCATTGATTTGAGGACTTGAGTGATAAAAGTTATTCCAAACCACAGAATCTTCTCCCAGGATCCTTTATTCTCTGTTTCAGGGTCATAAAAGATTTCATGATTCAGGGTGGAGATTTTGTTAATGTAAGTATTGTTCCTTTCCTATTAAGGACCTATTGTTTTTGTTGTTGTTATTGAAGCTGCCCCTCGGGGACCTGAGAACAATAGCCAAGTTTGCTGGGGGAGGAGGTGGAAATGGGAATATCCTGTGATGGCTGCTACTCACTGCATCACTAGATGATATTTTAGCACTTTGATTGAGTCACTGACTTCCAAATCTCAGTCTTTTAGGGCTGGGAACTGACTTTCCCAGCATAACTATAGGCGATCCATGACAGACCCAAATTAACTGGTCACATGGAATTTAGCTAGAAATCAGTTACAGTTATTTTTTCTAAATGGAGGCAAGTCCCTTTCCAGTGAGTTAAATGCTTATGCCCTGATTTCCCATTCACTTCTGGTATCCCAGTGCCTGGAAAGGTGAGTTGTTATTTTTTTAATCAATTTCATTAGTTGGCAAGGAATCAGAGAGTTCTGGAAGGATATTTTCCCTATTCACTAGGAGAACCCACTGAATTAATCCTTCATTGCTAAGCATGATTTTTTTTTGCCATGAGACTGTATGCATCCCCATTTCAAGCCTCCTTCGCTTCCCCCCAACCTTGCAGGGTTCTGAATGAACCACATTTATGCTTTCTTAAACCTGTGTTTGTCCATACCCACCTATTTCTGTGCATGATCTTTCTTATTAATATCATTTGGTTAGTCGTGTTGCTGTTTTCTTGGATCTGGGAAACATTTTTTATCCTTTACATGTGTATTTAGTTTGACTCTTAGGAGTTTTTTAAGATTTCTATCTTTCCTACCCAGATAAGTTTACAAAGTGGCAGATTTGGGGCTGAATCAGAAACAGATACACTTTGTATCATCTGTATGATGTTATAAAACTGGGAAATTTTCTGGAAAGTTCTGGAGTTTTGTTTTCTCTGTTACAACTGAAAAGTAGGGGTGCACTTGGCCTGTGTTTCTCATGCAGCAACATTTGGTTGAGTCAAGGAACAGCTCCCTTTAGACGGGTATGTCTTTATTATTTTACCACAGTTCCCACCACTGGCTTCCCTTCTTTACTTCACCTACTCCTATAGGCATTTAAGTTTGCAACCCCTGGCCACGACTGATTAGAGNCAACATTTGGTTGAGTCAAGGAACAGCTCCCTTTAGACGGGTATGTCTTTATTATTTTACCACAGTTCCCACCACTGGCTTCCCTTCTTTACTTCACCTACTCCTATAGGCATTTAAGTTTGCAACCCCTGGCCACGACTGATTAGAGCAGCGCTTGGGGTGACCATATCCTTTTTTATTGGCAGGGAAGAAGGGCTAAGATGCTGCTCTCTGCGTTCTTTCTTTTCTTCCCAAAGGCTTCTATACTGCTGTATTGTCTTAGCAGGGATAGGACTAACTTATGGGTCATTGCCAGGCACGTGTGATCACTTGCTAAGTGCTCTAGACTTAGTCAGCCAGAAGGCTGTCAGAGAGAAGAAATTACTCAGAGCCCTTAAGGCAGAAAAAATAGAATGAGCAAGAGGTAGAAGCAGAATTTGAGACCTTCTGAAGTTGGACTAAGAATATTTGCTTGTTTGTTTTAATAATGTGTTTTAAAAATTTTAAAAATAATGTGTTTTTTTCTGGTTGCAAAACAAAAGTACAACAATGAAAATAAATTGTCTCAAGGAATATACCCTTGGCATTTTACTTTACAATTGCGCATCTTATTGTTGCGAACATTTGTGTGTCAAATATAACTTTTAACAGACTTAAACTTTTAAAAATTTCTGCTCAGTCATTGTGTTTTTCCTTGTCACTATCTTCTTCCAAAACATTCTTGCTAATAACTCCTTACTGTTCCCTTAGGAAAAGACAGTGAATTTATTTTATCAGTCCACTATTATGGAAGATTTAAGTTGCTTTCTATTTTTTGTCCTGCAAATCAATTTGGTCATTTTCCCTACTCTGGCTTCTGGAGCACAGTAGATTGTGTGATTATAGAAAATGATGTATTAACTGATCTTTTCTCTAGGTTTTTTTTTTTTTAANTCCACTATTATGGAAGATTTAAGTTGCTTTCTATTTTTTGTCCTGCAAATCAATTTGGTCATTTTCCCTACTCTGGCTTCTGGAGCACAGTAGATTGTGTGATTATAGAAAATGATGTATTAACTGATCTTTTCTCTAGGTTTTTTTTTTTTTAAATTGGAAAGGAACATGTTTTCTCTTCCTTCTATACGTATGTATGTATTGATGTGTAGTTAAAGAAATCCCATGGACAGAGGAGCCTGGCAGGCTACATCCATAGGATCACAAGAGTCAGACATGACTCAGTGACGGAACAATAATAACGACAAAGATGCAATGGCTCACGTTTACACAGAGCTATGTGGATTTCCAAAAGTTTTTCTCATAGACACTATTATTGCATCTTTTGGGCACTGTTGTAAGGAGTAGGTGATTTCATTGTCACTTGATAGTTGAGGAAACTGGGGCTCAGAGATAGGAAATGACTTCCCCAGCTCATAAGTGATAGATCTGGAACTCAAAGCCCATCTTTCCACTATACAGAGCTTGGTTGTACCAGTAACTTTTATCCAAACAGTTTGAGAGTTTTTTCCCTTCCCTGGCTTACATTAATCCCCCTTAGTGGTCTTTGCTCCAGTAAGGGCCCCTTGATTCTGCATTCATTCAGTGTTTTCACATCCCATCATGTTCTCAGTATTCTTTTTGTTTACTAACTGGCTGAGAGAGATTGGTCTTTGGTAGTCTCTCAATATTAACTTTAAACCCCAGGGGTTCTGTTGAAAGTACTACAGGAAAGCCTCGGTCAGGTTGCTTTATTATCCTGACTTCAGTTCACTCACCTGAAAAATGGGGAGGATGATAATGCATGTTCCATGGAATTGCTGGAAGCGCAGAGGGATAACACAAATAGGGCTAGTTTAGACAGAAATTGGGGGTTTATGATGAGGTGTTTCATGGAAGCCAAAGGAAGAAATAGGTCTAGGAACTGGAGAGTCACAGAACCAGGCAGTCCTTTCTTTCTGTTTCTTGAGCTTTCCACACATGTGTATTGCAGTGTCTTTTTCTTCTCCAGCCTGCCTTGCTGAAGATAGTCACCTACAACTTCCAGGTTTACGCGGTACAGACTCAGTCTCCAAAGAGCAGATACTCTATTTCCTGCTTCCCATAGAAGGAACTCTGATTGGCCCTACATTCTCCCCTCAAATTCCCCTCACCTTGACTAGCCAGAAGGATGGTATCTTGTCGTACAGATTAGACTTCTAAGAGCCCACCCACCTGCATAGTTGAGAGGAGAGGGGAAGTAGTCAGTTAAACGGATTCTCATATACGACTGCAGACAAGAGAGTCTTTGGAAAGGGCATTGATTACCTATGTAATCACTGTTTCCTATCCTCTGCTTTGCTTGTGTCTTAACCCACCTTTCTAGAGGCTCAGCTGTGTGACCTGTTGTTTTTTTTTTCTCAGTGAGGTACCCTAGCTAAGTTGTGGGCTGCACGTGCCTTGGATGGGGCTTGTTTTGATAACAGGATAGGGTTAAAGAGGTGTGGCTCCCAAAGTGGCCTGCAGGAGTAAGAAGACTTTAAAGCAGCAAGGCTTCGGATGCAGCAGCTGCTTCCTATGAGCTCTGAGAGCCAACACTCGCAAGTCACTAACGCTTCCCTTCTCTCTGCTCAGGGAGATGGTACCGGAGTTGCCAGTATCTACCGGGGGCCGTTCGCAGATGAAAATTTTAAGCTTAGACACTCAGCTCCAGGCCTTCTTTCCATGGTAAGTGAGGAACAGTCAGTGTTTGGGGCTAGATTTACAGTGCGCTGAATTCTGGGCCCCTCTGAGGCCCAGCACAGTCTCTTGGGATAGAAAGAAATGCTTTCCTTCCCTTGCTTGACCCAGGCCTCAGCTCTGCCCTGCCTACCTTCCTCAGTCTGGTTTGATTTTGGGGGCTGGATCCACTATCCAACCAGGGAACCAAACTCGAACTCTGCTGTGTGTTTTCTTACTTTGTGTGAGCCAGGACGTGTGGCCAGGCACCCAGCCCTGCTGCTTAGAATGCAGCCAGCTATGCTGGCAAGACCCAATGTTCACACACTCGTCACACCACTCACCCCTGCCTCTCCCTCACCCCGCCTGCTGGCCGGCCACCCTGTTCAGGGTTCACACCACTCCTGCCCACTCCCAGGACCCTGTCTGCCCATTTACAACCCCACTCAAACATCTTGCTCCTCTCTCCGCCGCCCTGCCCACCTGCTTTAGCCTCCCAGCTACACATCCCTGCTTGTTCCCCCTTCACTCCTCCTTACTTACCCCTCACTCCTCATTTGCCCTTACCCCTCTCACCTTGCCTCCTTCTCACTGTCCAACCCTCTCGTTATCACCTATTTCCCTCTGTCAGTTCCCCAACTGTCACTCCCCCAGACCCACTGTTTACAAGCACATTCTCCGNCTTGTTCCCCCTTCACTCCTCCTTACTTACCCCTCACTCCTCATTTGCCCTTACCCCTCTCACCTTGCCTCCTTCTCACTGTCCAACCCTCTCGTTATCACCTATTTCCCTCTGTCAGTTCCCCAACTGTCACTCCCCCAGACCCACTGTTTACAAGCACATTCTCCGTCTGCTTGCCCATTCTTCCACTCATCCACTCAGGCATCCATCAAGTAAAAATTGTTGACATCCACTATTGAGGCCTCGTGGTAAGGCCTGAGGATACAGATCTGATCCCTGCCCTCTAAGGGGGAAGCACACGTGCTGGGTGATGAGTCCAGTGTATAATTCAGGCCATCAGGGTACTAAGGGGAGGTCACCTCAGTGTATGGATGAGCGCTATGAGGACCTCAAGGAATGAGAGTAATTGCTGCAAGATCCAGAAACGTTCTCTACCAGATGAAACAGCCTAGACGGAAGATGTGTGACCCTGAAGTAGCAGAGTGGCATGGACCAGGGCCAGAAAGTGAGGAAGGTGATGAGAACATAGGTTGTGGATGGGGGAGGGAACGATCTAGTAGCGACCACTGGAGAGGCAGGTGGGTCTAGCTCCTCCCACCACCGCCGCCGCCGCTGCTGTTGCTGCTAAGTCGCTTCAGTCGTGTCCGACNCCTCGTCTTCCTTCCCATTCCCGCTGTTCCTCTCCCACTCCTGTTCTTTCCTTTCTTTCCCTTACTTCATTTCTTTCCCATCTGGAAGTTGGAGGACTTCTTGACACCTTACCCCTAAATACTTCAGCAAGTGACTCCTTAAGAATAAGAACATTGTGCTGTCATAACCACAATAATGTTGTCTGACATCCAAGTTCAGACTTCCCCAGTTATCCACAAAGTAACTTTTCTAGCTCTTAAAAAACAGAAATCCAATCAGGATTCACATATTTCGTTTGATTATTTTTAGTTAGGAAAGCAACATAATTCACCTGAAAATTTTCACACAGAACAGCTCAAGCACCTCCCTTCTCCTTCTGCATCCCCCCCCCACTGCTCTCAGAGGTAGCTGCTGTATCAGTCTGATGTATGTCCATGGGGCCTTTTCTTTGCCAATCTAATTTGGAGAGGTTTTGTTTTTTCCTAAATGACATCATACTATTGAGTTGGCCAAAAAGTTTGTTCAGGTATGTCCATAAGATGTTACAGAAAAACCATACGAACTTTCGGGTCAACCCAATATTTGCTCATCATTTTATTTCCATGTGACATATATCTGGAAGACTTTTCCTATATCATTCATGTAAAACTATGTATTACTTAAAACTGATATGCTATATATTTGAAGCATATATCTGAATAATTACAAATTTTATAATTATACAATTTGACTTGAATTAAGTGTACATTTCTGTGTCTTAGTTCTTATTTTTTATGTTGTGGCCATTTTGTCCTGAATATATGTTAAAAACAGTAGTAGTGGGTTGCTTATCTTAACTTTGGTGATATCCTTTGTTAAAGAGAAGTTCTTAATTTTGATGAGATCAGAATGTTTAATCTTTTCCCCTGCATTGTGTTTTAATCTTGTTTAAGAAGGTCCTTACTACCTCAGTTTAATGCCTAATGTTTCTGTAGTTTTTCTTACAAAAGTATCTAGAATTTATTTTTCTGGATTCTGCCATTTTTTTCAAATGGAGATCTAGTCAAATGCCAGAGCATCTTAACGACTGTGCATACCTCCATCTGTGACTTACTTTGTGTTCACAACATCTGGCACTTAAAGGCATTCAGTTACAATTTATTACATGAGTTAATAGAGAGGGAGAATGTCAGGCATTTTAGGCATGGATCTGGTGTGAGCAAATGCCAGGGCAGGAATGCACAAGTGTGTGCTGAAAGCTCACGTGGACCCTTGTCCAGCCAAATGCTCCCTTCTCAGGCCCAGCTGACATGCTGAACTGTCTTTTCTGCTGGTACTGGGGGCCCCAGGCTCAACCTGCTATCCCCACGCCCTCACTGCGGGTCATTCCCCCTCCCCCTCTTTTCTGGGCCAAACTAAAGTTGAACTCATTGGTCCTTTTCCTTCTAAAGACTGACCACTGATCACCACTGGAGCACAGAAGATCATTAAAAACAGTAAAGTTTAGAAATCCTTTTATGTTTGCAGCCTTTGCTCTACATTTTTCTGAGTCCCTTAAAAAAGTTACTAGAAATCCATATTAGGAGTTTGTCTTCCTGAAGGTGGCAATCATCAACCCTCCTCTCCTCACCTGCTATGAGTGAACATCATGTAAACCTTTGCCTCTATGAAAGCCCTTCTTTTCCACCTACAACCCCAAGAGAACAGATCCCAGGGATGCCCTTTGATGCTCCAGAGATCCTCTACAGCCATACTGTCCGGGAGGCATTCCTTTCTGTCATGGTGGAAATGTTTTACATCTGTGCTGTCCATTATGGTAGCTTCCAGCTACATGTGATCGTTGAGCACTGGAAATGTGGCTGCTGTGACTGAGGGACTCAATTTTTATTTTTATTTAACTTTAATTAAATTTAAAGAGCCACATGTGATACTTTCAGCTTAGTCTTCTAACCTTGACTTGCTCAAAATTAAATCTTTCTTAGCTTATATTTAGAGACAATAGAGTAAAAGCAATTCTGTCACTTAGTGAATATTTCTGGTGCTCAAATTCTGAGCTAAGAATCTTACTTTAATTATGTCATCTAACTTTACCAAGTTGAAAACTCATAGGTTTTAAGGTGTAGGGAGTCTAAGTGGTAGTCTGACCTTAAGGCATTCCACAGACAGGGTCCTCAGTTTGGGTTTCTGAGTAATGGATTTGGGAGAAAGTCAGGAAAAGAGGTGAGTAATTCCCCCAGGAGTATGGTATCTTTCCATCATGTTTCTCCCCAGCTGTAAAGTTACAAAGATCTTTTAATTTCTAAAGGAGTATTTCAGATCCCTCAGGTAGTGTCTGGGTGGAATAATGTTTCACAGCCAGTATAAATGATGTTTTTAAGTCCTCCTAGGCAGTATTTCTCAAACTTTAGTGCACATATGAGTCACTGGGAGGTCTTGTTACGGTGCTAGTTCTGACTCAGTCAGTCTGCATGGGACCTGAGGTTTTGCATTTCTGACCAGCTCTCAGTTGATGCTGACCCTGACCTGGAGTAGCAAGGCCACAGGGAAATAACAGCCTGTCTTTTAAGTGAGAACTCACCATGTTCCAATCAGAAAAGACACAGAAGGAGATAATCTTACGGTGGTGTCAGTCCAGCAGGAATCTACTGCATTCAAATCAAGAATTCACTTATCAGGCGTTCGAGGCCTTGTGCCTAGGCACTGGAAATAGAGGAATGTAGGAAGGAGACAAGACAGGTGAAGTCACTCAATCAGCTGTACCTCCTATGAAGTCCTTCCTTTCACAACTTCTTTTGTGCTTTATCTTAGGTCCTGACCTTGGTTGTAGTGAAAATAAAGTTTTCTATTAATATACAATTCTAGATGCAGAAACCTAGGTTTTATCTCATTGGGTCCTTTGAAAGCTTTTTATTATGAATTTGTTTGAAAGTGAAATTTGTTCAGTCATGTCCGGCTCTTTGCGACCCCATGGACTAAACGGTCCTTGGAATTCTCCAGGCCAGAATACTGGAGTGGTTAGCTTTTCCCTTCTCTAGGGGATCTTCCCAACCCAGGGATCAAACCCAGATCTCCCGCATTGTGGGCGGATTCTTTACCAGCTGAGCCACAAGGGAAGTCCAAGAATACTGGAGTAGGTAGCCTATCCCTTCTCCGGCGGATCTTCCCGACCCAGGAATAGAACTGGGGTCTCTTGCATTGCAGGTGGATTCATTACCAACTGAGCTATTGGGGAAGGCTGAGTCTTATCTTCAGGGGAATTTGGGGAACAATTTAAAGAAAGATCTCTACTGCTTGACAGCACCAGATCTGGGGATCACAGAGAGACTGGCAGGGCTGTCAGAGCGCACAGCCACTGTTTTCCAAGAGACTCTCAGGCTTTCAAACCAGGATTTTCCTGCTGTCCAGTGCACTGGGTTCTTGGCTACTTACAGCCACATGGCAGAGGTGTGGGGGTGGTGGAGCCTCTGTTTTGAAAGCCTGAGAGTCTCTCGGAAAAGAGTAGCTGTGTCCTCTGACGGCCCTGGTAGTCTCTCTGTGATCCCCAGATCTGATGCTGTCAACCAGTAGAGATCTGTCTTTAAATTCATTGTTCCCCAAATCCCCCTGAAGATAAGAATCACAAAGGAGTATTTGTTAAGACTACCAATTCCCAGTCGCTCTCCACTACCCCTCAAGAGTTTGAGTGAATTTGAAGTAGGATCCAGGATGCTATGTTACAGGCATCTCAGAGGCTTCTTACCAGAGAAATATGGGTAACCCTGCTTTAGGTAGTGCTGGATGAATGTTTTTTATTTGTCTCTTAGGAGAAAATATAATTAACATAGCACATAATTTTACAGCTATCATAGCTTACAATGAGGTGTTTATTCAAGTTCAGACAGTAGGTTAAAAATTAATTGCACCTGTGGATGGTGGCTGTAATAAGAGATGTGAAGCTGCTGTTGTAATGACTGAGTTTACGTCCTCCTAGGCAGTATTTCGCAAACTTTAGTGCACTTCCCAACCTGGGATTTCCTGTAGGTGTGATACATTCCTGTAGAGGAAGATGCTGAAAGACACCTTGGTTACACACCTTGGCTAACCCTTCATTCATTTCACAACTAAGAACTAATTAAGATAGGCTCCATGCTGCAGATGAGGCTACAAACTTGGAAAGCCCAGTTGTTGCCTGCAAGGAACTCAGTCTCTTAGGGAAACTGAAAATTATAGTACAATAAAGCGCCGGACTGGAGATTTTAAGATGAAGGAAAATGAATGCTTGTGTCTGCCTAGAGTGTTTAGGAAGACTGCAAGAGATGTTTCAGCTGAGTACAAGAATGGAGCTTGTCAGGTAGCTAAAATGGGAGAGCATTTCAGGCACAGGGAGTAGCATGAGCAAAGGTACAGCCTGCAGGAAACAGCAGGAAGTGTTAGGGAAACTGCAAGCAATTCAGTACAGCCAAAGCAAGGTGTGAAAAGCAAACAGAGGTGAGCCTAGAGTAGGCCAGGACAGATGTGAGATCCAGCGCAGGCTGATGTGTTCAGATTAACTCCATGGTGGAGGTGAGCTTTAGGCAGTATGTACAACTCTCCTAAGCCCCCTCTCACCCCAGAGTGAGAGTCCACCATGCTTCTGAGATTCCAAATGGTGGCCTGGCTGTCCAAAAAGAACCAGGCCAGCAGGAGCCACTCAAGGTTTTTGAGCAGAACACCCTTACTGACTTTATTCAGGAGTGTGGAAGACAGGCTGGAGGCCAGTGAGATGCCCCTGCGGCAGTCTGGCCAGAGGAGAGGTTCCACCGCAAAACGGGTGTAGGGAGCAGGGCAGCAGGTATCTGCATACCTGCTGGGTGTGTAAGACTGTTCCCTGCCCTGAAAGTCGGAAACCCTGCCAGCTATAAAGGGCAGGGCAGAGAGAATGGCTCTATTCCAGTCCCTCCAGTACAAAGGCAAAGCTCCCTGCCCTGAAACCCGGTATACAGAGTGATACATCACGTCCATGGAATACTATATAGCCTTAAGAAAGAAATAGATCTGTATGTCTTGGCAGATTTCTAAGATACATTAAGGGACAAAGTCAAGATACAGTACATTATATAAACATGATGCTATTTAGAGTTACTGTTTCAGAAATTACTGTACTGATGGATTGCTGACTGGTAGTAATGGTCACCTCTGCAGAGTAGAGATAGCTGAAGACTTTCTTTTCAGTTTACATATATGCTTGAATTTTCTACACTGGGCATTTATTTTATAATATAAAATTCAGATACACAGAAATACATACTGTGTATCTGCAGTTTTAACTAATCCTGGTTCCTCCAGTCCTTCCCAGGAGCATGTGGCTGCTATCATTCCCTGGTCCCCTCCTGGGTATACCCACAGTACTTGGTTCACATCTCTATTCCCACATTTAACACAGTGCATCATGGATGTGTTGGTCTGGTTTTCTCTAGACTCTGAATTCCTTGAGGCAGGGACCATGCCTACTCACACAGTGCCTGGTCAGGGATTAGAGCTTAGGTCTCGGAGCACCATGCAACTTGTAAAGTGCTTTCATACATTTTTGTACATTCTCCTTGAGGACCCGGGATTAGACTTCTTTCTGAGCCTGTGCTGTGACGCCAGGACCCACTGTGCTCTGGAGGAGGAGGAGTGTTAGCCGTGTTGAGGGGAGGGGACAGTGGTAACTGTGTACTCACCCCATTCTTTTTAGTACAGCCAACTCCAAGGCCATAAACGGAGGGTGTGGACTTTCGTTTCTCTACAGCCCTGAGCCCAAAACCTTCAAGGAAGAGAGATTGCTCTTTGTTCTAGCACTCCATAGAGCCATCAAGGTCTGGCAGAAAGCACACAGACCCTGGAGCCAAGTAGACCAGGAAGCCCCATCACCGTCAGGCCGTTAAGCCCCTGGGAACCCTAGTTTTCCCCTTTGCTCAATTATAATATATACTACACAGAATTGTGAGGGGTAAATAATAAATGAGATAGTGTAGTGGCTGTAAATATTATTAATAGCTTCTTCCTTGGTTCTAATGTAATATCCCTCTCCACTCTGCTGTAGGGCACCAAAGGTCTGGCCTGTGGCAAGAATCAGAGCGGTTCTGCTGTTTGGGGAAAGGCGGGTTTGGGGTGCAGCGGAGAGCTGCGAGTGTTTTCTCTCGTGGCCTGTCCCCTCTGAGCTGCTTCTCTCTTCCATCCCTCACAGACCCTCCACCTCTGCCACTGCAGGCCTTCCCTTGCTCGATGTGATACTCGAGTAAGATAACCGGATTGGCCCCTGTGTTGGCTTCCTTGCTGGCTGCTGCCCCATTTGATCAAGAAAGAGACCTTGGAAGCATCACAGATTCAAAACTCAAAATTTTGTTTTTCAACTGTAAATAAAGTTTGGTTTTTTTTTTTTTTTTTTCCTTTGTATGTTGTGTTCTTCTTAAATGGTTGTAATGATAGCCCTACCTCCTCATGCCTTAGCTCCAGCTAGGAGAACTGGCTTTCCCCAGAGACCAGCATGGACCAGTCTTTTGCTATGCAGAGTTGATGCCTCAGATTTATAAGCAGTTGTAGCAGTCCCCTCTTAGGCTAAAGCTAATCGGACAAAGACAAAGCTCCAGGGCCTTCAAGCACTATTTCTTCCAAAAATGTTTCCAATAGGTTCCATTTGGTTAGTTCTAGAGCCTGTAGGTGAAAGGTCGCTAACTTGAGATATTTGGGGATGGACGACTGTTTGGCAGAATGTCTTAATCATGATGAAAAGGGAATAATTTAGTTAAAAATCTTGGTTTGAATCAGAAGTCATTTTTTTAAACAGCTGAGGTCTTGAGACTTTCCCCTTTCAGAACCTTAGCTTCCTCATCTGTAAAATGGGGATAATATTACTATTTTGTAGTATTGTTGAAAGGGTCAAACAAGAGAATGAATATAAGAGTAACTTGTAAACAGTAGCACGCGTTGGAAAATATTTGTTCTGAAAGGAAATAGCCCAACATAAAAAGATCCCATTGAGTATCATGTTCAAGAGATGAAGGGAACTCCCTGGTATTCCTTTCATGAGACGTGTGTGTTATCCCATTCCTACGTTCTCTTGGCTCATGGCAGGGATGACTCATAACTACTAGCAGCAGGCTACTGTAGCTAGCAGAGTAGCAGAGAGCTAAATTCTCTGACACAACAGAACCAGCTTAAAAGTGCTATTTCACTGTACTGGGGGTCAAGGAAGATGGTGAGATGATCAAGGGCCTCTGTCGTGTTGCACCTCTCTCTGGTTAAGTAAACGGGATTCAGGGGATACAGGAAAGAAGGGGCTGTGGAGGAGAAATCTTCAAGTAACTAAGTGGAGTAGAATTATGAAGAGACTGGAGGGAGGATGAGCAGCTGGGATCCTGAGTTGACAGCCCCAATGGGANGTCGTGTTGCACCTCTCTCTGGTTAAGTAAACGGGATTCAGGGGATACAGGAAAGAAGGGGCTGTGGAGGAGAAATCTTCAAGTAACTAAGTGGAGTAGAATTATGAAGAGACTGGAGGGAGGATGAGCAGCTGGGATCCTGAGTTGACAGCCCCAATGGGACATCGAATTAAATTACACTTGGCACCTATATTCTATGCCAGTGTCTGTCCTGGGCACTGGAGCTGTGAAAATGAGTAAGATGTGACTCGTGCTTGTGACAGGGACTGGGCAGTTTGGATTCAGTGCGGTGTTAGAATGTGAACCCTTATGAGGGCAGGAAACTTGGTCTTGTCTTTTTTTACTGCTGTCTCCAGCACTAGAAGAGGTAAGCACCCAGTAGCCAGTAAGTGCTCAATAAATTGTCATATGAATGATAGTGGTATGTTTAAGGTGCTATGGAAGCAGAGTGGAGAGATCGGGGGTGAGAGGAAGAGGCAACATTTGAGGTAAGCATTGGCAGATGGTTTGGAATTAGCCTGGAGATAATGGGGAGGGCTTTCTAGGAAAAGGGAACTATGTTCTTGGGCCAGAGTCTATGAGAGATGGGGATCCGGTGAAAGTCTTGCAGAGGAGATTCTTGGAATGAACCCACTGGCTTTTCACATCACTTAAAGGTACACACCACAGCTGTGGTCACTACATTGGGCTCTCAGGGTGACAGGGGGACTATGGTGTGGAGAGCTTCCACCTTGAAACAGGAGATGAATTTTGACATGAACCTCCTCAGTGCTTCAGTACCATCTGCAGTGGTAGAGATGTAGCTACAAGGAAAACTAGTTTCTTATGTATTAAATCGTTCACCTATCTACATGTGCATTGAGCATGAAGAGAGAGCTTAGTAAAGTAATTGGATGAGTAAGTAATGATACTTCTAAGTAACACTTTAAAGACAAATGTTACAGAATTTATTTTTCTGCTTGAGAAGCCATCCTTTCAAAGCAGTTACATAGGGAAGCTTGCTCACTTATTCTCAAAGGTGCTGCTACCATTATTCTAAGTGTCTTTATAACTCCACCTTGCAAAAAAGCTCTCAAGCCTATAGGGCACACTTTTAAATGTCCCCAGTGTTGGCAGAATTGCCTTTGAGGAAACATTTTAACAGCCAGAAGTCACCTGGAGCTGGAACAGATGAATATCAGCTCTGGGGCTGCAAACTTTTTCTCTTGGATTACTGGCACTGCTGCCTAGATAACCTCTGCTACCAGTACCTCCTTCTCTGATCCATTTTCTATGCCACACTAATACATTAAGATACCATGTGTCAAGGACTGTGCTAGATGCCTCAGGAACTGGTAGTCCTATAGGGAAGATGTAATGAGTGCAGTCCAGTGTGTGAGGAGAGGAAGGGTCTCCTAATCTAGTAACACCTGAGGCAAGATGTAGAGGATGAGGAGGCAAAGGAGAAAGGAAGAACAGAGGGAACAGTATGCAGTAATTCAAAGGAAGCAGTTGTGAAAAGGTCACTGGAAGTTTGGACAGAGAATGTGAAAGAAGAGTGGAAGCTAAGTTTAGAGGTCATGCAAGGTCCTGCCAACATTAAGGAATCTGGACAATTATGTGGGTGGTGTAGTCACTGAAAGATTTTAAGTAAGACAATGTCGTGATCAGGTGGCGGTTTCAAACACTGGATGTTGGCGTGGGGACTATTAGAGTAAAAAAACGATACTGCGGTGCTCTAAGCCAGAGTTTGGCAGACCAGGTATTTTCTGTTTTTCAGTGGTTCATGAACTAAGGATGATTTTTAAATGTTTAAATAGTTGGGGGGAAAGGGTTTAAACAGTTGGAAAATCTAAATATTTTGTGGCCAAAAGATTGCATGAGATTTAAATTTCTGTAAGTTACTTTTTTGGGGGAACACAGATGCACTTGTTTACTGATAGCCTATGGTTACTTTCAGGCTTTATAAAGTTGAGTGGATGAGACAGAATCATTTGACCCCTAGAGAAAAAGTGTGCTTACCCCTGCTCTGGGACTTCCTAGGTAGCTCGGTGGTAAGGAACCTGCCTGCCAATGCAGGAGACATGAGTTCCATCCCTGGGTTGAAAAGATCACCTGGAGAAGGAAATAGCAACCCACTCCAATAATGTTGCCTGGGAAATCCCACAGACAGAGCAAATATGGTGGGCTGCAATCCATAGAGGTTAAGAGAGTCGGACACGACTTAGCAACTAACCACCACCCCTACAATGAGCACTAGATGGTGATGGCCTACATTAGAGTAGCTGCAGTAGGCATAAAGACTGGATTGGCATTTAGAGATTTTCTATGACTGATTCAGGGAGGCGTTTAGGAGGTGGAATTGACAGCCTAAATGATACCGATGGGGTAAGGACTACCACACTAGCCTCCTAGGCGGCTTCCCTACTTCCAAGGTTCCAACCCATTCTCTACTCCCTAGCATTACCAAAAAAAAAAAAATCATTCCAGTCCCTATNGCGCAGGGAGCGGCGGCCCGGGCGGCCTCACATCGGCGGCGCCTGCCGGCGGGGACAAGAAGGTCATCGGTGAGAACCGGACGTGGACGGGGGTGGGGCAAGGAGGGAAGTCTGGCGGCGGAACCGTTACCCGAAGCGGGGCGAGCCGGCGGGCGCGCGGCCGGCGGGGACCGACTCGGCGGCGCGCGGCCGCCCCTCCCCCAGGCCCCCCCACTCGCGCCCTCGCGGCCGCTGGCCCGCCCGGTCCGCGTGCCCGGCAAGCGCGCGCGCGCCGCCTCCCGCGCCCCCTGCGGACCCCGCGCGGCCGCGCGCCCCTCCCCCTGTGCGGCCGCGCGCCGCCGACCGCGTGTGCGGCGGGGTCCCTCCCCTCCGTGCCCGCCGGCCGCGTGCGCCCGGGCCCGCACGCCGTTGTTCCGTCCCCCACCCGCTCTCTTCCGCGTGTACCCTGAGGGCGCGGCGCGCCGCCTACGCAGGCCGGAGTGGGCCGGGCGGCTTCCCCCTTCTCACGTGCTCGCCGCCGCCCGCGGTCCCCGCGCACACCCAGCTCGGGCCCGCGCCCCGGGCCTGACCTGGGGCCTCTGCTGCGGTGGGTTCACCCACGTGGACCGTGCGGATGGCCGGCAGGCCCTGGGGGAAAAGGCTGTCAGGTGGCCGTGGGTCTCTGCCAGGGAATGCGTGAGCCACCGGATGCTGAAGCGTGGCGGTTTTGAAAAAAGACGTCTAGTAATTGTGGGTTCTTTTTCCTCTCTCCTTCAGCAACGAAGGTTTTGGGAACAGTAAAATGGTTCAATGTAAGAAACGGATATGGTTTCATCAACAGGTGAGGTGACCGCCGCTGAAGCCCTGTCCTGCCTCTCGCATTGCTCTCCTCCATCTGTAGGCTTTAGGAACTTGGGGTTGTTGGCGCTTGTGTAGGTTGCCATCCCTGGTGTAGTGCTAGTGGGGTTTTGTTTTCCTTGGTGACCGAAAGGATTAGGCGACGTAGAGATTGTCTTTGTTTTGTAGCTAAATGTTGATCTCTAGCTAACTTGAAATATACAAAGCGATTTAAAAGGCAGGCGGAGTGAGTGAGCTATCTCTTACCAGTTAGGGCGAACAGAGAAAGCTAAGATCTGGTGTGATTCTGTTAGGCTTAGACCCCTCGCATTTTTATCCGTCATTCTTTTCAACGTTACTGAAATTGGTATTTGAAAATGTGAGCCGCTGTTTACTATGTAGGTTATTTACAACTTTTTAACCTTTGGAGGTAACGTGATTTGACAGCGCAAGTATGTCATTTTAACTAAGGTCTTATTGCCTTATTTCTCCTACTTCCTTGTCCCCCCAAATCGTACCTGTTAAAAGCTTTGGTTGTAGCTTACAGTGACCTTAGTCCACGATTACATTCTTCTTTGTATTTGAAGGCAGAGCTGCAAACTGCATCTTTAGGATTAACCCTTTGAGTTGTTTGTAGCAGTGAGATGGTGACGGCAGTCGCTCACAGTACTCTCGTGGTCCCTGTCAGCCGGGCATCTTTTCCAAGATGGCTGCCCGGGCTGGTGGTGCGGCTGCAGGGTGCAGAGCAGTGTGCGTGCTGACAGTAGTGTCGGCCTTACAGGTGCGTTTTATTTCTTAACACCGCTATTACGCTGGATGTTTGAAAGAACTTGAAGAGTAAGAAGTAATACCGAATGTTTCTGAAATGGACTCTACTGAGGGAAAACCAAGTGGGCAAGATCAAGCCTAGACACACAGTTGGCTGGAAGAAACCCACTAGTTCCTCAAACGCTCAGAGAGCAAAGGAGATTGTAAGCATTTGACGGTCTGTTTTCCACGTTTGCACTTGAGGAAACGTTTTGTTTCTTCCAAAATATTTAGGAATTTTCCATCTGTTCTTACACTGCCTTGGGACAGGCCAAGGCCACATTTTCTCATCAGTTTTTTGATAAAGGGTTACTAGTGAAGAAGGCAGGGACTGCTTTGATGCCCGTGTTTGACCGCTTTTTAGGTGATCTCTGAATGCCCTTAAACCAGTGGTTTTCGAATTTGTGTGCTTACCTTGAAAGGGTAAAAGTGCACATTCCTGAGTTCTTCTCAGCTTAGATTCATTGAGTCTGGAGTACATTTTTTAAGGAGAATTCCAGGTGATAATAGCCTGCGAGCCTTAGTTTGAGAAACACTGCTTTTGACCTTTGACCCAGTGTGGTGATGGCCATCACAGGTGTGCCTATTAGGAGTGACCTATGATTTGCAGCCTTTTAAGTGATTTGTGTGTGTGCTTTAAAGATTGTAGCATATATGTGCCTTCTGTTCTGCTGCATTTGTTGAATGGATCTAGATTATATTTGTAAGTGAACAGTTGATAATCCAAGATAAAAGCAGTTCTTTGCGTTCTAAGTTTATTCTGTGAGATACCATTCCTTTATCCATCTAACTTGTGATCATCAGATAGGGCAAGTTAAATGTAAGTTGGCTTTTAATGATCCTTTGTTTGGATTGTCTTAACCACAGTGTTTTGTCAAACTAACTGGTTCAAATAAATGTGCTTCACATTTCTAAACTGGTCGTCTCAATGATTCAGAGACTTTTGAACAAGACACTATAAAACCTAACAGAAGTTAAGTCCAGGAGAGGTTTACCTTGCTTAAGGGAAAATGTATGGCGAGTGGTTTAGGGCTGTAGACACCTGGCTTTCCTGAGAGAGAGTGTGTGTGTGTGATGGGTGCTGTTTTTGAGGATACAGTGTATGGGATGATTGGTATAGGTCTAATTTTAACCTTGGGATTGTATGAATTATGTATTTAAGGTTCTAAGTTTTTAAAATTTGTTAAAAATACATTTTTAATGTAAAAGTCCCCTTTAAAGGAATATTTTCATTATAAACTTTTTTCAGTCTGTTATTGCTTGTGATAATTGTTAAAGCCTTGTTAGAATTGTTTTTTTAAGGATTGTATTATATGAAAGGTGCCAAATAAATAAGACTGTTAATTTCAACACAGCAAATTTTTTGGCTTTGTTTTCTTAGGCTGTGTAGTCTAGGAATTCATTGTTATTCCTTTGTGTTCTGTGACTATGAAAGATAATTGGATTATGTGACTAGAGGGGTTTATTAACCCCTAGAATTATTTTTCATTTTATAATGAAAAACTTCACGCAAGACTATTTGAGATAGCATTAGAAGGATGGCATGGGGTCAGTGTTTTCAGGGTTTGATTACTCTGATTTTGAATCTAGAAACTGTTTCCTCTTTTGCTTCCAGGTGNGATTATGTGACTAGAGGGGTTTATTAACCCCTAGAATTATTTTTCATTTTATAATGAAAAACTTCACGCAAGACTATTTGAGATAGCATTAGAAGGATGGCATGGGGTCAGTGTTTTCAGGGTTTGATTACTCTGATTTTGAATCTAGAAACTGTTTCCTCTTTTGCTTCCAGGTGTTGAGGATTAATCCATGCTCACCAAATTTAAGAAAGATTGACATGGATCAGTAACAACTTATTTTCCAATTGGACATGCATCTTTTAGTGACCAGAAAAGAAATATTTTTCTGTTATTCAGAGTAGTTAAAATGCTAAATTAATTGTAAGGGGTGGCCAAGAAATTTGGAGCAAAGAGAATCAAATACAGAAGAGGTCACAAACTGGTAATGTGCCTAATCTGAGTTTTTAAAGAGCTACTGTTTTAGTTTGGGGGCCTTTAGTTCCAAGTAGATGAAAATCAGTTCGCCATGAGTGTTACCACTTGTAATTGGGGTATGCATTCTCTTTTACCACATCTTTCAGGCTTAGTTTTCTCCTGTTGTTGACTTCCTTTCCTGCCTGGCCTCTGTTAATGCATTTGTGTTTATTACTTATTGCCCAAGGTCTAGGAAAGACTCAGCTGTCCCTCCCTAGAAAAATACTATATTGTAGCTCTCAGATTTGGTCTCCCTTTAGGGGGCCTCCCTATTGGGGATTTCATGTGTATATAACTGATTCTTCATTACAGTGGTGGTAAGAGTAGCTAATGTTTATCAAATATTTATGCCAGGAACTATAGTAAATGCTTAAAGTCAACTAATGGATTTAATCCTCGACATTTCAGGTATAGGTACTATTCCATGGCACAGAGAGGTTGAGTAAACTTGCTCCAAGAAGTGTGGTTAGTAAGTAGCAGAGCTGGGATTTGAATTTCTTTTCTCACATGGGAGTTTGTCTGCCCTAACTGCTGTTATGCTGTCTGCCTAGTCTTCAATTTGTTTGTTTCCATATGGTTACAGATTGGGGGTGGAGGTGGTATTCTTGGCCATTTGAAAGGTTCTTAAATGATCTCTAGCCTGTCACTAGGGCCCCTGTATGCTGCTAGTTGCCCAGATTTGAAAAGCTTTCTACTTTTCACTGCCTGTTTCATGTAGTTAGGGATTGCCATAATATAGTTCTAGTTTAGTGTGCAGATTGTCTACCTAATATTGGGAGGCAATTAAGGAATTATAAGAGAGAGTACTAGGCTTTATCTTTAAATTCATTCATTTTCATATGATCTGTGAATCAGGAACCAGTTTTTCCTTTTGAATGTTGTTTAAAAGAGAGGACAATATACAGCAGTCTGTGACCCTACAAAGCCTGTTTTAAATACTTACCTGGCTGCACTGGGTCTTAGTTTTCATGTGGAAATCTCTAGTTCCTTGACCAGGAATTGAACCCAGGCCCCTTTGCATTGGGAATGTGGAGGCTCGGCCACTGGACCACCAGGGATGTCCCACAGAGCCTGTTAATTTTAAAAGTTTGTAGACCTGTAGAAAGATGATTGCCAAGCCTCTTAGGCTATTAAAGTCTAACTGATCATAGCTTGATCACATGGGAAGAGCCAAGAAATCATAGGTAGTCTGTAACATAAATGAGTAAATGCTACGGCACTAGAGAACACTTGAAGATCTGATGGTGTGCTATGTGACTGAGCGACTTCACTTAAGGGGGCTGGAGGTGATAAAAGACATTTGACTGGTCCCCCCAGTCTAATGTGTCATTGGCAGTCTTTTCAAAAGCAGACTGTAGTTCTTAAGACAGTGGCTTGTATGCAGAGCGCTCTAGGATTGACGCATGTGCTGGTTGTTAGGCACTGATTTTGAGTTGGCCAGAAGTCATTTCACCATTGCTGAGAGTTGAAACTTTTGTTTTTATAGCTATAGGATTATAAGTTAATTTATGCTCTTGGGCATATTCAATTATTAATGGCTTGGTGTGGTGGCCTTCAGATAATGGCGTAAGAGCATTTATTGCCATATGGTATGTCTCCTTTCGGGCAATACTGTGGATTGGCACCTTAGTAAAAAGAATGTTTCCTAAAATTTGAAGTTGGCTACATGCTTTTTTACCTTCATTGCGCTACATTAGGGGCTTTGAAGAGCTTTTCATTTTCTTTAGATCCCTGCAGGGCTTCCTTTTTCTTTGGCATTCTCTTAACTTAAAATGGCATCCCCTTTTCTTCAGTCTCTTGCTGTCTGTGTGATTTCTTTTTCCTTGATGTCACTACTGTGTTATATGCTGAATAAGAGAAAAATTATATCAGTACTTTTGGATAGGTGAGAAAGTTGTGTTTTCATTGTAAAAAATTTTTCAGTAGTGAATAATGTTCTGTGAACACCAAGAAATAGAGCAGAAGAATACAATACGCATTCTCCTTGACTGCTGGAGAACGGAGGGATTCGTGTGTGATACATGGAATGATGCTGCTGAAATACTGTAAATCTGTGCTGTCTAATATGGTAGTAGATACATGCGTCTGTTGAGCATTTGAGAAACTCAATGTAAAATACTTCAGTAGTCATTGTTGACCATAATATTGAAATGATCAAATTCATTTTACTTGTCTTTGCTTTTTTTTTTTTTAAGGCCACTAGGAAACAAACTTAGATATTTGACTTCACAAATAAGGCAGCTTGCCCAAGATTATATAGTTAATAATGGGAATAGCCAGAATTCCAACCTTGGCTCCAGTGATTTCGGTAAGGAGCTCTTAACCGTTGTGTTCTATATCCCATCTTGCCACTCTCTCCTCCTCCTTTGATTGAAAGGTCTTCAGTTCAGTTCAGTCGCTCTGTCGTGTCCGACTCTTTGCCACCCCATGAATCGCAGCACGCCAGGCCTCCCTGTCCATCACCAAATCCTGGAGTTCACTCAGACTCACATCCATCAAGTCAGTGGTGCCATCCAGCCATCTCATTCTCTATTGTCCCCTTCTCCTCCTGCCCCCAGTCCCTCCCNTTTTTGTACAGTTCTTCTGTGTATTCTTGCCAGCTCTTAATATCTTCTGCTTCTGTTAACATACTATAATATGCAACTGTGTTTGGTAATTCAGCTGCTGTATTAGACTGAATGGTGGCGGCCTTCTAGATAGAAATTCTTGAAGGTAGACCATGTCTTATTTTTATTTCTGGTGCTTAGCACAATGCCTAGTTAACTAGCAGAAGTAAATACCCAACGTTATTAAAGAATTGAATGAGGCCTTTGGGTTTGCTGTTCTTTCATCGTCAGCCCTGTGGCTATAGTAGATCAGAGGAAGAACTAAGGTGGAATAATATGGAAGAATAGACTTTGGAAAAAGTTAAAAGTGGCAGTAATTGGGAATCAACAAACCCACACAGAACAGAACTGGTTTTATGTGGCTTGTGAGCAAAGAATGGCGTTTGCATTTTCATGTGCTGAGGGTGGTGCGGGGGCAGTATGTAGCAGAGCCCTGGCCAGTTACACAGAATGTGACTGTGTTGCAGGTGAGGATGTGCAGGGATACTGCACCCGGCTTGTTATTTATTACTGTCCACTCCCCAAATTAGAGAAAGTGTATCCTGTAATCTACCTGGAAATAATTTGGAAATAGGTAAAGATTTCCAAACAGGTCCTTTTTGAGTTTTCGATAAAGACCAGGGCCTGTAGAGTCAGATTCTACCACTGTAAGCAGGTGACCACATACTTCATTTTCCTAATTTGTAGAATGGGTGGTAATATAAATAAAAGCATCCACCTTGGCATTGTGAGGACTGGTATGGTAAAATGCTTGGCAAAGTATCTGAAACTTAAACCCTCACAGTATAAGCTGTTACGTATCTAAGCTTTTCCCCTGTGTAACAAGTTGCAACTAGATCAACTGACTAGAGAAGTATTCGGTGAGTTTTTAAAAATTCCTTTTACAACCCTAAAGTAAGATTCATAGACAACTGCTTTTCTTTTTATTGTGGTGTGTATTTTTGGTCTGTAAATACCTATTTGCAGGTACACTTGAAAAAATGATATTAGCTACCCAGGTACATGGGCAGCAGCATTGATAGTAATGAAAAATCCCTCTCTTGAAAGTTCCCCTTTTTGTTTGTTTGTTTGTTTTAAGGAAATTTTAATGCGTATTAAAACCATAAAGTACTTCCCCCCCCCCCCCAAACTCAAGTAATAAATTTACTTACATGGAAGTCTAGTACCAAATGTCCTTTACCTTAGTCATCTGGCAAGTCTTATATCCTTTACTTTCATTAATGAAAGTAATGTCCCCCTGTCTTTGGAACAACCTTAGAGCTTGAAATTCAGTCATGTTGCATTTGAAAACTAGTGGTGGCTATGGAGTTGTGTGATGTATGTGGACCTGTTTGACAGATGGATACTCCAACAGGCTGTTAATTCCTAAGTGTTCCTAATACTCAATGGGGCTTCCCTGATGACTCAGTGGTAAAGAATCTACCTGCCATTGCAGGAGACTCTGGTTTGATCCCTGGATTGGGAAGATCCCCTGGAGAAGGAAATGACAACCCACTCCAGTTCTCTTGCTTGGGAAATCCCATGGACAGAGGAGCCTGGCAGGCTACAGTCCATGGGGTTGCAGAGTCAGACACGACTTAGTGACTAAACAACAATACTCAACTAGTTTATAAGGTCAATTTTCACTCACCCTGCCTTGGGTGGGAAGTGTGTGTGTGTTTGAAGAGTTTAAATTAATCCTGTTTGCGAGAATGTCAGAATGGGATTATGATAATCCCATGCTATATGGATTCTTTGGTGCATAAACACTAGAATATTTAGTCCTTTCTCAACTCTCCCCTACTGACAGCAGGGTGGGGTGAGTCAGTAAAGGTCTAGAAATGTTGCTTCTCCAGCGGTTCTTTTTACTAATAGTATCATCACATTACTTCCCAATCTCTAGAAAGTCAAATCATTCACCACTGCCCCCTCACTTCTAACACCCATTCATTCACAGTTTTTCCCCTGTTGAACAACAGACTAAAGATTGGTGTGGGTTTCCCAGGTAGTTCTGTGGTAAAGAATCTGCCTGCAGTGCAGGAGACCTAGGTTCAATTCCTGGATTGGGAAGATCCCCTGGAGAAGGAAATGACAACCCACTCCAGTTCTCTTGCTTGGGAAATCCCATGGACAGAGGAGCCTGGCAGGCTACAGTCCATGGGGTTGCAGAGTCAGACACGACTTAGTGACTAAACAACAATACTCAACTAGTTTATAAGGTCAATTTTCACTCACCCTGCCTTGGGTGGGAAGCGTGTGTGTGTTTGAAGAGTTTAAATTAATCCTGTTTGCGAGAATGTCAGAATGGGATTATGATAATCCCATGCTATATGGATTCTTTGGTGCATAAACACTAGAATATTTAGTCCTTTCTCAACTCTCCCCTACTGACAGCAGGGTGGGGTGAGTCAGTAAAGGTCTAGAAATGTTGCTTCTCCAGCGGTTCTTTTTACTAATAGTATCATCACATTACTTCCCAATCTCTAGAAAGTCAAATCATTCACCACTGCCCCCTCACTTCTAACACCCATTCATTCACAGTTTTTCCCCTGTTGAACAACAGACTAAAGATTGGTGTGGGTTTCCCAGGTAGTTCTGTGGTAAAGAATCTGCCTGCAGTGCAGGAGACCTAGGTTCAATTCCTGGATTGGGAAGATCCCCTGGAGAAGGACATGGCAACCCACTCCAGTATTCTTGCCTGGGAAATCCCATGGACAGGGGAGCCTGGTGGGCTACAGTCCATGGGGGTCACAAAAGAGACAACTAAACAAAGATTGGTGTAAAATGAAGTAAAAGAGGGTTGTGTGCTAGTGAAAAGTTGCGTTCATCTTTACTTCCTTGGTTTTCTGGCACAAACAATGCTTGCCATGTGAATGATGTCGGTATTGGTAGTATTCATGTTTGTGCTTCATTGTAATCTGTCGCTTTATTTTAATCAGTGCTTTATTTTTACCAGCACTTTCTGTTCATGGCAAAGTTGAACAGAAAATACATAGTTCCCAGCCTTCAGATTGTATCCATGACCACCTCCGCTATACTGTACCAAGTGACACGTTTGTTTAAATTGACAAATCTACATTTGACACTATTATTTATTGCTCAAAGTCCATAGTTTATATTTAGGGCTCAATCCTGGTACTGTACATTCTGAGGTCGTCCTTATGACCCTCAATGAAAGTTAAGAATTGGAAATGGTAAAGATGAAGCAGGAAGGAAGCTAGTGAATTGATGAGAGTATGTGATCTCTTCTGCTTAAGTTAGTAACAGGGCTCTTAGAGGCACGAATGGCTTGTGCTGGAATACTTGTAGTGTTTAGTAGAATGAGAAGTGACAATGTATGTTGCTAGTCACTTATTAATGGCTTTGTAGCTCACAGTTTTTGTCTTTTTCCTTTTTTAATCCTTCTGAGGTAGGTGGTGAGACAATTGTTAGTAAAACCATTGTGATTTACTGGTTGTGTTTTTGTTTCGATTCTTAATTTCCTTCCCAGTGACTGGTTGGCAGCCAGGGAAGTCTCTAAAAGGGGGAAGGGAAGGCACAGAGGATCAAGCGTATTTTTAATCTTTAGCAACATGCAATGTAGTGTTCAGTTTTCTAACTTGTTCTACTTGGTTCTATCTTGTAGGAATGACACCAAGGAAGATGTATTTGTACACCAGGTGAGTGCTCCTGTGGCTATTTACACTTCTGGCTCAACACTTGTGAGAAGAAAAGGGTGTATGTCTTCTGAACTATTAAGTCCACTTACCAAACAATTTAGTTCCCACAGGAAGAGGGGTAGAAGAGCTTAAATGTGTACATTAAAACATTGTGTTGGCAGTTCACTTAATTAAAATAGGCCTTTCATGTTGGTATTTTGTTTTGTTAATAGCTGTAGCTTTTTTAAACGTTGAAATCACTTGATTCCTTACACTAAAATTTCAAACCTAATTTCAGACAAACTGAAAACCTCCATTAGTCTAAATTCGAACCATACTGTTGCTCCATAACACACTCAAATGCTGTTAGAATTACCTCTGACAGATGACAGTAGTGATGGGGGAAATAGGCCAAAGCTGCAAAATACATTGATTTGAGACAAATGTTAAAAAACTGGACATTGTAGCATAGATCCTTCTGTTTATTCTAAAGTACTTTGAATGGGTAAGATATGTTTTTGTGTTTGGAGAATTTTTACCAGCTTGAGAAATTTAGAAATCCTTGCTAGTTGAAGGTTAAGTGAAAGGGTGGTATGGCAAGGTTGGTAATTACTTATTAAACAGTTTTTAGATTAGCCTCCGTGTTTGAGAGGAGAAAACTGGCAGGATAGGTGCTATGTGCCAGACTCTCCTCCACAAGTACTGTTTCAGGAAAGCGTTTGGGGAAACTCTAAACATTAAGAAGTTTATTGTTTAAGCCGCTGCCGAATGGACACTAATACTTCCACCTTAAGTATATCATAGGCTTCATTGGACTTAATTTTCTTCATAGGATTGCAATGGGTAGGAAAATGTTTAGGAATGCATACTTCTATGAATTCTGCCGGAGAGGGGGGTGGTTTTGTTTTGTTTTGTTTTTACTGAGACTATTGAAATATTGACTTGTATTGAAAATCGCTCTTTAAGAATTTTTTAACCACTGTACTGTGATGTAGACATCGAAGGACAAAGTCAGTCTCCACACTCGTGCCTTTATTCAGGCAGGTGTGAGCTTGGCTGGCAGCATACTTCCTTGGAAAGGCTGCCTTATGTTGGTGTTTTGTAGCTCTCTGCATTGAGCTGTAGACCACTCAGTGATAGTTGAGAGGGAATCCAGATCAGTTTCTAGGTATATACAAAACCCTGTTCAGTAATCACAGGGTCACAAATTAAGTATGGAAGCATTTAAATCCTAAACAAATACAAGCCTGCTCAGGCAAAATATTGTATTAAAAGAAATGTTTGTTTTATAAAATTGAATACCAAAACTTAATCTATTTCTTACTTCCTTGTGCATATTTGAAGGAATTTGCAAACTTGGGTACAAGAGACAGACAGCAAGGCTTGCCAGTCTTGCTGCCTTTGGGCAACAGTGAAGGGTCTGGGAATGTGCAGGAGAGAATTGATACTGACCAAAATAAGAGTTTGGGATTTTAATTAACTTATATTTCTGCTATCCCCTATGACTGCAGAGAATTGAGAGTTACATGAAAGGTATGAAAACTTTGTGACAGTTTAGATGACAGATGAGATCAATTATTTGGCTGAACACGTCACCCACTTGTACCAACCCCATATGCTTTCCTCTTTACTTTGGAGGTGGTTTCAACATTCAGTTGCTTCTTAGGACTTTGGCTGCTCAGGTCTTGGTGTTACAAGGAGACTGCAGTTCTGGGCAACTTTAGCTTAATTGGCTTCAGATTTGTTGGTTGTCCTGCCTCCTCTGGGATGGAAATGCATGGGTTATCCCGTAATGTATACCGCTGTGATACAGTAGAATGAACATGGGATTTGGAGTCCCGAGACCTGTATTTAGAAAAGTCCATACTCTGCCACTTTGTGCCCCTCGGCAAGTCCCCTGACTTTTAAAGCCTGTTTTATTACCTTAAGAGAGGAATGAGTAATGACGCCTCACATCTTCATAATGCAATTGAGTGGGTCATGATGAACGTACTTTATGGAAGTATTACATTGAGATGTTATTCTTCCCCTTTAGTTTTGTTATACAGTCTAGAGAATGAGTAACAATGGGAGACTTAATGTATTCTGGGGAGGTAATAACCCACAGAATATTAAAAAGTGTCATAGTTAATTCATGGGAATTGCACTTCCATCGAAGTATTCCTACAATCAGGTTGGGAGGGATTTTGGTTGACATTTGTAACAGAGTTTGATATGGTAACACAGGGACAAAGTTGGTTTGGTCAACTTAGAAGCATGCAAAACTAAACTCGCCTGTCATCTAAACTGGCCCTGTGTGGGGCTAGCTTCTACTATTAAGTGCAGTCTTTGGGGATAGGTGGATATCCTCATTTTGTTCAAAGCTACATATAATGCTTTTGCAAAAAAGCATTTAAAAATATATGTTTATAGTTGTGTTTGTCTTGCTTGTTAAATTACTTGTTTTAGTTTGGAAAATAGTGATAAAATGCTGGGGCCTTGTAAGATTGGAGTATTTTGGTTTAGGTTGGGGGTAGCACTGGTCCTTGTTTTCCTAAATTTATTGATGGTTTGGTCTTATTTAAAGCTAATTTTACGTGTATATCCAAGTTAAAATAATATTGACTCTGGTACATTTTAAATGAAAAAGCACATTATTCTCCCCTGTTAATCTATTTTTGGAATGTGATATTACTAGACTGCCATAAAGAAGAATAACCCCAGGAAGTACCTTCGCAGTGTAGGAGATGGAGAGACTGTGGAGTTTGATGTTGTTGAAGGAGAAAAGGTGAGGATGCTTTTTGTGTAAAGGTTTGACTTCAGTATGGAAATATTTTGGAGATCTCATCCATTAGGATGGTGGCTCTAAGGTGGATGGATGGGTCAGGTGACCACTTGAACACTGGTGCACCAACCCTAATGTGCTGGCTGCAGATAGAGGGCTACCTCTTCAGAGCAGTGAGGAGCTAGTGTTTAATCATTTCTGTGCACCCCTGGCCACAGAGACCCTTTTGTATTTTTTGTGTGCGTTCTGTTGTATGTCCTTAATTCCGTTGTCACTATCACTGTATGATGGCTTTTGTAGGGTGCGGAGGCAGCGAATGTTACAGGCCCTGGTGGAGTTCCAGTGCAAGGCAGTAAATACGCAGCAGACCGTAACCATTATAGACGCTATCCACGTCGCAGGGGTCCTCCACGCAATTACCAGCAGAATTACCAGAATAGTGAGAGTGGGGAAAAGAATGAGGGATCGGAGAGCGCTCCCGAAGGCCAGGCCCAACAGCGCCGGCCCTACCGCAGGCGGAGGTTCCCACCTTACTACATGCGGAGACCCTATGGGCGTCGACCACAGTACTCCAACCCTCCTGTGCAGGGAGAAGTGATGGAGGTAAACGGGATTTTATTTACTTTTAACTGCTGCTGTATGCAGACTTTTGTCTGGTTGGCTTTTGCGCTATGTAAATTGAGTAAAATTTGGCTTGGTTTCCATTGCCTTTCCAGGGTGCTGACAACCAGGGTGCAGGAGAACAAGGTAGACCAGTGAGACAGAACCTGTATCGGGGCTACAGACCACGATTCCGCAGGTACGGTTTGCGTTTAGAATCGTTTCAAGCATGTGCTACAACTTAGCAGCAGCATGCTGCTTCTGCAGGCTTTTTCAGTCATTTGTCTGTTAACACTTCACATTTTCTTTCATCAGATGCCTAAGAGGTGAACCTGAAGTCAGTTATCTTTGAGAATGTGTTCTTTGCATCTTTGCTGGCACTGGTTAAAAACAGCTTTATAGATGTGGTCTACTTTTTGCAGTTGGTTTTGTTGTTGTTTTACTCTAATGAGGGTATGGAATTTCCCATTTCTGTCCTTTAACAGGTAAGAGAATGGTAGTTTAAACTGCATTGTATTATAACTTTAAGACCTGATTCATTGGGAGGGAGAAAAGTAAAGGTAAGCATACCTTTTTAACAGAAGGTGTTTAATGATTAGAGGAGTTAGGGTAGGGCTTCACAGGCCAGACAGGTTTAACACATATATGTAGTAAAAGGCCTTAGATATTGAGTCTCCAGATGTGATCCCTAAAACTAACAGGTAGCATACTGTTCTAAACCTAGACATAGATACCTTGTTGAAATACTGCAAATAATCACAATATCCGCTCTTACATAGTGATAGATGTTTATCAGTGATAGTGATAAACGGTCTAAAATAGGCTTTCCTGCTCTGTCCCTTTAAATCCCAAGGGCAGTGTCCTTGGTCTACTTTTTGTTACGTTGTAGAACTTTCCCAATTTTCTACCTAGTTTCGTTAGTGTGTTTAAAAACAGCACATGAATTTTTTGTTGAGTGCTTCAGTTTTATTTAATGGTCTCATTTGAATATACTTATTGTAATCTATCGATGAATGCAGGGCTTTCCAAACTATTTAGTCAGGAATTTTTGTTTGAGTAGTAAATGACACGTGCTACTTATAATCCAGGGGGTGAAATGATTGATGCAGATCCAAGAGCAAATTGTGAGAAATCTGAGATCAGTATAGCAGGAGTTTTTCTGGAAGGAAGACAGATGAAGTGGCAATAAAGGGAAAGGAATCATTAAGAAAGGATTTTTTTGTTTGAGAAATAAGAGCTTATTTGTAGACTGAAAAATGCAATTTAAAAAAAAGGATACTTGTCAGAATTATCTACTGCAGCTGTCTTCAGTTAGGATTGGGTTTGGTCCATGTAATGGATGTCTTTTGCTGGGAACCGTGGATGTTGCATGTGTAAAAAGCTAGAGTTTATGGGCACCAATGTGTTGGTGAAGTCGAAATGGGTGAGAAGTTTGGGATAAATATGTGAAATTACCTGTAGAAGAGAAATCGGGGAAATCAAGTAACAGTGATCACAAATGTAAAGTGGGTCCACCAAACATGCTTGTGTTTTTCTAGCCATTTTGAGCAGCAGCTTCAGATTAAGCAGAGTTAGATTTGTTCAGCATTTGTCTGCTCAGAGACACTGGGTTTGGGTGTGATGATGATCATTAGTGATAGACCTCATGCTTGAAGAGAAAGGAGAGACGAGGACTAAGGAAGAGCTCGGACAGAGTGACTGATAGGATTGCTGGGTTATAGGTCCTAGTGGGAATAGAGTGGGAAAACAAGACTCCTGGAATACACCAGGAAAACAAGTAAAGGGTGACTGGAGAGTGGAGTGCTTGAAACTGAGAGAACCTAAGTAGCAAACAAGAATTGGATGAGAGGTAAAGTGGCCCCCTCATGCGAAGAGCTGACTCATCGGAAAAGACCCTGATGCTGGGAGGGATTGGGGGCAGGAGGAGAAGGGGACGACAGAGGATGAGATGGCTGGATGGCATCACCGACTTGGTGGATGTGAATCTGAGTTAAGACTGGTCAGGAGTTCCCAAAAATGTGGGAAAACCGTTTCAGGAGAAGAGGTGGTGGGGGCTGCGCGGGGCAGGGGAAGTTGGGAGGGGTAGGTGAAAGATTGGAGGGGTTAGAGGTGAAAAATGGAATCTTAAATAGTTAGAGCTGGAATGACCTACACGGGTGTAAAAGCATGCTGATAATCTTGGTGTTTAAAGTGTGTGACTCAGTGGTTTTTAGCATATTCACAAAGTTAATCATGTCCTCCCTCCAAAAGAAAAAAAAGGCGTTGTATTCATTAACAGTCACTCTCCATTCCCCTCTACCCCAGCCCCTGCCTACTGCTCTCCTTATCTCTGTATTTGCCTAGTTTGTCTGGCTTTCACCTGGTGTATTTTAGTCATTCATGCCTTTATCATTAGTACTTGATTTCTTTTTATGACCAAATCAGGTTCTGTTGTATGGGTATTACATTTTGTTCTTCGTTAACTTGGTTGATGGGCATTTGGGTTATTTTCACATCTTGCTGTGAATGTTAAAATAATGCATGATGGTTATTGTTTTGGATACAGATCTAGAAGTAGAACTGCTAGGTCATTTAGTCTCCAAGCTGTTCTGCAAAGCTGCTGCACCATTTTATAGTCAGACCAGCCAGCAATGCATTGAAGGGTTTCTCCACCCCCTCCCCAGTATGATTGTTTTCAGCTCTCCTGGTGTGTATGAAGTGGTTTTGATTTGCCTTTCCCAAACTAATGGTTGCTGTGTACTTTGATTTATATGAAGATAATACCCTTTCTCTGGTTTTGATTTCTGCTTTTTTTTTTTTTAAACGTTCATCTATAAAGGTTAGCACTTGTTTCCAAACCTGGTTAGTTTAATACCCATGTTTCTAAATAGCGTCAGGGTATTAATAGTGTTGTACACCTTTAGTCCTTTCATGGCTAACTTTGGAATAGGTCATACTATGGGTATTTTTAATAATATGAGTGTGTTGTTTAATCACTAAGTCGTGTCCAAGTCTTTGTGGCCTCATGGACTGCAGCACTCCAGGCTCCCCAACCTTCATTTATCTATGAATATATTGGGTATATATATGGATATATTGGGTAATATGAGACTGTTAAAATCAGTTTTAAATGGTCATCTTAGTTTACACTTCCAAATCCTTTTACCAAGTCGTCATACTCAATTTGTGAAGTAAAAACCAAGATTACTCTTTCAGTTTTGATAAATTGCCTACATACCACTTGATAAACAGAAAGAGCAGATGTGTTGACCTGGTGACTTGATTAAAGAAAGAAGGTTTTATCATTGCAAGCTTGCACAATGTTCATTCCAGGGGCCCTCCTCGCCAAAGACAGCCCAGAGAGGACGGCAATGAAGAAGATAAGGAAAACCAAGGAGATGAGACCCAAGGTCAGCAGCCACCTCAACGTCGGTACCGCCGCAACTTCAATTACCGACGCAGACGCCCAGAAAACCCTAAACCACAAGATGGCAAAGAGACAAAAGCAGCCGATCCACCAGCTGAGAATTCGTCCGCTCCCGAGGCTGAGCAGGGCGGGGCTGAGTAAATGCCGGCTTACCATCTCTACCATCATCCGGGTAAGTAAGCCTCGATGGCCCTCTGGCCTCTGGGCAGTCATAAGTGATATCCATTAATGAAAGAGAGGAAAACCCAGTTCATCAGGTAAGGTAAGCCACTTAAACTTACGGTGTCTTCTACCCAAACTAATCTTAAGATGACTTGAATGTCATTTTGTTAATGGACTGTATATCAGCCATACTTTGGCCTAGCTTTGCATTGTATCTTTCGTATTAGGGCTTTTTTGTCAATGTTCTTGGATGATTTTAAAGTAAGCTGGAGAAGGAAATGGCAACCCACTCCAGTATTCTTGCCTGGAAAGTTCTGTGGATAGAGGAGCTTGGTGGACTGTAGTCCATGGGGGTCATTAAGAGTCGGACATGACTGAGTGCACACACAAACACCAGTAAGCTGAGGAAAGTCTTGCTAACTACAGGTAATTACATTGTGATATTCTTCATTTTCAAAAAGAAGTGGGATAGCTACTCAGATTAAAAACGTAGGTGATGATGACCAGTATGGTTTGAGGAACGTGGTAGCTTTGGCATTACATCATCAATTCTAAAATTAAGAGGATTCCCTTTTTACTTGATTCTAGGAGACATGTATTTGTCTCTGTTTGACTCTAGAATTACCATTTTCAGCCAGTGAGACTTTCTCCCCCTATTCTGAGTGTCAAAAGGTCATTCAGAACCTGTGAGTAACCGTTCTTATTATATAGCAATGCCCACTCCTGTTATGAACTGCTGTGTAAAGGTAAACCAGTATGAGCTGTGTTAATACCTTCCCTACCTAGCTAATTTGATATACTAAAAGATTGCAGTGAACTATAGAAGGTAATTAGAAAACTTTTTTTTTCTCTCTTACAGTTTAGTCATCCAACAAGAAGAAATGAATATGAAATTCCAGCAATAAGAAATGAACAAAAGNACTCCTGTTATGAACTGCTGTGTAAAGGTAAACCAGTATGAGCTGTGTTAATACCTTCCCTACCTAGCTAATTTGATATACTAAAAGATTGCAGTGAACTATAGAAGGTAATTAGAAAACTTTTTTTTTCTCTCTTCCGGTTTAGTCATCCAACAAGAAGAAATGAATATGAAATTCCAGCAATAAGAAATGAACAAAAGATTGGAGCTGAAGACCTTAAGTGCTTGCTTTTTGCCTGTTGACCAGATAACTAGAACTATCTGCATTATCTATGCAGCATGGGGTTTTTATTATTTTTACCTAAAGACGTCTCTTTTTGGTAATGACAAACGTGTTTTTTAAAAAAAAAAAAAAAAAGCCTGTTTTTTCTCAATACACCTTTAAAGGTTTTTAAATTGTTTCATATCTGGTCAAGTTGAGATTTTTAAGAACCTCATTTTTAATTTGTAATAAAAGTTTACAGCTTGATTTTTTCAAAAAAAAAAGTCAACAAACTGCAAGCACCTGTTAATAAAGGTCTTAAATAATTGTCTTTGTTGTATATTTCTGCCTTGCTTCATTTTAGTTTATAAGTACTTAGCTGGTTATTAGCTTAAATCTCTGTAGATAGGTGATACTTAGTGATATTTACTCAAAGAAATGTTCCTAAAATGTGTAATCAATTTGTTGAGTAGCACACCTGTACTAAAAATTAGAATTTGCTACGATAATCTGGCCATTTTCCTTTCAGTGAGTTCCTTTTACTGGGAGACAGTGGTAAAGAGAGGGCATGTTCTAGTGGAGACTAACAGAACTGTGAGTTATTTCAGCCTGCAGGTTGAAGGACACCCACCTTAGTTAGCAGATGTCTGCCACAGAGACTGCTGTACTCAGTAAACACAGCTCAGCTCCTTTTCTTGGGTGCTAGAGATGGTAACCACAAATGATGGGATGCTTGTGGGAAGGCTGCTTAAAGAATAGAGATCAGTGAAATTCATTTTGTCCTCGGCACCCTTGTAACGTAAGCATGTTCTATATTTTATAGTTTCTTTCCTTTATGGAATAATTTAATGACTGCTATCCAGAGACATTCTGGATCGTTCTGGCCAGTTTTGGAGACCTTGGGGATACACAGTTGGCTAGAGAAGCATATCTGGGAGTCAGGCAGTAATGTGTGCCTGTTTAGAATGGGCTTGGCATTCACAGAACTGAGAATTGCATTGCACTGGTAGTTTTGATTCAGGGGACTGGTGGATAAAGTGGGAAAAAATAGGCAAGTAGCTAGGCTAGTATCAGTTAACACCTTGAAATGCCTTTTCTGAATTTGGGACCAACTCTTTGGATGGTATGGACAATTGAGCACTGCTTGTGGTAAGTAAAATGTAGTGTTTTTTTTTAACAGTTGCATGCATTAGGATATATGTTGTGGGAAATGATTTCAACATTGCTTATGTAATCCAATGTAAGAATGTGATTTTGAAAACCATGGCAAGGAAGAAAGCTTTTTGTGATGTAGCCTTGCTGCCAGTGTTGCAAACAGAACATTGTTTTTCTCGTGTACTTTCCTCACGTCACCCAGCACCTCATGCTGAATTCACTATGTACTAGGACGAGATAGCCTAGAGAGGGGCGGTGGCAGCAGTCCTCTCTGCAGTGATCTCCTGACAGCTCTACCCTAGCGGCTTACCCGTGAGTCAGGTTTTCCCACTGTAACAGTTTGAATACCTCGTATTCCTGAAGAGCTGTGTGGCTGGAGCACAGAAGGTGGTAAGGAATTGAGTGCTAAATCAGTCGAATTGTTTTGTTCCTTTAAAATTAATTTAGGATGCTTTTGGTTTCTGTTGAAGCTTGTACTGGATGGCCTAGGCAGTCAGGTAATCCTTAAGAAATAGGTGATAGTGGTAACAAAAGAGCTTGTGGTCAAGAATGGATAATTAGTAAAGAGCTAAAATTTATTTCATATAATAAATACAGTAGTATCAAGGAAATGTGTGCAGAACTAAGTAACATTTTCCAAAAATCGGAAGCAAAACTGTTGAAAGATGTTAAAGCAAAGTGAAGGTTTACATGCTCATGGATATGGAGAATGATGTCACTCCATCTATACAAATTCAGGTTTTTTTTAAATGGCATTTTTGGGTTTTAGAAAGGATGAGAGATTTGAGGTTAGAGGAGAGAAAAAGATGTAAAATAGTTGTCTCGGAGGATAGGAAAATAAGTATACCAAGGAAGTAGAACTGCCAGCAAGTGGAGGATTGGGTTTCACCGGAGCTTGGCCAGCTGAATCCAACAGAAGGGAAAAAAGAGTAAAGGTACAGAAAGCAAATGCAGAGGGCTTCCCTGGTGGCTCACTGGCAAAGAATCTGCCTGCCAGTGCACGAAGTGGGTTCGTTCCCTGGTCTGGGAGGATCCCACCTGCTGCAGGGCAACTACAGCTATGAAGCTCACATGCTATGACTGACACCTGAACAATAGAGCCTGTGCTCTGTAGCAGGGTAAGCCACCGCAATGAGACACCCGTGCACTCACCACAACTGGAGAAAAGCAGCACAGCAACAAAGACCCAGCACAGCCAAATTTTTTTTAAGTGAGTGCAAAGTTAAAGCTGATGCTGTTGTCCTCAGCATCCACTTCCCCGGTCCCCAGATCTAGGAGGTGTGTGCTGCTTAGTGAAAGCTGTGAAAAGCACATAGCTTGCTTTGGTGATTGGAATGAGTCTGTGAGCTGACACAGTTCCAAAGTGATCTGGTGGAGTAAAAGTATTAGTTTAAGGAAGCTGGAAGAATGAAATGCTGGCCTTAAACCAACAAGCATGGAGACCTGGGGCACTGGTAGTGACAGTTCAGGGTAAGACCATGTGTGTGGAAGACTGTACCGGAAGTAGAGGCGTCAAAAATAGGTGTTCAAAAGGGTCCCGAGTGTTGAAATTCCCTCAGGTGTTGATAGAAGTAGGTGTGGCCAAGGCCCTGGAATGTCAGGGAGTGTTGCTGGATGTGAGCTTAGCTTGAAGGCATGGGCTTCAAGCAAGTTTAAAGTGGCAGTGGTGTAATCGAATTAGCCCACCATCAGGCACCACAGTACTCTGGGTTTAGGAAAAAAAAAAGCCACTACTTAAAAGCTCAAAAGAGAATGTCCTCAGCACAAGTCTGCTGAGAGGTAGGTTAAGAACATTGAGAAAAGCAGCTAGTGGCTAAATCCACAGAGCAGGGCACAGTGGGGGTTTGAGAAGCGATCCTGAGTCAGTAGAGGAGAGCTGATAGAAATTAAGGTAGTGGCACTGAATGGGAATTGAGCATGTGGGAGAGGTAAACAGGCATGTGTAGTTCATGACAGGCTCATTACTGAGGTTCCGTACTGGCACCAAGGCTGGTAAGGCTGCTTTTTTGGCTGAGGAAGGAGCATTTATTAGGAATTCTGCCTCTCCCTGCTATGAATGGTGCCTCAGATATTGGAGAGCCCGCTTAGATCCCTTCAGTCTGGCTGGCTGGCTTTAAAAGTTATAAAAAGTCAACTTGCATAAATACCTATCCAGGTGATGTTTAGCACCTCTTACTGGCTTGGGGCAGCCAGCTGTACAGCCCTTCTGTCTGGGTGATAAGGGGTCTGAATGGTGTTTGTATATTATCTTTTTGGCTGGCTGTAGCTTGTGGGATCTTGGTTCCCTGAGCAGGGATGAAGCTTGAACCCTCAGTGAAAATGTGGAGTCCTAACCACTGGACTGCCAAGGAATTCCGACGAATGATTTTTAAATGGGATAGTTATCATTTTAAGTTACTCTGGGACAGAAAAATGGGACATTGTTGTAGAAGCCCAGATAAGATGAGACCATAGATAAGGCAGTAGGAAAAGGGCAAATTTGAGTTGTTCTCAGAAATGGGGTTGCCAGTTTGAGGGGACTAGCTGAACGTGGAATGAGGACGAGGGAAGAATCTGCTGTGATTGTGGAATGGTGATGAAGACAGAGCTACTTGCTAGAACAGGGGCTGCACACACGGGAGGGGTCTGTTTGCTTGCAATGTCTGGGGCATCCATAGGGGAGGTGTGGGAAGCATGTGAAGCTGGAGTGGGGTGTTGACTGCCCATCAGGTGGCTTTTGAAAGCTGTGATTGTGGAGAATAGAGTGGAGGCCCAAAGATGTGAGGAATCCAGGAAGGGGAGCATCACGGAATTGTGGAGAACCAAGAAGGGGTTCAGTGGGCATCAAAACCAGACAGTCCAAGAAGGGGGAGGCTGAAAAGTGTCCCTTGGGCTCAGCGGCAAGGAGACGAAGGGTGAGAGCAGGCTTGTGGAAGTGTGAGGGTGTCCCCAGACTGAGCAGGTGAGTGGTGACAAGGGCTGCTGCATGCTCAACCTTCCGCATCTCAGTCCATCCTTACAGGTTCCAGCCAAAGTCCTCAAGCCTCTCCTGACTTCTCACTTAGAACACTCCACATCCAACGAGTCTGCAGATCCTGTTGGATCTGCCTTTGATATAGCCAACATCGGACCACTTCTCACCACGTCTGTCCACGGGTCCAGGCTTCTTGTCTCTCACTTGGATCATTGTATCTGCTAGGTGAGCTCCCTGCTACCAAATTCCTGCCCCACCTGTCTCCAGCCAGTCCTCCTAAAAACTGTCAGACTCGGGGTTACTTCTCGGCTCAAAACCATTCGGAAGCTTCCAGTTTCACTTTTGAACAAAAGTCAACACCCTACAGGAATCTTCACAGTGGGCCCCACTCCCACGTTTACTGCTTTCCCCCTGGTTTACACCAGCCTCACAGCTCCTGGAATGTGCCGGCATATTCCAACTCAAGACTTACTTTACCTCTTGACAGGAAGACTGTTTCCTCCAGGAACTAAATGGCTTTCTCCCTGTTATTTCAGGGAAAGATTAGGAAGGCTTTCCTTGACCACTCTTTAAAATAACAGCCCGCCTGTGGCCACATCTGACCTCCCTGCCCTGCTTGACGTTCCTCCATTGTGTGTATTCTCTTCTCCAGAAAGTCAAGGGCAGAGATACTTGTGTGTGTTTTGTGTTTGCTTTTTCACTGATACGTCTGAAGATCTACAAGGGTACAGAGTAAAAAGCTCAGTAACTTATTATGCTGGGAAGAAGTGGGATGACGGAAGCAAGGGCTGCTGCTGGACGGGCAAGATAAGCCGGTAATGTTAGACCGTATAATGTATGTGTTAGCCAAATAGGTGCTCCTGAGAGTGACAGGGATTTGATTGCCAATTACACTGGGATGAAAAGACTGCCCGGGAGTCCTGGTCACTCCAGAGATACCAAATTTGAAGGAAGAGTTTGTTTAGGATGAGGAAACATGTTTATGTGCGGTTGGGGGAGAAGGGGCCAAACAAGAAGGGCTTTGTGATTCTGTGGTACAACCAAATGCCTCATTTACCCTATGCATAAAATTCAGTTTTCATAGATCNTTTTTTTTTTTAATGGCCAAAGAATATATTACAAAGAGCCAGGGAGAAAAAAAAAAGATTACTTTCAGAGACGTGACATTTAAGCTGATATTTCTCAAGAGAAACAATGGATGCCAGAAAATAGTAAAATGATAGTCTCAGAGTAGAAAAATGTCTTCAGTGACCTGAAAGAAAATAATTGCCAACCTAGGATTCCATACACAGTAGGATATGAAGGTGAAAAGAAAAAAAGAAGACATTTAGAGATAATAACGAAGAGCACTCACAAGCAGCAGAAGGGCAAAAGATAACAATCGTATTTGAACTATTAGGAGATACAAAAGGAATGAAAAGCAAGGTAAGAAGGAAGTCCTAAATCAAGGTTGCCTACCTCTGAGCTGGGGTAGAAGCAAAAGCTGCCTGACACTAGAGAAAAACAGGAAACTCGCTACTAAGATCCTGAATTGATACAAAACAGAAATCTGCTTCCTGATGGGAGGGCAGGAAACTCCCACCCGAGACCCACTGTCATCACAAAGCAGGGATCAGATGCTCAGGTGCACAGGGCCCATCTATGACTAAGGCTGGAGCAGAACTGAGAAAACCTCTGCCACCAACATGAGCATTGTGTCATAAAGCGAGCAATGGCAAGCTGTTTCTGGGGAAGGAACAAGAGCATAGAGAGAGATTTCCTTTGGTGCCAGCATGCAGGAAGTGTTGAATGCCAAGGCTCAGTAACACTAAGAAAAGCTCTGGATTCCAAGTCTCAAACTAAGCACAGGATATCAGCAGAAGTGAAGAATTGCTTAGATGTGCTCCTCAAATGATGACACAGCAAAGGAAAACGTCCTGATCTTAAAGATACGTCTGTAGAAGTTACACAAACCAGCACATGGGGAAGACAGACCACTGAAGAGCTGTGACACGATATCCAGCATGTGACTGAAGTAGCTGCTGAAGACGGGGAAAACGTTGCAGAAGAAACATTTGAAAAAATAATGGCTGCGAATTTCCCAAAGTCAATGAAAGTTAATACATCACAGATCCAGGAAGCTGAGAAAACGTGAAGCAAAATGAACACAAAGGAAAAAATAACGTCTCGGCACATCATAGTCAGATTTAAGAAAACCAAAGACGGAGAAAATACGACTAACAGCCAGAGAGAAACAAAGGAACTGCAATATGGACTACAGCAGACTTTTGATTTAAAAACTATGTAGGCCAGAAAACACTAGCAAACACTAGCATGACAGCCACAAAGTGCAGCAAAAGGATGAAGGAGTCAACCTAGAATTCTATACTCAGCAAAAACATCTTTCAAAAATGAAGGTGAACGATTCTGTTTTCATCACAGGTGAGTTCAAAGCTTCCATCTCTATCTTGGGCGTCACCTACATTTGTCTTGTTTCATTACTGGTGGTATTAACTCTTACCCCTTGATTAAGATATGTCTACTATGCTTACCATTGCAAAATTAAGTATTTTGTATTTCTTAGTTAATAAATTACATGTATTGCCATTTTACTGTAAAGCTTTTCCTTTTTCCCCACTTATTTAATTACTCATATCTCTAGGAACAAGTGGATTCTTACTTTTATTCACAGAGTTAAAATCCAGTACTGTCACTATGTATTTTGATGATCAAATTGTTCCAGACAAAATCAGAGGGAACCCTTTAATCTGGCTTCTGAATCTTTTAGACACATCTCCATCATTCCTTGAGCACATTCTTACTTTCTGGAACAAGATGCTCCAAGATTATTTTGTACTTTCCTTGAATCTCCCTAGGGTTCTGCGTGGTATTCAGAAATCAAGATATGAGCTTGCCCTTGGGGGTCATTGCTTCTTAGCCTGTCTAGGGGATGTAGAGTCAGCCCTTGGTACTCATGCTGGATTGGTTCCAGAACCACACCTGTCCACCCCCTCCCCTGCCAACCACAACCATACTAAAATCCCTGAATGCTCAAGTCCTTTATATAAAATACCATAGTACAGTGGGCTCTCCATATTTCCAGTTCCATGTCTGTGGTTACAGAAGGCTCTGTGTGTGTATACAACTGTATCTATTTCTATATTTATCTACATATATTAAAAGGTGTATGTTCATCCACATACCTCCAATCCAACACCTCAAGATTTATTCTAGTCTTCCCCCTTTCCAACTCTGTAAATCCATTCTCTGACAGTGAGAAGACTGGCTCCAATTACCTCCAGTGAATATACTTATTTGGGCTACCCAGGTGATTCGGTGGTAAAGAATCCTCCTGCAATGCAGGGGATGAGGGTTCGGTCCCTGGGTCAGAAAGATCCCCTGGAGAAGGAAATGGCAACCCACTCCAGTACTCTTGCCTGGGAAATCCCATGGACACAGGAGCTTGGCAGGCTACAGGGCATGGGGTCACAAGTCAGATATGAATGAGCAACTAAACAACAACAAATTTATTTATTTGTTCAATCCCCTTATATGTAACCAATCTCCAAAGCCACCAACCAAGGACTCTTCAGCTTTGGGGCAACCACATGGGCCACCAACACAGAGGGGGAGCAGCAGGGCTTCAGGTTTTGACTCTGGGACTCCATAGCGTTGCGTCAGTCCTCTGATGCTCTCAAGAGTTGTTTACCCTTTCCTGAACAATTTTTTTCTTTTTAAAAAAATTTTACTGAAGTACAGTTGATTTACAGTTGATGTATAGTTGAAGTACAGTACCCTGAAGAAAGAACTAATAAAACCCACTCCTGTATTCTGGCCTGGAGAATACCACAGACTTTATAGTTAACGGGGTTGCAAAGAGTCGGACACGACTGAGCGACTTTCACTCACTCACAGTTGATTTACAATGTAATGGTAATTTCTGCTGTTCCGCAAAGTGATTGTTTCCTCCACATTTCTAGTTGTTTTTAACAAGACTATATAGTATCCAGGATAAAACTGCCTGCAATATTCTCATAAATTGAACTAAGTGTTAGTTTTATGTGCTCTCGGAGGAGAGATGGTCAGGAAGCACTTCTTTGGGTGCTGTCCATTCTTCATGTCCAGTTTTGCCTGGATCAGGTTTAGTTGTGTTCCCCGCAATCTTCCCAACTCTAGACAAAATCTTAAATTGAACCACTTTCATTATATCCAGTTTTTCAATGGTAGTTCAGTTGAAATTCTCATCCAGAAAAGGAGAAGCAACACACAGCTCTCACTAGCCTACACGTGCCTTTCCGAAATGCTCCAGAGTCACCCAGAGATCTGAAAATGCTGAATCTGTTTCTCCTAGTCTGGAGTGGAGCCTGAAATTCTGCACTTCTCACAAGGTTTTGGGTGATGTGATGCTGTGGCTGGAAGACTCTGCTTTGAGTGACGAGAGTCTTCATCACCTTTATTCCAATGGAAAGGACATAAAATTACAAACCAGCAAAACGGAAAGATGTATTTTTAACCTTTTGATTTTTGTTTNGAGTGGAGCCTGAAATTCTGCACTTCTCACAAGGTTTTGGGTGATGTGATGCTGTGGCTGGAAGACTCTGCTTTGAGTGACGAGAGTCTTCATCACCTTTATTCCAATGGAAAGGACATAAAATTACAAACCAGCAAAACGGAAAGATGTATTTTTAACCTTTTGATTTTTGTTTTCATTTTCAAATGCACAGAGAACAGAGTGAATCCCTAAGTACCACTGGCATTTACCAATCTTATTTTATAAATTTCCCTTGCCTCTGACTTTTCTATTCCTAGAGTATTTTTAAAGAAAATCCAACCATTACATTGTTTCAGTGTGCACGTCTGACAGACAAGGCTTAAAAATGGTAACCAGTGTCATTACCACATAAAATGAATAATACACAACACGGAATTGACCACAATTCCTTAACCTCATCTAATACTCAGTTCCTATCTTTGCTCTCAGATGCAGGCAGTAGTGAGTGTCTGGTCAGATACTCCAGCACCTTGTTCACATCCCTTAGCTGAACACCTGTTACCATGGTACTCCGGATTTCCTTCGAAGCTGAGGGTACAGATATATCCCTCCCCAAACCATCTTTTATGGCCTGCCAATTTCGTTCTTAGCTTCTCTGATGGCTCAGACGGTCAAGAATCTGCCTGCAATGCAGGAGACCTGGGTTTGATCCCTAAGTCAGGAAGATCCCCTGGAAAAGAGAATGGCAACCCACTCCAGTCATTCTTGACTGGAGAATTCCATGGACAGAAGAGCCTGGAGGGCTTCAGTCCATGGGCTTGTAAAGAGTCAGACACAACTGAGCAACTAACACTTAATTGCATCCTTGAAAGAACTCTGCTAGTAAACTAATAACACACAACCTACCTGGGTCTCCTCTCGGATCTCTAGCCTTGCGGCTGGGATAGGAAACAGGAGGCCTGGACAGTTGACCCTGTCACAGGTTGGCAGACAAGCGGACTGTGATGTAAACATTTGAAAGAGAAGAGGCCTGGGGGGGATCAGGCTTCCCAAACTCTTCTAGCTACAAACTCTGAACTCTTCCCAGGCATCCTCCCACTGCCAGGACCCACTGGGTGGTGAGCAATTGTCTGACTCTCCACCTGTCCAGTCTTCGGCTAGGGGCACAAAAGACTTCCCTTCACAAAGGATCACACGGAATTTTGCCCCTGCCCGGCTGTAGGGCCACCCCCTGGGCTGGTGCTTGTCTCCCTCACAGCCCATGCCTGAAGCAGCCAGCACACTCTGTCCCAACATTTTCCTACCAAGTCCCAAGCCTCTGGTGGTCCCTGAACCACAAGAGACAACACATGCCTGTGTGCGACAGAAGTCCAACTCAAAGCCGTTTCAGTGGAAAGGGGTTTATTTATTTACT
>SJYA01000388.1:232828-247061 GCA_006410615.1 Neotragus moschatus
ACCTGTTACCATGGTACTCCGGATTTCCTTCGAAGCTGAGGGTACAGATATATCCCTCCCCAAACCATCTTTTATGGCCTGCCAATTTCGTTCTTAGCTTCTCTGATGGCTCAGACGGTCAAGAATCTGCCTGCAATGCAGGAGACCTGGGTTTGATCCCTAAGTCAGGAAGATCCCCTGGAAAAGAGAATGGCAACCCACTCCAATCATTCTTGACTGGAGAATTCCATGGACAGAAGAGCCTGGAGGGCTTCAGTCCATGGGCTTGTAAAGAGTCAGACACAACTGAGCAACTAACACTTAATTGCATCCTTGAAAGAACTCTGCTAGTAAACTAATAACACACAACCTACCTGGGTCTCCTCTCGGATCTCTAGCCTTGCGGCTGGGATAGGAAACAGGAGGCCTGGACAGTTGACCCTGTCACAGGTTGGCAGACAAGCGGACTGTGATGTAAACATTTGAAAGAGAAGAGGCCTGGGGGGGATCAGGCTTCCCAAACTCTTCTAGCTACAAACTCTGAACTCTTCCCAGGCATCCTCCCACTGCCAGGACCCACTGGGTGGTGAGCAATTGTCTGACTCTCCACCTGTCCAGTCTTCGGCTAGGGGCACAAAAGACTTCCCTTCACAAAGGATCACACGGAATTTTGCCCCTGCCCGGCTGTAGGGCCACCCCCTGGGCTGGTGCTTGTCTCCCTCACAGCCCATGCCTGAAGCAGCCAGCACACTCTGTCCCAACATTTTCCTACCAAGTCCCAAGCCTCTGGTGGTCCCTGAACCACAAGAGACAACACATGCCTGTGTGCGACAGAAGTCCAACTCAAAGCCGTTTCAGTGGAAAGGGGTTTATTTATTTACTGAGAGGGCGTCCTGTTCTCACGAACAGCCTGGTCTCAGGAAAGGCAGAGGGAGAGGGGCTTCCTTTCTGCCTTTCGAGACTGCCTTAGAGGGGCAAGAAATGTGGCTGTCACAGCCCCGAGCTTCACAGAAGCTCTGAGGCCTCACAGAAGTGCCCTCAGTGTGCTGACCTTCGGTGCCCAGGTCCACCATATGGCCACCTCGAGTGCATTAGGTTGGGATGCCTGGAGGTGGCGGGGAGGGCTGGACTTCAGCTCCCCAGGTGACTTGAATGTGCGAGCAGACCCAAGAACCCCTACGTTACGGCGTCAGGCACCCAGAGAGACTCTGCCGTAGCTCTCGTTCACCTCTCGCCTCGCTCGAGAGGCAGGGCTCTGGTGAACCCATTTAGGTGCAGCCACCCACCCCTTCTAGCCCCTCAGGCTCCCCCATGTACATGCAGCTGCTGCCAGGCCAGGCCGCCCGTGGACGATCCCCCAGCAGCTCTCCTGTCTGCTTCTCCCTTCCCTTCTGGAGCCAGACGGTCATCTCGTCTTACTTCACCTCTCAGAGGCATGTCGGGGGTAGAAGGTTGAGTTGCCTCCTTGGGAACTTGACTGGGTAGGAGATGTCACTGCACGGTTAGGAGATGTCACTGGACGGGTGGTGGAAGAAGCCACAAGAGAACTGGCTGAGGAGGGCAGGGGAAGGCAAGGGACAGTTCTTTCCGAGAGCTGTGGTCAGCTCCTTCTGGTTGGGAGAGACAGAGGGCAGAGGCCAGAGAGAGACCCAGGGTCCCGGGAGGACATCTGGGGTGGGCAACACCTGAGCATGGGGGCAGGGGCTCATTTTCCCTACATTCCTTTGAGGACGTCTCTTGCTTCTATTGGAAAAGGAAATGGCAACCCACTCCAGTATTCTTGCCTGAAACAACCCATGACAGAGGAGCCTGGCGGCCTACAGTCCAAAGGGTAGCAGAGTGGGACACGATTGAGTGACTAAGCCCGCGCACACACTTGCTTCTGTACTAAGGAGGTGATAACAGTACTTCAAGACCCAAAGCCCTCCCAGCTCTGCCCACAGCCCTGTGTGAGGCCACAGCTCCAGCCACTGTCTCAAGCGGCCTCAGGCTGCCCCTCCCGACTCTGGTTCCAGGGCAGGAACAGTGGGGTCTCAGCAGACTGGAGAGGAAGAGGGGGTTGGCTGTGGGAGAGGTGGCAGCACTGGGCTGGGAGCAGAGCTTCCGCCACTCCTGCAAGGCCCCAATGTCCTTCCCTCAGGCACTTCTCCAGGCAGCCGACTCCTCCTCGGTGTGCTCTCACCTGGCTCTGACCCCCAGCACCAAGTGAGAGGGCCTCCCTGGGATCACCCCTTTCCCAGGAGGGCTCCAGGACAGCCAGAGCAGCAGGGCCGCGTCTCTGACCAGGAGGTGCTGGTGCCAGCCCAAGGACGGTCAGGAAGGATCCTGAACAGCTTGCATGTGCTGTGTAACGCTTACTGGGCCCGTCTCCCCGTCTTTGTGCCCAAGGACCCCAGGGTCCAGCTCTGCCATACCAGAGACGGGTCAAATGACACCACACTCGGAGCTGGATGTTCACTTTTCTTTCCAAAAAAATATCAAGCACATAGTCTAGGTGTGGCAAGGCGGGGCAGAGCCAGGCGGGGGACCTGGACATTACACACCCAGGGGGCCCTTGGTGGAGGCGGACAATTTAACAACTGGTCTGAAAGTCAAAAGAGAGGAGAGCTAGTTAGTGGGGTGAGCAAAGGGCAGTGGGGCAGGGGCAGGGGCTGTGGGGTTCAGGCCCAGACCCAGGGACTGGCAAGTGCAATTCACAGCAGCCCTGCGGTGGGAGCCCATTTCTGGAGCAGGAGTGACACGGCCTGGCTCAGCCATCTGTGTGAGTGTCCACGCAGCTCCAGGCATACTGGAAGACCTGAATTCAGAGGCAGCAGGGCCACGCCTCCAGGTCTCTCTGAACCCACTTCCTTGTGTGTGTAATCGGGGACAAGTGTCATCCCGGCGCTACTTCCTTCCTGGGATTGTGAGAAGCCCCATGGGCCAGGGGGACAATGGGCTCTGGCCGCCCCCAGGGCGTCTTAATTGCTGCATCCTCCAGTCCCAGCACAGAGTAGTCACTCCCTCAACTGGTGGATGAGTAAGTGGCCATGAAAGGAACTGCAGCTGGCTGGGGTGCGGACAGGTCCCTGCTTGTGCCTGGCCCCGGCCCCAGCAGCACAGGAGGGCTGAGGCCTGCCTCCCGTCTCTCTCTGAATGTCTGGGTCTGAGTCTCAGAACTCAGACTGGGTGCCTAGGTTGGGGACAAGCTCCTCAGAGCCCTAACCGACCTGGAGGACCCCCTGAGCCCTCCTGGCCCCACCCAGGGTGCTGCACGGGCCGGCGGGTGCTGGGCGGGCTCAGACGTACTCTCGGGCAGCTGTGGAGGGGCCTGGCCGGTAGGGCTGTGGGCTGTTGTTGGCTCGTTCGGGCTCCGGACACGTGCAGCAGAGGAAAGAGCCACCCAGCAGTGCCAGGCCGGCAGCCGCCCAGCCCACAAACAGGGCCGGGCCGAACTCGTACCTGCGGGGGGGTGGAGGACACCATCAGGTGTGACTGTGCTGACCCCGCCCTGCCCCAGCCTCCCCGCCGGGGTCTCCCAGCCTCCCCCCCGGGGGCTCCCAGCCTCCGCCTGGCAGAGCAGAGGGTGGGCAGGGCGTGGGGAGCGGAGGCTGAGGCCTCACAAGCCTCCTCGGGCTCTCTGGGGAAGCTGGGGTGAACTCACATCTGGGGAAGTTGGGATGAACGCACATCCTTTCTTCAGCCCCTGTCCCAGCACATCAACACCACTGACCCAGAGTGACCCAGTCCAGGCTGTTCTGCTCCGTGCAACCATGGGCCTCTTTCCTCCTCTGGCCAGTGAAGGGGGGGTGTGTGTGGCGGGGTGCCCGCCAGGCCGTCAGGGACGGGAGGAACGGGGCAGTCCAGCCACCCCTCTTGGTCCTGGTCTGGCCCACGGAACTCGCCACTGGGCTCTCACTGCCGTCTGGAGAAGGCCAGACTCCTCCGCCTGCTCCATCTGGCACTCCAGCCTCTCCACCCCTAGGCTAGGTGGGACGCCTCCCCTCTGCAGCTCCCAGGTCTCCCCACCTTTGGTTCCGAGGCGCCTCCTGCTGGAGTGTCCAGCTACCTGCATCCCCTCTGCCTCCAGGAGCCAGTGCAGATGCCACCTCCTCCAGCAGCTTTCCCTGACCCCTCCTTGCTCGCCACCTGGCACTGACTCTCACTTGGTGGCTATCAGTTTCTTGCTTGTCTGGCTCCCCGGGGAGAACCTTGAGGGCACACAGCACCGGATTTGTCCATGTCCCCAGGGCCCAGCACAGGGCCTGCAATTCGGGCAACCTTGAGGAGTGCTGAAGGGACAGGCTGAGTGTCAGCCTGGCATCTCTGAGCTGCGCTACCTCTTGCTTGGCAGGTTTTTGTGGTTACAACTGCCAGCCTCGGGGAATGAACGTCACTCCTGAAGTCTCCTTTTCCTCCCCTCTCCATATTGCTGCCTCCTGGGAGCCTTCCAGACTGCAATGACCCAGCCACCTCTCCTCATCCTCCACCCCAGGTCTTAAGGTCTGTTGGGATATCTGGGGTTGAGACGGTCCCATTCTCTGCTCCTAGCAGAGCTGAGAGGTAAGGGGAGGGGCCAGTCCCTTCACAGAGCCCCTTATTTGGCCCCACACCTTGACCTTACAAGTCCTGACCATTTTAGCCTCTAAATATCTCTGCCCCCTCTGCCCTAAGCCCTCTGCTCCAGACCTCTACAACAGAACCTTACTGGCCTTGCCCATTCCCCATCATTCTCACACCACAGCCAGAGGGATTTCCTGCCTTCCACCCCAAGAGGGGGAAAAGAAAGCTTCCTATGGCTGCAAGGGCTTCTGCCATCTGCCCTTAAGACTTTTCCAACCTCATTTCTTGGCTCAAAGTCATTGTGCCTCCTAGAGAAATAACAACCCAGGCACTGTGCTAGGCCCTTTACTTGCACCGTCTCACAGAACCCTCCCAACCACACTGAGCTGTGTCCCTGGTCCTAGCTGCATGTTCCAGGGCAGGAAATCAGGCACGGAAAGATTAAGGGACTTGCCAGTCAGAGAGACAGCCTGTGTGGAGCTAGGATTTAAATCAAGAGCCAGGTCATTACCCCTTGGGGTGGTTTCCATAGTCCTCCCGCCCCGTTGGAGGGCCCAGCCACATGCTGTCTGCTCCCCATGCCAAAGAACTTCTCAGCGACAGCTCCTGGGACCTGCCCCTTGTTTCCCCTCCAGGCACCCTGCTGGACAAAGGCCAGTAGCCTCAGAGAAGGTGGAGCAAGAGGCCCAGCCTGTCCCCTGGCTCAAGCCATGCCCTGGCACTCACCTGGCGTTGACAGGTGTGCTGGGGTTGAAGAACTCTTGGGTCACCAGGGTGGCATACCATGAGACGGCCGTCAACGTGCAGAGGCCTAAGGACAGGGGAGGGAGGTCTCAGCTCTGCTCCGGCCCCCAGATGGCCACCCAGCGCAGGGCTACTTGCTAAGCTCAGGATGATGGGGGAGGAGCTGGGCACTCACCTGCCAGGAGGAAGAGGGCACCCCCAGCGATGGCGACGCGGCCCTTGGCGATGGGGTTGCTGTCTCCGACCCGGGTGCACTTCATGCCGACGACACTGAGGACCATGGCCACGAAGCCCAGGAGCACAGCCACCACCATCAGGGCTCGTGCTGACTGGATGTGACCTGGGAGGAGCGGGAGGGACTGAGCCGGGGGTGGGAGAAGTAGGTGGGTGGGAGGAGCCCAAGTTGAGGGGCCTGGAGTTGGAAGCTGTGAGGGGATGGGGAGGGTGTGAGAGCAGGGTGCGGAGCTGAGCCACACCAGTGAACTCCTCCACTCACTCTCGCTTGCGGGGTCCTTTGGATAGCGTGTGGTGACGGGGGCGGGGGGGGGGGCATGAGTTCTCCCATCTGCTGCTTTCTGGCCAGGCGACTCCCTTTGGGGCCTGGCACAGCCCTCGCAGGCAGTGGGGTTGGGAGTCAGCTTCTCCTGGGGCCTTTCAGATACGGCAGAAAGAGGAGCTGAGGGATCTGACCCTGGTCACCTTTCCCTCCGCCCCTTGAGTCACCCATGGTAGCTGGATGCCTGCTGCTGGGGTCAGTCCCGGGCCCAGGGGCAGCTCAGGGGATCTGAGTCCCTGATGGAGGCCAGATGAGCTGTCTGGTCTGCAGTGGCAGGGGCCATGTGACAGTAGGCTGGCTCAGGCCTGTGGGGCCCTGGGCAGAGGGCGGTGGGTGGGCTCCCAGCCAGGGTAGAGCTAAAGTGGTGTCTGTTTACGAGCCAACTTGTCAGACTCAGCCCCGCATCTCAGGAGGAGAACTACCTGCCTACTCAAGTGCCTGTGTGTGGACGTGCATGTCCACGCATGCTCGTGTGTGTGTTAGTCATGCCTGACTCTTTGAGACCCCATGGACTGCAGCATGCCAGGCCTCCCTGTCCCTCACCATCTCCTGGAGTTTGCTCAAGTTCATGTCCATTGAATCGGGTGTGTGTGTGTGTGTGTGTGTGTGTGTGTGTGTAGGTGCACCCAAGTGCCCGCATACTTGTCTATGTGGCAGGACTGACAAGCAGATATGTGCACACAGTGTGTCTGCACAGAGTGTGGGGAGAAACAGACGGAAGGGTCTTGACTGAGCCCCTCTGAGTGCTGGCAGTCATCTCCTCTGACCCTCCCAGAGTCCTGCCAGAGTCCTAGTCCTCCCCTTTCCAGATGAGGACAGAGAGGGTCAGTGACTCCTTCAAGGTTACAGTGGCGGAGCTGGCATGTGGATCCACAGTTGCCAGAACCTAGAGCCCCTGTTCCCAGACAGGGGACAGGGTGATCTGGTTCTTCACGAGCACATGGGGGCAGGGGCTGGCGAGTGCAGTCCAGGGCAGATGGCAGACTGTGGGACAGTCTGCTCTGGGCCCCCCACCCCCACTTCCCGCCTCCCATCCCAGCAGGCATGAGGCCTACCTTCCAGGGCGAGCAGCGAGTCATAAAGCTTGCACTGCACCTGTCCAGTGCTCTGAGAGGCGCAGGACATCCAGAGCCCTTCGTAGAGGCCCACGGCAGTGATGATGGCGTCGCCCGCGTAGGAGGACTGCTTCCACTGCGGCAGGGCTGTGCTGGCGATGATGCCCACCCAGCCACCCATAGCCAGGAAGTAGCCCAGGAGCTGAAGGCCGGAGTTGGCCATGGCCAAGGGAGGGGACTGGGGCTCCCAGGGCTCAGGGCTGGGCCAGGGTCCCTGGGGGGACCGAGATCATGGCCAGCAGACAGGAGCAGCAGGGTTGGGGGGTGCAGCAAGTGGTCAGAGGCTGAAGAGGAGAGGCGGCAGCCCTGCGGTGGCAGCAGCAAAGGCAGCGGGTCCAGGCTCTAGAATGCAGGGGGAGGCCCAGGCTGGAAAGGCCAGGGGCCCGCCCACAGTGGCTGCCCAAGCCCGGGCAAGGTCCCCAGCAAAGCTCCTCCTGCTCAGCCCCCTGGGGGTGGGGGTGGGGTGGGGCGTGGCCAAGGTGGGTTCCCCTCCCCAGGGATGGAGAAAGGAGGGGCTGGGAGGAGCGACCCGGGCTGGCTCTCAGGGCCTTTCCTCTAGGGGAACCCCTTTAGAAGCTGATACAAGTGCCCTAAATTTCTCATTCCTACCCCAAGCATCAGCCCTGAGATGATGGATGTTGCCATCGCACAGTTGATCTGACCCTTAGGGTTTTCTGTCCCCTGCCTGTAGGACGGAAAGAGAATGGAATTCCAATTTGCAGGAGGTAAGACTAGGGTTAGACACCAAGGAGAACTTTTTGGAGCGGGTTCTGAGGTCAGCTATGGAGAGACTGGGCTGGGGAGGGGGTGTTGGGGAGAGAAGTCCTGGGTCCCTGGGACCATGTGTATCAAAACATGGGAGGGCCAGACTCACTCAAACAGGGGTCTGTCTGAGATCTGAGGTAGGGGGCAGAAGAGAGACCCGTGAAGCCTGGGACCGAGCTGGCCGCCAGCCAGCCAGGAGCCTGGCAGGGAGGTGGGAGATATCACCAACCTTTGGCATCAGCCTGAAGGAGGGCAGACTGCTCAGGCTGCTAATCCCTTTGCTGGCTGGCTTAACACTCCTGCTGGGGCCTGAGGCCCCAGGCCCTGGCCCCCAGCTCCAGAACAGCCTGGTGGGGAGCAGTGCACATTCCTGGGGTTCAGGTTGCCCCCTCCGAGAGGCCCCCTTCCCCTCCTCTCTCCATTCCCAGCTCAGCCCTCTGGAGCAAGGGAATGTTTAACTCTCGTCGACCTCATTAGCAATCCCCTCACGTTCAGTTCGGCTAGCCAGGCGTGGGTGCCGGGGAATGTCACAATCCTGTTCCCGCTCCCGCCGGCTCCCGCCTCGCCCCCGCACCCCCTCCTACCCAAGCGTCCCACTCGCCTCGCCTTTCCCCTTGCTGTGCTNGTATCAAAACATGGGAGGGCCAGACTCACTCAAACAGGGGTCTGTCTGAGATCTGAGGTAGGGGGCAGAAGAGAGACCCGTGAAGCCTGGGACCGAGCTGGCCGCCAGCCAGCCAGGAGCCTGGCAGGGAGGTGGGAGATATCACCAACCTTTGGCATCAGCCTGAAGGAGGGCAGACTGCTCAGGCTGCTAATCCCTTTGCTGGCTGGCTTAGCACTCCTGCTGGGGCCTGAGGCCCCAGGCCCTGGCCCCCAGCTCCAGAACAGCCTGGTGGGGAGCAGTGCACATTCCTGGGGTTCAGGTTGCCCCCTCCGAGAGGCCCCCTTCCCCTCCTCTCTCCATTCCCAGCTCAGCCCTCTGGAGCAAGGGAATGTTTAACTCTCGTCGACCTCATTAGCAATCCCCTCACGTTCAGTTCGGCTAGCCAGGCGTGGGTGCCGGGGAATGTCACAATCCTGTTCCCGCTCCCGCCGGCTCCCGCCTCGCCCCCGCACCCCCTCCTACCCAAGCGTCCCACTCGCCTCGCCTTTCCCCTTGCTGTGCTGGGGGAAGGCAGGGTCCTGCCCCGACCCTGGGCTCCAGGCACCCTCCACCCAGAACCCCTCCGCCAGGGCAGCCCCGCCTGCTCCCTCGCATTCTTCACCTGGCTATGCAAACGAGAGGGTGCCAGGCGCTGCAGACAATGCTGCCCTGTGAGGCCGCCGGGGCGTGGGCCCTGGTATGGCCCGCGGCCCCGCGGCTGCCAGCTGGGGGAGGGGCCTGCCCTCAAGGGGGCGGTGGGCGCTGCTGGGCCCGTGGTTCCCGATACTGTACCCCCCACGCCTCACCGCCCACCGCGGTCTTCCGAGCTGGAGAGTCCCGAGCCACGTGGATCTGGCCGTCCTGGGGCCGCCGGCGAGTCCCCCAAAGCTAGCCGGGCCTAGAGGCATGGTACAGGCAGTNGGATTTGGAAACTCATTTCCCCTGTTCTTCTCTGCCAAGTAAAAACCAGAGTTATACTGAATAAAAATTGAACACCCTATGTGGCCGGTTTGAGAATCATTAATACATCCTTAATATCTAGCCTTGTCTGCTAGTCATACCAAAATCTGCTTTTAGATCTTTCAGTTCAGTTCAGTTCAGTTGCTCAGTCATGTGCAACTATCCGTGGCCCCATGGACTGCAGCACACCAGGCTTCCCTGTCCTTCATCATCTGGAGCTTGCTCAAACCCATGTCCATGAGTCAGTGATGCCATCCAACCATCTCATTCTCTGTCGTCCCCTTCTCCTCTCATCTTCAATCTTTCCCAGCATCAGGGTCTTTTCCAATGAGTCAGTTCTTCACATCAGGTGGCCAAAGTATGGGAGTTTCAGCTTCAGTATCAGTCCTTCTAATGAATATTCAGGACTGATCTCCTTTAGGATGGACTGGTTGGATGTCCTTGCAGTCCAAGGGACTCTCAAGAGTCTTCTCCAACACCACAGTTCAAAAGCATCAATTCTTCTGCACTCAGCTTTCTTTATAGTCCAACTCTCACATCCATACATGACTCATGGAAAAACCATAGCTTTGACTAGATGGACCTTTGTTGGCAAAGTAATATCTCTGCTTTTTAGTATGCTGTCTAGGTTGGTCATAGTTTTCTTCCAAGAAGCAAATGACTTTTAATTTCATGGCTGCAGTCACCATCTATGGTGATTATGGAGTCCCCCAAAATAAAGTCTTTCACTGTTTCCCCATCAATTTGCCATGCAGTGATGGGACCAGATGTCATGATCTTAGTTTTCTGAATGCTGAGTTTAAAGCCAGCTTTTTTACTCTCCTCTTTCATTTTCATCAAGAGGCTCTTTAGTTCCTCTTTACTTTCTGCCATAAGGGTTGTGTCATCTGTGTATCTGAGGTTGTTGATATTTCTCCTGGCAATCTTGATTCCACCTTGTGCTTCATCCAGTCCAGTGTTTCTCATGATGTTCTTTGCATATAAGTTAAACAAGCAGGGTGACAATATACAGCCTTGATGTACTCCTTTCCCTATTTTGAACCTGTCTGTTGTTCCATGTCTAGTTCTAACTGTTGCTTCCTGACCTGCATAGAGATTTCTCAAGAGGCAGGTCAGGTGGCTCGGTATTCCCATCTCCTTAAGAATGCTCCAGAAATAACTCATGCTTTAATAGAATCTGACATGTCAGTGTCCTAGTGAAGAATATTGCTTTCGTTGTCTCTTGCCTTCTGAAATACCTCAGTCCACTGTGGATCAGTGTATTTATAGTACCCACAATTTGTTTTCGAATTTTAACTGTTGAGTTAGGTGTGCTTGAAGGACTTGTGAGCACAGAGCCACAGCTACATTACCTAGTTGGCCCCAGCAGCACTTATCATCAGATAAATGGGAGAAGAGAATTTATCTTGACTGCAGGGGTAAAAATCAAAGTGCCTAACCAATCTGAGCAGATGAGGGTTAGGAATGAAGAAGCAGAAGAAACCGATGGTTGTGAGTAAAGAGGAGGAGGCCAGAAGCTTTCCATAAGAAGTATAACCTAATCAGAACCCTGGCGACTTGAATGGGATTTAAAAGCATGTCCAAAAGAAGTTTGCCTTGGTGGCTCTATGGTGGTAATGGAGTGAGAGCACTTGGAGCAAGTTCCTAGAACTTTTGGCCACAGTAGAATGTAAATTATGTAACAATCAAATTCGTTTATTGGTTTTATTTAAGCAGAGTTTGTCGTTTTGGACTTCTTTCTTTTTCACATCTTGAAATCCTTCAGCCACATGTGAAATCTTCTTTGAAAATGACTGATCAACCAGCATCGTTACAAGTACATGTGGGCACAGCATACTTAGCACAGGATCCTATATGCACAGCCGCTCTTCCATTTGCTGTGGAAGACGTTTCTGTTTCCTAGTGCAGAACACCCTTCTCTGAGCTCACCTACTTGGGACCTGCTGATGAACACGGGGGCAGTTTTCAATTCGGGGATGCTACAAATAACAGCTGCTATGAACATCTGTAACAGATCTTTGTATGAACATAAGCTTTCTTCTCTCTTAAGAAACATCCAGGGGTGATATATGCCTGGATTTTTATAGTAGATGCATATTGAATTTTCTTGGAAACTGCTGAGCTGTTTCCCAAAGCGACTGTACCATTTTATATCCTCATCAGTAGTGTGGGAGTTCCAGCTGCTCTACATCCTCCCCAACATTTAGTATATTTGTTACTCATTTATTTTTCTTTTATTATACTGTTAATTTTTTTCCCCGGTGATTCTCATGCCTTTTAAGGATTTGCCTCCTTCACATCTTCGCCTTCCCTCAACCTCTGCAGGATAGTTTCTATTCAGTCAAGTCCTCCTTCCACTGGAAGTGACCTCTAAGAGCTCCCCATCCTTACTGTCCTGACCTGGATCCACTTCCCAGGCCACACCACTGTCCTCTGGAAACTTCTCTCCTACTGGGTGGGGCTTCCTGGCTCCCGGGGCCTCTATCTTCCTTTCTTGCTTTGCCTGAGTACAGACCTAAGTAACTTTCAATGAGAGAACAATGGTAGGTAGAATTTCGGAATCCTCACACATCTGAAATGTTTTCATCCTGCCTTCATACCTTATATACTCTGATAGAGCAGAGAAACCTTGGCTCAAAGTCATTTTCCTTTAGAACTCAAAAACCATCCATCATCTTTTAGCATCCTCTGTAGCTAATGATATTTCATTAGATTATTTCAAATCCATTCTTACTTTCAGAAAGAAATTTTCTGCATCCTTGGTTTTCTGAAATGTCCCCAAGAACATGTCTGAGCCTGGGTGTTGTTCATGGTACTAAGAACTCAATAGACTGTTTCAATCTGAACACTTTTGTTCCTTTAATCTGGAAAGTCCTCAATCTCAATTTTGTATAACTCCTTCCACTCTGACTAGTTCATTCCTATTAATCACATTTTGGATCTCATCCATTTTTCCCTCCAGGAATTTTGTTATTTTTTCCTGTGTATTTTGTCTCTTTTGTGGTATGGTTTTCAATTTTAGCCACTCAAACGAATAGAGGTATCTCATTATATTTTAATTTGTATTTTTTTTAATGAATACTGATGTTATATGTTTCTCTTTTACTTTTAACCAATCTGTTTCTTAATATGTGAAGTTGGTATCTAAAGGCAGCGTTTATCTAATATCTTCATAATAACTTTGCAACTTTTGTGTAAGTTTGAAATTATTCCAAAATTAGAAGTTTATGTTTTAAAAAAGACTTAAATACTAAGAGAAAAGATATTATATATTTACTCATTTCCAGTGCTGCTTGTTTCTTTGGCAAATCTACATTCACTTCTCGTATAATTTTCCTCTTGTCTGAAGTTCTTCCTTTGACTTTTTTTGTAGTATAGTTCTGTTGGTGATGAATTAATTCAACTTCTGTTTGAAACCGTCTTTGCCGGGGTCCAGCCCCGGCAGGTCCAGGGAATTCGAAGTGGGGACGGCGTCGGCGAGGAAAAAACTTATTTATTCAGAAATATAAGATTAGATTAGGGAATAATAGTATAGTGGGAAAATTAAGATGGAGAAAAGAGGCTGAATAACTTGGTTTACGTGGAAAGCCAATAAAGTTCCAGACAAGGAGCTTGCACCAACTACGTTGGGTCACCGGCGTTCGTTTGAATATCAGAGAGTGCCCCACCTTGGGCTCTCTCTTTTACGGATCTTAGNCCCTCAATTTTTTGGATAATTCTTCAGGGTATAGATTCTCAGTGGAGTCTTTTTTCATTATTCTAAATGTATTGTTCTCGTATTTCCTCATTTGAGTTGTTTCTAATCAGAAATATCATCATGATGTTATTCTGTGGCGTAGTTTTCTTCAGGTTACTTGTACTTGGATATCATTAAGATTCTTACATCTGTGGATTAATATTTTCAATTAAACATGAGTTTTGAGCCACTACATCTAATTTTTTTTTTCGCCACTGCTTATTTTTAGGTACTCTAATTATGTGTCCATTAGGCCACGTGTTAAAATTATCTCACTGATGATTTAAAATTTTTTTTTAATTCCTTTTTCTCAGTTCCATTTTGAATACTCTATATTGATGTCATCAAGTGCACAAATCATTTCTTCTGCAATGTCCCATGTACCATTAATCCTATTCCCCTTTTCTATATATTTTACATAAATTGCCTTTCCCTCCACTTCTGGATTATACCCAATGATATTGCTAATGAGTTTTTGTACACAAAATGTTTCCTATATTTTTATAGCAGTTCCTTAAATTGGCAGTTTTTTTCCACATTTCATGAATTCTGAGAAACAAGTAAGCAGGTGATGTTAATAGGATCTGCATTTTACAGGTAAAGTAAATGAGAAATCAGGTGAGAGTGCCAAGGTGTCCAGTGAGTGGCAATCACTGTGGTTGATCATAATCACTTATCTTTTCTTATATGATCATGTTTAATCTGGAACCGTTTCCTATTTTAAAATTTGGTTGTTCTGAGTTACATAGACATATGTTACATTATAAATGGATATTCAGTTCATTTCAGCTCAGTTGCTCAGTCATGTCTGACTCTTTGCAACCCTATGAATCGCAGCACGCCAGGCCTCCCTGTCCATCACCAACTCCTGGAGTTCACCCAAGCTCATGTGCATCGAGTCAGTGACGCCATCCAGCCATCTCATCCTCTGTCGTCCCCTTCTCCTCCTGCCCCCAAGCCCTAACAGCATCAGAGTCTTTTCCAGTGAGTCAACTCTTCACATGAGGTTGCCAAAGTATTGGAGTTTCAGCTTTAGCATCAGTCCTTCCAATGAACACCCAGGACTGATCTCCTTTAGGATGGACTGGTTGGATGTCCTTGGAGTCCAAGGGACTCTCAAGAGTCTTCTCCAACACCACAGTTCAAAAGCATCAATTCTTCTGTGCTCAGCTTTCTTTATAGTCCAACTC
>SJYA01000388.1:247160-360319 GCA_006410615.1 Neotragus moschatus
CAGGACTCCAAAAACTATTTTCCAAAATCAGCTTATATACCCTAAGTTATACATAGTGGAATATGCAGAGTTATGCAGAGGCATTAGTCCTGACCTTCATTGAGACAAGGCTTTCCTTTTGCATATCTCCCTTATACAAAAGGTCTCAGGTGGTTTACATTATCTTCTGGCCAAGAGGCCTGTTAACATTTCTATGGCTCTCTTCCCAGATTAATGTCCGTTAATCAGAGAACTCCGAAGCTACATTCCTATAGAACAAAGGTGCAGTGGGTTGTAACAAAGAAAGTACTTAACTCAAAGATCTAATATTGTTAACACCAGATCTACTACCTGTTTTTCTATATACCAACTATATCTTACAAGTAAAAGATATGGAAATTTGGCAGCAAGTATTGGCTCAACAAATGAAACTTGATTTTGACTCCTTGGAAGCTCCTACATTCCTAGGATGTTTTAAGCTTCCTGTGCCTCCCGCAGTCAGGAGGCCTCAAGCAATCACATGCGCAGCTGTAAAGAGTCCTGCAGGCAGGCTAGAAAGCCATCACAGGGGTTTTTGGATTGAAACACTCTATCAAATGCAGAAGACTAAAGCCTTTAGTTGACTTTTTCCAGAGAATGTCAGAAGAGTGGAAAAGCAGGCAGATTCTTAGTTTTGGGGGGTACATGCCCAGGAAATGCCAGGGAGAAAAACCCTGAGATTTGACTCGTCCTTGCCCATCAAAATCTCCTGCCGCGTGACCTTGTCACGGGTGGGATTCCTCACGCTGGCTCCCGGCACGTCTTTATTTCACCCTCAATTTTTTGGATAATTCTTCAGGGTATAGATTCTCAGTGGAGTCTTTTTTCATTATTCTAAATGTATTGTTCTCGTATTTCCTCATTTGAGTTGTTTCTAATCAGAAATATCATCATGATGTTATTCTGTGGCGTAGTTTTCTTCAGGTTACTTGGATATCATTAAGATTCTATCATCTATGGATTAATATTTTCAATTAAACATGAGTTTTGAGCCACTACTTCTAATTTTTTTTTTCGCCACTGCTTATTTTTAAGTACTCTAATTATGTGTCCATTAGGCCACGTGTTAAAATTATCTCACTGATGATTAAAAATTTTTTTTTAATTCCTTTTTCTCAGTTCCATTTTGAGTACTCTATATTGATGTCATCAAGTGCACAAATCATTTCTTCTGCAGTGTCCCATGTACCATTAATCCTATTCCCCTTTTCTATATATTTTACAGAAATTGCCTTTCCCTCCACTTCTGGATTATACCCAATGATATTGCTAATGAGTTTTTGTACATAAAATGTTTCCTATATTTTTATAGCAGTCCCTTAAATTGGCAGTTTTTTTCCACATTTCATGAATTCTGAGAAACAAGTAAGCAGGTGATGTTAATAGGNCAGAGCGGAGAGTCTCTCTGGACCCCCCAGCCCAGTGTTTCCTTCCCATCTAAGCATCGGCAGTGGGACTGGGGAAGGAGGAAGCAGAACAGGGGCCCCGCCAGGAACAGGCCATGGCGGCACCAGCTGCTCTCACCCTCTCGCTGTGTCGAGCATCCAGAGTGAACCAGAGGGCGATGGCACAGCGCTGCCCTCTGGTGACAGCCTTTACTCCATGCGGGTTTTCCGTGCCCGAAGAGAATCCCACGGCCCTTCCGCACTGGGGCTGCACCTCTGCCTAAAGGGGACAGCGAGGCGGGTGCGCAAGTCAGAGACTGGAACCTGCCTTCAGAAGGGACATGGGGCCATTCAGGTCGGGCTGGGGGATGGCTCCTCTGCCTGGCTGCCCAAAGCCCAGCGCTAAAGAGAAAAGGTGACGGGTCGGAGGCCTCCTGGTTTGGGGAGGGGAGTGTTGCCTACCAGGAAGACCAGCCGGCCATTCTGCCCACTGCACCTTGAGGGTTTCTGTCTCCCACAGACGGGCACACTCACCGTCACGGTCTTGGCATCTAGTTCAGTGAAATAAAAGTTTCCTCCATCGAAGTCTCCGTTCAGATAAAGAATGGCACTGGGAAAGGCAGAGAGCATCTCGACACCAACTTCCTCCTCCCGCCTCGAAGAAAACCCACAGCTCCAGTGCCTTCACCTCCAAGTGCTCCCAGCCAGCAGCTGGAGGGGGGCCTTTCATAGGAGGAAAGCTTTCCAGAACCTTCTCCGAAGCCTCACGAACAGGACTCCTGACCTTCCCGCCTCCCGACCCTCAGCCCTGAGCACCCACCACGCCCTTCTCTGAACCACATCCTCCTCTCTCCATTCTGTTCTCCCACTACACTGTAACCATTCCCATATTGTCTGATTTCCAACCCAGGGGGTCCTGGACTCTGGCAAGAGCTGGTCCCAAGCATGCATGTGCTGGAGGAGGGAGCAAAGCATCGGGCCCTGGGGACCTGAGGACCACTGGCACCTGAAGTCCCGGAAGGTGTAGGCAGGGGGCTCCTTGACACACACGAGGGCCTCGGCGTTCAGGATACAGTTGTCCACGTGGACGGGGTGGCTGCCGTCCTTCCTCTCAGCCTGTGCCTCTGTGGCCAAGGGGACACACATTAGCACTGGGGCTCTCAGGGGACGGCCATGCAGCTCTCCTGCTGGCCTGGGGGTGCGTCTGGGTCACTGCCGACCAGGTTCCCTTCCTCTGGTTTGATCCACAACTAGTCTTTTGACACAGCAGCAAGACCAACCTTAAATCCTCAACACTGGTGAAATAAAGACAAGGCCTCATCCAGCCCTCCCCTGCCTGACCACTGGCCTCCTGCTGGCCAGGCCCCAGGGCGCCGCCACCTGGAGACCATGACACAGTTGCAAGCCCGGCATATTCCTTTGGTGTGCCCAGATTACGGGAGGCTTCCAGACATTCTGAGGGACAGTAAAGCCCTAACCTCTGCCACCATCAGGGGAACGTCAGCACCGGGGCCACTGAAGGCTCTGGCAGGACAGACCCGGCTGTGGGTCATACGTGAGTCCTGGACACTGGCCGTACCTCACCCCTCCGCGGGGACACAAAAGGCAATGTGAGAGAGGGAGAGTGAACGGCGAGTGGCCTCCAGTCTGCCCTAACTTATAAAATAAGGAGCTCTCTCACAACTGTGGTATTTAAAAGTTAGTGACGGGAACTTAAAACACAGCTCATGGTTCATCTAGAGATGCCTGTATGCCCAGCCCTGATGCGGAGAACCACTGACTTAGCGGATGAAAAACGCTCTTGAAGGTGGTTGATAACTTCCTCTGCAGCGCGGACTGCGCGCCTTCACGCTGGTTCCCCAGCAGGATGAAGGGCCGTGCCTGCTCCCCCGTNCCTGTATGCCCAGCCCTGATGCGGAGAACCACTGACTTAGCGGATGAAAAACGCTCTTGAAGGTGGTTGCGCCTCTAAGTCATCTCCAACTAGTAGCACTCTGCGATTCAGCCTCTGAGGCCCCCACCAGCCTCACCTGGCTGCCCCACCCCCCTACCCCCCTGATCTTCCTCTCCAGAAATGCCGGCTTTCTTAGTTCCCCCAACTGCTGGTTGACCAGTGCTGCCGCTCCTTTGTACATGGCTGCTGTTCCCCAGGGCTTAAACATCCTCCCATCGCCCCATGTACCCCACAACTCCCATTCATCCTGTGTAACCGCCGTCCCCGCGTCTGGGAAGCCCCCCGGACTGCCCAGGGAGACTGACTCTAACTTCCTCTGCAGCGTGGACTGCGCGCCTTCACGCTGGTTCCCCAGCAGGATGAAGGGCCGTGCCTGCTCCCCCTGTCCTGGCGCCCGGCCAGTGCCTGCGGGGCTGCCGGGCGGGGCTGCGGGGTGACGGAGGCCCACCTTCGATGGCGGTGCGGCACACCAGGTGGGAGTAGGAGAAGTAGAGCGGGGTGTCCAGGCGGAAGTACGACTCCATGACGCGGCGCACCTTCTCGGTCACGTTGTAGTACAGGTGGGCGCTCTGCAGAGGAACCTTCCCTTCCTGCCCCAGCTGCCGAGGAGAGCAGTGNGGAGGCCCACCTTCGATGGCGGTGCGGCACACCAGGTGGGAGTAGGAGAAGTAGAGCGGGGTGTCCAGGCGGAAGTACGACTCCATGACGCGGCGCACCTTCTCGGTCACGTTGTAGTACAGGTGGGCGCTCTGCAGAGGAACCTTCCCTTCCTGCCCCAGCTGCCGAGGAGAGCAGTGGTCAGCCTGGGTCAGGGGCCCTGGGCGCCCCTCTCTCTGGAGGCCGACAGAGACCAGGGAGGCACCTGGCCCCACTCCTCGTGCTCGTGAAGGCGCAGTCGCTCTGCTTCTATCGCCCGCTCCCCTCCCCTTCACACTTCTCTTTATAAATAACTCATGCATCCTGCTCAGAAGTAGAGCCTTTCTGGGACTTCCCTGGTGGGCCAGTGGCTAAGACTCTGTGCTCCCAATGCAGGGAACCCAGGTTTGATCTCTGGTCAGGGAACTAGATCCCACACGCTGCAACTGAGTTCAGGTACCACAGCTAAGGATCTCGCATGCTGCAACTAAGGCCCAGCGCCACCAAATAAATAAAAATAAATATTTTTTTTAAAGTATAGCTGTTCTTTAGAAAGCACTCTCAAACTTGGGGTATTAGTCTTACTTGCTTGCCTCAATTTTATTATACTAAGAGCCATAGTTCAAAAGTCAGCCTCACCCAGCATGGTTTATCCTGCCTCCGTGGCAGCTGGAATGCTGACAGGCAGATACTTTTCCCCTTCCTGCCACCATCTCCAGCTCCCCCTCAAAATCTGGGCACCCCCTTCCTCCTCTCCACACTTAGAACAGAGTACTGACCCTACCTTAAGGGCCTTGAATACGGTGACACCGTAGAACTTCTCGCTGGGGGTGTGTGGGGAGGTCTGACCCCGGTAGCCATCTCCTGAAGTTGCTGCTGCCTAGGAGGCCCCCAGAACAGGTAGAGTTAGCCAGGCAGCTGAGAGCCTGGGAAGAGGTGGTCGGCTGCCCAGAGCAAGGGGCAGGCAACTGTCCAGACCTAAGAGGCACCCAGGCGGGGGATGCTGGGCCCTTAGGTAGGCCATGTGGTCACCAGGCTCCCTCACATTGGTCAGTCTCTGCAGCTCCTGGCACTCCTCGTCAGAGATGACGCCATCCATCACCACTCGCTGGGAACCATTCAGGACTTTGGAGTTCATGGTGAGTCTGATGCTGTCATACAGCAGGGGGCCACCTGCAAAGCAATGACAAGACTAGCTAAATCCAGCAGTGGTTCAGACACTCTCCATCAGATACTACCTTCCTGTAAGGAACAGAAATCCCAGTTGATTCCTGTTTACCAGAGAAACCTTCCATTTGGTCGCTTCCAAAGGTGGGCTGAACCAGAGGACAGAACTTAGGACAGGAGGTCCAAGCACTGCTCCGCAGCTGCTGGCTCCTGGGCCTTCACACATTGTTGGGGAACATCATAGACATTCCTATAACGAGAGCTCAAGACCAGAAAGAACTGGGTTTGACTCCTGGATCCTCCACTTACTAGCTGTCTGACCGTGGCAAGTTACCTAACCTCCCGGAGCCTTATCTCATCTGCAGAATAATATCTTAAAGGCCAGTCCTTCTCTCTTCAATTTCTCCTGGTATATCATAAGCTTAAGATAAAGAATAATAAGACAACTTAAAAAGTTTAGCACAATACTTGGCATGGTGTAAATGCTTAAAAGTTTGCCTGTCACCAGCACCACACTGTAAAGTGATTATCCTCCAATTAGAGAAAAAAAAAAGTTTAGCCACCATCATATCATCATCTATTTAAAAGTGAGGATCTTACAATCTGCCCAAACCCATCTCTCAGGCAATTATGAGAATCAAGAGAAATAACAAAGTGGAGTGAAAGCTCTCTGAAAATAAACGAATGATGGACAAATTCTTTAATGTGCTAATCCTTTTAAATTAACCACTGTTAATTGAAGCAACCATAAAGGCCAGTCTTTCTCTCCTCAGTTTCCCCCTGGTATCTCTTTGTGCTGGGGACATACCAGAGACCAAATCAACTCTATTTACTCCAGCCCCAGCATGTGCCAGGCACTGTGCTAGAAGAGGGGAGGGATTAACACCTGAAGACAGAACCTGTTTCAATAATCACACAATCAGCAGCACAAAGCAGGCCTTGTGAAAGCACAGAGTGCCTCGAAAATTCAACAGAAAGAGAGAGGGGAGGGAATTCCCTGGTGGTCCAGTGACTGAGACTCTGTGCTCCTGATGCAGGGGAGCCTGGGTTCGATCCCTGGTCAGGGAACTAGAGCCCACATGTTGCAACTAAAGATCCTGCATGCTGCAACTAAGACCCAGCGCAAACAAATAAATAATAGGCAGGGGCTCCTGACTGGCCTGGAGTTTAAGAAAGACTGTGGGGGTGTATGAGATGCCGCATGGGCAGGGATGGTAGGAAGTGTGTAGGAGGACAGATAGACCTCAACAAGGACTTGTGGGCAGAGAGAGGCTCAAGGATGAGGAAAAGGTGTAAACAAGACAAGAGTGGAGCCTACGGTTAAAGGGGAGACAGGCAGGATGGTGTCAGAGTCCCAGTGTTTGGAGACTGGTCTTGCCCCCTGGTGGGAAGGGGCAAGGACAGACTGGAAGAGGAAAGATGGGTGCAGATGGGGGGGCTGGGAGCCTGTCATTGGCCTGAGGCAATGGGACATGAAAAGTGCTGGGGAGATAGAAAGAGAGCGGAGTCCCACTCGGTAGGCCTCACCAGTGGACTGGAGGGGACAGGCAAGGGGGGACCAAAGGACACCTGAAGATTCTGAGGCTTGGTGACAGAACGAATGATGGCAGTTGGGAGGAAACGGTTTTGGAGCAAGGAGACGAGTTTTCTCCTCTAAATACTTACCGAAGTGAACTAACTAGTGTCCCCGTGACACAGGCGTCTTATTTCTTAGCCAAAGGCCAATTCTCAGTTATCTTTGCAGGCAGAAGTTCCGTGGGTGAGTAAGGAAGGGTGACCCTAACTGTGACCCGTGCCAGCTCAGCTCCTGAGGCTGCTGAGCGGACAGCCCAGCGGACATGGGACAGCCCATGGGAGCTGCCCAGCGGACTTGGGGACCCTGGCCCTGCTGCCCCCGCGATGGCCGAGGTGGCCCCGAGCCCATCCTCTCACCTTCCCGGGTCAGCCTGCTCACGTCCAGTGACTCCTTGGTCTTCTCCTCCACGAGGGTCTCGATCTCCTTCATAAGGTTCCCGATCTCCTGGGAGATGCGGGCGGCTGTTTCCCGTTCTGACCTGTGAGCACAGCCGCTCTGAGCGCTGGCATCCCGGGGCCAACCCAGGTTTCCACCCCGGCTCCCCAGACTGGACCTGCCCCCCCCTTGCCAGTTCACATCTGCCTGGGCTCGGGAAGCCTCAAGTGCTTCATCACACCGATCCACTCATGCAGTTTCTTCAAGGGCCTCACTTCTGTTTCTCTTGCAGTCTCTTAGGAATCACCTCCACTGGAGTCCATGAATCCTAAAAGCAAAGCAGGAGGAAATGAACAGTGCCAGAGGGGCTGGTGGATCCTCTAGGTCTTGATGCGCGGACCAGGGCCTACAGGAAGCCCACCTCCTCACCAGACCCCTTCCAGGAGACAAAGGGAGATGACTCTGGGACCAAGTCACCTATAACTAGCCAGCCAGAACTCCCCCTTGTCTCTTGTCCACCGGTCTTCTCCCTGGAGCCACCTGGTGTACAGCTCACCCCATCCCGTGCCCACCCCTCACCCCCGCACCCTGGCTCACCGGATCAACAAAGGGAATTCCAAAAACATCATAGGCGAAGAAGAGCAGTTCCTTCTCCAGCAGGCTCCGCTGGCGGTACTCCTGGGCACTCTGAGGACACACAGCGGGAGGAACGCTCTGGAACTCAGCCCTGCCGCTAGCTCTCAGCCCCCCACACCCCTGCCCTCCACCCGGCATCTACACTTCTGCTCCCAGTGTGACCCGAGGCTTCCTCTCCCACCACCATTCATGTGTCTGTCCCCCAGTTTGGGACAAAAGCCTCACTTTCGTGCTCGAGGGTTCCTCTTGCCTGGCACAAGCAGCGTGTCTGAGGGTGGCGTAGCCAGGCTTCCCGTGAAGGGAAAACACCCCCTTCCTTCCTCTGCCATTACTCTCTGAGACAGAAAACCTGAGGATTCTCAGGAACAATTAGTCTTCAAAGAAGGAGTCTGGTACTTTTACAGGAGTTTGGTACTCAGGGAAAAACAAACAAACAGCTTAAAAACAAGGTGTTAGGTGACTCCTGTGTTATTCATTCAATTTCTACTGTCACCTTGAGGTTGATCCGACTACCCCCATTTTACAGATGGGGACACTGAAGTACAGAGGGACAATATTGTGTCCTATTGTGGCGTGACACAACAGGAAACAGCAGACCAGGGACCCATGTCCAAGGCTGGGTCTCTCTAATCCGAAAGTCCGTGTGCTTTATCCTGTGTCACGTGCCTCCCCTCAGACTGGGAGCAGAGGGTATCCCTCCCTGGAGCCAGGCAGCTGCACGAAGAGCGCTGGGGCCCAGCACCCGGCCCTTCCCACTGGTGGGCTTACCCGGGGTAGGCAAACTAAGTGCCTTCTGGATCCCACCTTTCCCTAGGTGCCCTGCTAGTCTCCTAGCAGCAGAAGAAGGAAGGAAAAGAAAAAGAAGACGGTGTCAGTTGAAACAAAAGATGAGGGCAATAAGGAAAACTTGAAAGGCGTCAGTGAGGCCTACCTATATCACCTGTTATATTTCTTCAAGAGGAAGATGGAAATTTTCAAGGGAGTTCATTTTTAAAAAATTGTTAAGGGATAAAATTATTTTTTAAAGCATTTATTTATGTGGATCTTAGTGTCAGGTCTAGTTGTGACACTCAGGATCTTCGCAATCTTCATCTTGCATGTGAGATTTTTTAATGGAAGATCTTTAGTTGTAGCAAGTGAACTCTTAGTCATGGCATGTGGGATCTAGTTTCCTGAGCAGCGATGGAACCTGGGCCCCCTGTATTGTGTGGAGTCTTAACCACTGAATCACCAGGGAAGTCCCTCCTAGGAGTTGAAATGATTGGCCTCCCTCAACAAGTGCTAGACACAAAGCTAGATATGTGTTAACTCCTTTAACCCCCTGCAGCAGCCCTGAGGCTCAAGCCCCACTTCTACCACTTACTCTTTCAACACTGATTTTCCAAGTGGCAGCTTTGGGTCAGAACTATGCTGGCAATGGGAGAAAGCAGGGGAGCAGAGATTCTCGTCACCATAAGCAGTGACAGGTCACCATGCAGGTTAACTCATTTCTTGGAGCCTAAATGTCCTCATCTCTAAAAAAGAAAGAACAGCGCCTAACTCACAGGGCACCTGTGATGACAGAATGAGATGATGTGTGTTAACATCCAGCTCAACGAGATGATGGGTGTAAAGATCCAGCTCAATTCTTGGCCTGGGATGGGGCTCAACAGACGTGAGTTACCTTCTTACCAGAAGGCTGGTTCTAGTTAGAAATGGTAGACTGACCACTCATTTTCTCTTTCTACCCAAGACTCACTAATACGGCCATCAAGGGTAAGGGTGAGGGGGATCTTAACTGAGCAAAGAGGCCAGGAGAAGTGCCATCTCAAAGCCAGGTGGTCACCATCTTGCAGCCAAAGAGGACAATGACAAGGGTAAACAGTCTCCACATGGCAGGGGATGGCAAGAGGAGGACTCCTTCTACTGGAGACTCTCAGGATGCCAGATCTAGGAAGGAAGAACCTTGGTTTTTAACTTCAGGGTAGGTTGGTGATGCCACCTCACTGGATTGTTATGAGAAGCAAATGAAAGAAAAGCTATGAAAGATTTTTGTAAAACTATAAAACGCCACATACATTTAAAGGGTGCTTATTTTCAACAGGAAAGTGCCACAACAACCAGAATGAGAAGTCTGTTACTACCACATCATGTACCTGCTTCTCTCAGTGAACAGAGGAAAAGTTAGCCACCCTGGGCTGCACTGCGGGCAGGAAGGGAGGCTGTGAGTCCCTCCCACCCTGCCACCTGCACACTCTGGAGCCCTGTGGCTAGCAACACACACAGGTCTCCCAGATTGGGAATTTTGGGTGTGTGCTCTATTGCTCTGTCTGTAAGTCATGTCGTACTCTTTGCAACCCATAGATTTTAGCCTGCCAGGCTCCTCTGCCCATGGAATTTTCCAGGCAAGAATACTGGAGTGGGTCCCAGACTGGAACAGGGTACCTAATTAGACAGGGAGAGAAGGGAGGAGTGAAAACCACCCCCAACCCAGGCTGCCAGTTCCACCTCCCTCCTCCACCTGGTTGGCGCCCCTGCCTCACTCAGGCCTTGGCTCTCTCGGTGCCACACGGCCCCCAGCACCTCCCATTCTGAACCCTGCACCATCATAGCTCATCAGGCTGCTTCAAACCCTTCCAGGACTCACCACTCCCTGCCGCACAGAGTCCAAGGTCCTGGAGAGGCACTCAAGAACCTTCAGAATCTGATCCTCCCAGGCCCCACTGCCTGCAACTCCCTGGCACCCTCCTCCATTTGCGTGGGATAGTCGTGTAGGTGTTGTACATGCTGCTCTCCATCTAACCGGCCCTTCCCTTTCTCATTCACCTACTGGAGGCTTTAAAAACCAAAGGTCACCAGCACTGCCTCTTGCAAAGCCCTCCCTGTTTCTCCAGGCACTCCCTTCTCTCCCATGCATCCATTTTAGCTTGCTGGCACCTCTTTTATTCTATTCACTGCAGTATCCTACAAATGTCATATTGTATACCTTTCCAAGGTGGTTTCAGATGGCACTCAAAAAGACATGAAGGTAAAACATACACAGCTAAACCCATAGAGAGCTGACAGACATAAATAGAAATGTTCAGGTCTTTCCTCCAACCCCTGACCTACAGGCCCATGTCTGGGGGCTGGAGGTGGGGAAATAATCTCCATGAACAGTTACGTTAAATTTTTTTCTTTACCTAAAATTATCATGGAGACAATATCATATTGGTGCACAGTAATCTACTCATGCAATTTACGAGTTATCTTCTATGTCACTGAATGAATATACCAAAATTGATTCAAGAGTCTCCAAATTGATGGCATTGAGCTGGTTTCTAGTTATTTTGCTTTCCGCAGCAGTGTTCTGATGCACAGCTGTGCGCATTACCTTTGCACAAATGTGCAGTACAGCTGCGAGGTGAATCCCTGGCCGCTGAATCACTGGTTGAACAGCCCAGGGGTGGACCTGTTTTCTCATCCCTTTCATTTGTCCAAGAGATGTGATGCATTAACAACTAAGGGGCTTCTAGAACAATCGTAGCTATTTATCTTTGTTGTTGTTGTTGACAAAGTGAAAGGTTAGTCTAAAGTTATAGCCAATTTTACAGGCTGGGGTTTGGGTGAGGCCAGCAGGACACAAGTGATCGAGGGCCACAGTGATAAGCTCCCTGGTTTCAGGAGGTAACTGAGGTTAGAGGTGAGAAAACCCTCCAAATGCTACTCACGTACCATCGTCCAGACCCCTATGATGCTACCTGTCCACACGACATGTTGTACAGTGCCTGTCGGCTTACTCTCTCTCTTTTTCTGACTGCACCTCAAGGCTTGTGGGATCTTGGTTCCCTGACCAGGGATTGAACCCTGGCCCACAGCAGTGAAAGTGCTGAGTCTTAACCACTGGGTCGTCAGGGAAGTCCCAGCTCACTAGCTCATTTGATCTTCATACTCATCCTGTGTTGAAGCCAGAGCAAGAACCACAGGCCTATTTTATAGCAGAAGAGATAGACTCAGAAGGGCAAAGCAGCATGACTAAGATCCCACACGATGTGCCAAAAATCACATGGCTAGTAAGTGGAGGAGTCAGGACTTGAGCCTAGATTAGTTCAAATCCACCTCATTGTTCTGGGCTCAAGGAGGAGAGGATCTAGGGCCTGTGCATGGCATATGCACAAATAAGAAGGTTCACAGTGCCAAACTTCACTGAGTTAAAACAGAGAACTTTTCATGTGTGTCTGTGGTTTTTTTTTTTTTAAGGCTATTTTATTTTATTATTTATTTTTTGGTCATGCCCTGAGGCATGTGATCTTAGTTCCCCGACCAGGGATCGAACCTGCATCTGCTTCAGTGGAAGCATGGAGTCTTAACCACTGGACATCTAGGAAAGTCCTCTCTTTTCATGTTTTTAATACAAAAATAATATTCATTCACTGCAAGGAATTTAGAAAATGCAAATGAGCAAAATAAAGAAGAATCACCTGTAATTCCTGAAACAGCCGTTGTTAAATGAACAGCACAATGTACAGTCCTCCCAGCAGTGCAGGGATGGGGGGGCGGTGCTTTCACTTCAGTACTTTTCATTTTAGTCTTTGTATCACATAGATTTTCCTTCCAGTTTTGGAAGGATATGGGATTAATGCTGAAACAGGGACAGATCAGACAATGGCAGAAAGAAGAGGGGACAGGAAGGAAAATGGAGGCAGAAAAGTAGTGAGTGAAAAAAAGTTAGCATGAAGTAGAAAATGATTAATCTTGGCCAAACAGTATCAAGTCTTAAAGTAGGGATGCTAAAAAAGGCAAAGAACGTGGCTGCTTTGCAGTTCTGCTTTTCTTTGCCAACTCAGAGAACAGACTTCTGGGCCCAGATTGTGCTAATCAAGGCTCCGGCTTATCCCCTATGCTTCCCATGCATTCACGCCTGCCTGGGAACCCTGCCTCACCCTGCCCAAGCAGCAGCTGGCTCCTCCTTCTCTATCCCACTCTGCTCTCTGGTCTGGGTTCAGCTGGCAGCTGCCCTAAGTAACGCAAGTCTCTCACCTCACGGGGGCCAATGGATCTGGCTTGCTCTTCTCCAAGCATGGCTGTATAGTAAGCCAGATTCTGGCTCATCACCTCATCATTGGGGAAGAAGAGGAGATAGGTCTTGGCACATTCAATGGCCTGTGTGTAATTCCCAACTGCAAAGGGGAAAAAACGGCTGAAAAGAAAGCATCTCATTTCGGGTACCATGAACCACCTAGAGTTCAGTCTCAGCACAGCTCAAAGTAATAATGACATGGCCAGGAGGCACCAGCTACATAACACAACTGCCTGATTAGGGGAGAGAAATGACAGAATCCACATAGAATATGTAATTGATTTTAAGGTGCTCAGTGTCCTCAGGTTACTCAAACATTGGCCTTAATAGTCCCACTCATTAGACCAATACCAGGAATATTCCCATCTTCCTACATTTTTTCCCCTATGGACTTTCAGAAGAGAAGGGAAGATTATAACAGCAGATTGCCTCTTTTGTTGATATGTGTTGGTTTCCTCAACTATAAAAGCATATATTCTTAAATATGCTATAAGGCTTACTTTAGCACACAGTAGAAAATCAGCAAATACCCGCTGACTTGTTTTTCTAGATATTGACATGCCCCTCTCTCTACTCTAGAGCATCAGTGCCGTTATGAAGGAGAAGGGCTGGGAAATGTGCCGGGAGCCAGCGTGAGGAATCCCACTCGTGACAAGGTCACGCGGCAGGAGATTTTGATGGGCAAGGACAAGTCAAATCTCAGGGTTTTTCTCCCTGGCATTTCCTGGGCATGTACCCCCCAAAACTAAGAATCTGCCTGCTTTTCCACTCTTCTGACATTCTCTGGGAAAAGTCAACTCGGAGTGTTTTCAATCCAAAAACCCCTCTGATGGCTTTCTAGCCTGCCTGCAAGACTCTTACAGCTGCGCATGTGATTGCTTGAGGCCTCCTGACTGCGGGAGGCACAGGAAGCTTAAAACATCCTAGGAATGTAGGAGCTTCCGAGGAGTCAAAATCATTAGAATAGGACTGATTAAAGGTTTCATTTGTTGAGCCAATACTTGCTGCCAAATTTTCATATCTTTTATTTGTAAGATATAGTTGGTATATAGAAAAACAGGTAGTAGACCTGGTATTAACAATATTAGATCTTTGAGTTAAGTACTTTCTTTGTTACAACCCACTGCACCTTTGTTCTATAGGAATGTAGCTTCATTTAGTATTTTGAGGGTAATGCAGAGTAAAGAAAAAACACATCTAGGGAAAAAGAGTTCTCTGATTAACGGACAATTATCCGGGAAGAGAGCCATAAAAATGTTAACAGGCCTCTTGGCCAGAAGATAATGTAAACTACCTGAGACCCTTTGTACATGGGAGGGTATGCAAAAAGAAAGCCTTGTTTCAGTGAAGGTCAAGACTGCTGCCCTGCATAACTCTGCATATTCCATTATGCACAACTTGGGGTATATAAGCTGATTTTGGAAAAATAGTTCCTGGAGTCTTGCATCGGGAGTCTTGCACCTGGAGTCTTGCACCGATGCTGGGCTTCCCCCGTGTCTCTTCTTTACTCTAATTTCTGGCTGAATTCCCATCTGGAGCGGGGAGGCTCACCACGTCTACTTAACTTGCCCTGGCTTTTTAAGTCCTGCGCGAAAGGGAGCCCAAGGTGGGGCACCCTTAGAGATTCAAGTGGGCGCCGGTGGCCCAACGTAGATGGTGCAAACCTCTTGTCTCAAGGTTTTATTAGCTTTCCACGTAAACCAAGTTATTCAGCCTCTTTTCTCCATCTTAATTTTCCCACTCTACTATTATTTCCTAATCTTATATTTCTGAATTAATAAGTTTTTTCCTCGCCGATGCCGTCCCCGCTTCGAATTCCCTGGACCTGCCGGGGCTAGACCCCGGCAGAAATGTCCTGTGAGCTGGTTTAAATGGAAATACATCCTTGCCTTTACTAGAACTTAAAGTGAAAAAAAGTGAAAGCCTTAGTCACTCAGTTATGTTCAACTATTTTCAACCCCATGGACTGTAACCCACCAGGCTCCTCTGTCCACGGAATTCCCCAGGCAAGAATACTGGAGTGGGTAGCCATCCCTTCTCCAGGGAATATTCCCAACCCAGGGATTGAACCTGGGTCTCCTGCATTGCAGGCAGATTCTTTACCATCTGAGCCACCAGGGAAGCCCTTACTATAACTTAAGTGCAAAATCAGATTATAAATGTTGTAGAGGGGACCAGGGAGGTCCTAGGGTTTCCCCCTCCCAGCTTCTTAGGCTGCTGATACTGGCTTCCCAGGAGATGGCCTGTAACAAGGCACCCAGGGATCACCTGGCACAGTGCCTCCCAGAGCCACGGAGAGAAGCCAAACAGGCCAAAGCAGCACAGTGGCCACGATCCCTGGCTTCCTTGCTTTAGGCTTAGTTAAAAGCAGCTGAGAAAGAGGGAAGTAGACCTTACTGTTATAGTAGGCAAACTGCAGATAATTAAAATGAGATGGCAGGAAGTCTTCAAAGGGCTTCTCTCGACTTGGGTGGGAAGCAAGCTCGGTGACACAGTTCTGCTTACAGCTGAGGACCTGGATGTAATGATCTGAAAGGAATCAAGGAGAGGGAGAACCGTAAGGTCAACTTCCAGGATTCCAGTTCTGCTTAACATAAATCAAGAGGAAGCAGTTTTCAGTCGGATTCCCAGCTCTAGGAGATTCAGGAATGAGGCCTAAGATGCCCTGTCTACAGAGCCACATTGCCGCCCGGAGAGCCCACAGGCCCGATCAGGAGCAGGGTTGCGGCCCGAACCTGTGATGGCCTGGAAGAGGTCGGCGTTGTACTCCAGGTAGTTGTAGCCGTCGTAGTCATAGGGCCCTTCGCAGAGCGCGCGGCACTCCTCGTCCGCCACGAAGTACTCGCGCAGTGCCGCCTCCAGGTGGGGCACGGCTTCCTGCAGCTGCTCCTCGGAGTAGAGGCGCACCCCCAGCCGAAACTCGTGCTACTGGGAGGAAGGGGTACTCAGATGCCGGGCAGGCGGCGGCTCTCCCTTCTATCCCGCGGCCACCTCGAGGAGTGTCCCCCTAGCCCTCGAAGGTTACCGACGGAAAGGGTGGCTGCTGTATAATGAAGGCCTCCTAGAAATGGTCTTTCCTTGTTTCTTTTGAAATTTAAAAGCATTTAACTTAATCTAGATGAAAGCTATATGGGAATTCACTGTCATTTTCTTAAAAAAATTTTGTTTATTTGGCTGTGCGGGGGTCTTAGTTGCTGCACGTGGAATCTTTAAGTTGCAGCAAGCAAACTCAGCTGCATCGTATGGGATCTAGTTCCCTGACCAGGGATCAAACCCGGGGACCCTGCACTGGGAGCTCAGAGTCATAGTCACTGGACCACCAGGGAAGTCCCTCATTGTCGTTTCCCTGCACTTTTTCTTGGTGGGGCTGAAAGTTTTCAAAATAAAATTTAATTTAAAAAAGTGAACTCTTAGAGGTTAGAATGTGGTTTGAGGTGATGAAAGCAATCTTTCTGGCAGTAAGGACTGCTGATTACAGACTCTGCTTCTGCTCACTGTGGGACACAGCTCCCTTCTTGTGGACAGTAACCATTTTCTTTTGTCACAGAATCACTAAAAACAAACACACACAAAACCTAAACTGTGTAGAGTTGTATAAACTACTATATGTACACATTTTACTTTCAAAGCTATTCTGATATTATCTCTAATATGCCTATTTCTATTAATATACTAGAACATAAGCCCTTTATAAAAAATACTATGCCATTGGACAGTAGCCTGCCAGGCTCCTTGGTCCATGGAATTCTTCAGGCCAGAATACTGGAGTGGGTAGCCATTCCCTTTTTTAGGGGATCTTCTCAACCCAGGGATCAAACCCAGGATTGGGTTCTACGTTATATGAGGATTCTCTACTGTCTGAGCCACCAGCTGCTAAACAAAGAGAATAAGAACACTGAGGAATATGTTACCACCCACTGTTGTGAAAAGCGAAAATCTACACAACCAAAAATATTCGATAAGTAAATGAATACAACTGATGAATAAAATGGATTACCATGCGGCTATGAAAAATTGTGTTTTCAAAGAAAATCTGAAGACATGAGAAGAAGTACATGATAAAATGTTAATTCAAAAGGATGATTAAAAGTACATACACAATATGACACCAAATTAGGTTTAAAAATTAGATTTGTTGCTGTTGCTTAGTCACTAAGTTTTGTCCAACTCTTCTGCTACCCCATGGACGGTAGCCCACCAGGCTTCTCTGCCCATGAGATTTCCCAGGCAAGAATACTGGAGTGGATCACCATTTCCTTCTCCAGGAATCTTCCTGACCCAGTGATTGAACCCTTTGTCTCCTACATTGGTCGTTGGATTCTTTACCACTAAGCCATCAGGGAAGCCCATAAAAATTAGGTACTGAAGACTTTTAAAATAGACCAAAATACCAACCACTGGTTTTCTGAATGTAGCACTGTTAGAAATAATTAATTCCTGTTTTTTTTATGTATTTGCATTTTTCTAATGTACAACGAACATACATTACTTTTGTAATCTGAAAATAACCCTAGTGAATGTCACTATAATAAAGAGTGGGATGGGGAGGGAGGTGGGAGGGAGGGTCAGGATGGGGAACACATGCACACCCATGGCTGACTCATGTGAATGTATGGCAAAACCAACACAATACTGTAAAGTAATTAGCCTTCAGTTAAAAAAAAAAAATTAAATTAAAAAAAAAAGAAGAGGATAACATTTTTTTTTTTTTCACCATATGGGGTTTGGCCTCAAGATCCTTGAAGTCAGCCTCCTTCACCCCAGACATGGTCTGGTAATAGTCCAGGTTCTGTCGCATCTCCATGTGCTCAGGGTTGCCCACGAAGAAGGTATGGGCTGCTGCTACGGCTTTCTCCAACTTGTTTATCTAAGGATGAAGAATAAAAACATAGTTGTCACAAGCAAACTCTGAAGTCTGGTGTCCAATATGCAGTTCACAGTAAACAGGAAGTCCCTGCCTCTGGAGCCTTCCACTCAGAGTGTCCAAGCCCCTCCTAAGCCCAGAAAACACACCTACTGCAAGAAACTACATTCCAGAGATTAGAACCATGGGGCCCTGAACAGATTTTCAGCTATTTCTCAAATCAGGATTAGGGATTCCTCAAATTACAGGAGGTCATGCTTCAAAAGTATAAACATTCTATTCTAAAACAAAGGTGTTATTGTAGGGGGAATGCTATGGAAGACTGACTGCCTGAGATAATACAGTCTCGAGACTGAGATGTAGGGACTGAGCTGAAAAAGTCCAAGAACTCAAGGATTTAAGGGTAGGGGAGAAAGCGCAGTTAACAATTAAACCATGCCTAAGAATTTGCCTAGCAAAAAAAATGCCTTTTTTTTTTTTTATTTTGCGTATGTGCTTTTGACTCATTCAAGGAAAAGGTGGGTGACAAAAAGTCTTAAGTTCCTATACAAAATCCAGACATGACATCTTCTGACTTTTCAAAGCCCAGGGCTCATGAGGTTAAAACTAGCGACTTTACAGAAATATGAGAGGGGAAGAAACATGCTACAGGCCACCGTAAAGCTTAGAGCAATGGACTCCAGCATACCAAAATTATACAGCTTCATATATAGAATCCAGAAGAAATCACTGATGATATGATTAACAACATGGGTTGTGGTATCAGACTGGTAACAATGGTGGGTTTAATTATTTTCTTGCTAGGGCTTTAGACAAGTTAAAAGTTATTCTCTAAACTCATTCCCTAGACTCTGCTAGTGGTCCAGTGGTTAAGAATCTGCCTGGCAATGCAGCGGACAGGGGTTCAATCCCTGGTCTGGGAAGATTCCACATGCTGCAGCTAATGAAGCTTGTGTACCACAACTACTGAAGCCTGTGTGCCCTAGAGCCTGTGCTCTGCAATAAGAGAAGTCACCACAGTGAGAAGCCCGAGCACCATAACTAGAGAGTAGCCCCCCACTCATCATAACTAGAGAAAAGCCCCTGAACAGCAATGAAGATCCAGCACAGCCAAAAATGAATAAATAAATATACAAATACATCCCCTAATCTCACAGGATTGCAGGGAAAGTTAAATGAGAGGATATATATGCAGCTTTTAACACATGGCACTGGGCACATATTAAATGCTTAATAAATGTCAGCTCTGCTGCTGCTGCTGCTAAGTCGCTTCAGTCATGTCTGACTCTGTGCGACCTCATAGACAGCAGCCCACCAGGCTCCTCCGTCCCTGGGATTCTCCAGGCAAGAACACTGGAGTGGGTTGCCATTTCCTTCTCCAATGAAAGTAAAGAGTGAAAGTGAAGTCGCTCAGTCATGTCCGATTCTTAGCGATCCCATGGACTGCAGCCTATCAAGCTCCTCCATCCATGGGATTTTCCAGGCAAGAATACTGGAGTGGGTCGCCATTGAATGTCAGCTCAATGAATGTAAATCCTCAGTTCAGTTCAGTCGCGTCCAACTCTTTGCGACCCCATGGACTGCAGCATGCCAGGCTTCCCTGTCCATCTTACCAACTCCTGGAGCTTGCTCAAATTCATGTCCATCGAATCGGTGATGCCATCCAACCACCTCATCCTCTGTTGTCCCCTTCTCTTGCTGNTAAAGAGTGAAAGTGAAGTCGCTCAGTCATGTCCGATTCTTAGCGATCCCATGGACTGCAGCCTATCAAGCTCCTCCATCCATGGGATTTTCCAGGCAAGAATACTGGAGTGGGTCGCCATTGAATGTCAGCTCAATGAATGTAAATCCTCAGTTCAGTTCAGTCGCGTCCAACTCTTTGCGACCCCATGGACTGCAGCATGCCAGGCTTCCCTGTCCATCTTACCAACTCCTGGAGCTTGCTCAAATTCATGTCCATCGAATCGGTGATGCCATCCAACCACCTCATCCTCTGTTGTCCCCTTCTCTTGCTGCCTTCAACCTTTCCCAGTATCAGGGTCTTTTCCACTGTGTCGGTTCTTCTTAGCACATGACTAATATGCCAAGAAAAAATTTTTTCTTTTCTGAATTTAGTACTAGTAAATGCACACTAGACAAGGAGTCAGCCCTGGCTGTGACCCCCAAATAGCTAGGTGACCCAAGGTCAACCATCCCCATCTCTGTCCCTCAGTCTCCCTAACTGTAAAATCAGAAATTCTCTCAAAGTGAAAGTGACGTCGCTCAGTCATGTCCAACTCTTTGTGATCTCATGGACGGTAGCCTGCGGCAGGATTCTCCATCCGTGGGATTATCCAGGCAAGAGAGTGGGTTGCCATTTCCTTCTCCAGAAAATCTCTCAAGTCTGTCCCTTTATGGACTGACTCTCTTGTACCTTTCAGCACTACTCTTGCCCTTCTCCATTCTCCTCCATCTCTACACTCTTCACTCCACCCCCAGCTCTTTTTTACCCTCTGAGCGCAAGGCACCTGATTTCTCCCTCTTGTGTGGACAACTGCAGTCATCTCCTAAAGGTTCACTCTGCCACCACTTTCTCCTTCTCCCAAGGCTTATCCCACATGGTTTCCAGAATCAGCATCCTACAACCCAGTTCTGATGATGAGTCCATGAAGTCTGCGAATTCTCTTCCCATTCTGGCCCTACTCTGTTGGAAATGGCTATCCTTCCTCTTCTCCGGCAATAGTTGGGAACAGCTTCGAATGTCACCCCTTCTTTCAAGTCCAACTTCTCTGACACACAGTTAGGTTCTTCTTCTGTTGTGTTTCCACAGCAGGATATAGATACTCTTTCAGTAGCCCTTACTACTAAAGTGACTCTTAAACTGCAAAGCGAGGTAAAACAAAAACATACAAAGTCAAGCACATTACCTTTTCAAAAACTGGAATGTAGTAAGTATTTAGTAAATGTTTGTCAAATAATTTTTAAGTGTTGTTAAGTGACATAACCAAAGACGCAGCCCAATTATTTTGGTGTCAAATCCGGTACTCCTCTGGGAAACTAGGAGGAATGGAGCAGAACTGTGTAAGCAGAAATCTTGTGCAGAGGTGGAACTCTGAGGTCCCCAAGACTTTGTTAAGTCTCTAAGTTGAACTGAAGGTCTGTTAAACTATGGATATAATAGATAAGCCTGCACAGCTCCTCCTTCCATTTCCCCCCAATAAAATGGGGCTATTAATAGCATTTACTTTACAGGATATTGCCAGGATCTGGGTAAATGAACTAACAAACACAAAGTACTTAATAATGCCTGGAAGCCTGTTTTGGCTACCATTATCATCATAAATCAGCAACGCTCCAAATCTGGGTGTACACTTGGACTTAAGGCACTCTGGAATTCCTAAAAATGCTCATTTTCTTTGGAAACCTGACACACTAGCCAGAGGGTCCCTCAAAGGGAGGGGCCAGACAGCCCCTACTGGCGACGTGGCAACCTTACGTCCTGAAAGAAGGCTGCTGCACTCAGGCGGCAGGAAGAGCATCACTGAAAAGCAAACCGGAAGATATTGTAGAAAGGTCTTAGCTTCTCACTGGGTAACTTACAATGAAATCAGGATTTACAGCTACCGCTGTAGATCCCTATAAGCAGCTTCCTGAGTAACACAAGACCAAGTTTTGCTTGGCATGTGCCTTAACCCCAGGCTAGACTTTTNCTCCATTTTACACTCGGGGAATACATGTTCATGGCCAGTTGGTGGCCTGACTCCAGCTGATCTTCTGAGACCAAACACCCCTTCAGCTGCAGCTTGAGTGCCCATAATCTCTGAGAAATGGAATATTTCATGCTGTATGAGTAAGTAAGGATGTCACAGTCCTTAGCAATTGCTGCCTTCACAGGTAGTGAGCCCTGAGGGAACTCAGGAAGGAGAGAATATCCCCTCATCTAGTAGTCATCAATCAGACTGTAGCCACTCCTTATAGTGAGCACTGAGGGAGCTCAGGATGAAAACAGGATGCTGCCTCAGATAGCTGAGGTGCATATCAAAGGAATGATTTCAGTGAGTCCAGACTCTTGTATCTTCACATATATAGAAAAGCGCTTAATTCTTTAATTTGGATTACCTGGTTTTCTTTAATTAGTAATAGTCTTTTGATGTTCAGACTACCTGCCCTTTGTTGCAAAACTTATTAATAACCTGGTTCTTCCCCCTGCTTCCTCGAAACAGTTCTCCCAGGGTCACTGGGAGTTTGAACACATGAATTTTTAACCCCAGTTTTGATATTAACTTGCACTGTGACTTGAGGTATATTACTTTTCTCTGGACCTCAGCTTCTTTATCTGTAAAATGCAGGGTGTGAACTAGGAGAACTGTTAGGTTTGAAATTCTNCCCTGCTTCCTCGAAACAGTTCTCCCAGGGTCACTGGGAGTTTGAACACATGAATTTTTAACCCCAGTTTTGATATTAACTTGCACTGTGACTTGAGGTATATTACTTTTCTCTGGACCTCAGCTTCTTTATCTGTAAAATGCAGGGTGTGAACTAGGAGAACTGTTAGGTTTGAAATTCTTGAAAATCCAGGTTTCCTCTAATCTTTCTTCCCAAGACTTCCAGTTGTAAAACCCTCTTTGAGATGTACACTACCCAGGACACTGCTACTTTAAAAATTTATGATATCCCCTCATCCTGGTGTATATGATCACATTTGATCTTGGTTATATTCAAAAGCCTTCATTTTGCTCAAAAAAAATTTCATAATGTGATCAAACTCCATTACATGTGTGTCTCGGTACCTCAGTTTTGTTTTCAAATGCTTAGGAAATCTTCTTTGATATATTGTGTGCTTTCTCTTTCCTAGAGGTGAAAAGTAAAATATGACTTTTATGGATTATGAAAACGTTATGTGGGCTTCCCTAATAGCTCATTTGGTAAAGAATCTGCCTGCAATGCAGTACCTCCGGTTCGATTCCTGGGTCGGGATGATCCCCTGGAGAAGGGAAAGGCTACCCACTGCAGTATTCCAGCCTGGAGAATTCCATGGACTGTATAATCTGTGGGGTCGAAAAGAGGTGGACAAGACTGAGTGACCTTCACTTTCACTTTATGTGTCTGTTGAATCAAAGCACTTACTGGCTGGGAGGCTCCCAGAGTCACATCTTAGGCAAACATTTTTGGTGGGTTATTGAGTGACATGTTTATTACAATGACGTGGAAAAGAAAGAAGGAAGACGGTTTTTGTCCTTCAGTCTGTAATCTAGTGAAATACAGAGTATGCATTATTGTGCTGCCTCCGTTTTTCCATTTTCTTTGAGAAACTGAAGCAAGCACTCTGAAGATAAACAGAATCAAGAGTATTTCAGTTTGTGAACTGAAATGTACTTTGTAGCAGGACTGACTTCTTACATGCAATTTAGATATTCATGTGTGTTGGGAAGTGCAAGAAGCCTGGTATTAAGGCACGAAATTTAGAATCAGACTGATCTTTGTTGAGATTTGTGGATGTGGGTGTGTGCTCAGTTGTTTTTGTGACCTGTTGGATTGTAGCCTGCCAGGCTTCTCTCCGTGAGATTATCCTGGCNACATGCAATTTAGATATTCATGTGTGTTGGGAAGTGCAAGAAGCCTGGTATTAAGGCACGAAATTTAGAATCAGACTGATCTTTGTTGAGATTTGTGGATGTGGGTGTGTGCTCAGTTGTTTTTGTGACCTGTTGGATTGTAGCCTGCCAGGCTTCTCTCCGTGAGATTATCCTGGCAAGAATCGTGTCGTATTTGGCCATTTCCTTCTCCAGGACATCTTCCCAACCCAGGGAGCCTCTCCTCCATCTCCTGCATTGGTGGGCGGATTCTATACTGCTGAGCCATCAGGGAAGCCTTGAAACCTTGGACAGGCTACTTCACCTGTCTGAGTCTAATCCTAAAATGAGAAAGTGAAGTTATCATCTCCAACTTCATAAGGTAGTATGAGAATTAAATGAGATAATACGCAAAGAGCCTCAGAGTGATTAGGACAAGAGTTTGTGCTTAGTCGTTAGAGGTAGTCTTTCTCTTATTTCTGTTTTAGTTAGGATTTTTGTGTACAAAGAGCAGATTTGTTGCCACCTTAAGAAAAAAGATTTATTTCAAGGCCACACCTAACCAGAACTATCCTAGCTCAGGAACCACCTACTCTCTGCTTGGCCATGAGGTGCCTCACTGTCCCTGGAACAAAGTGCAAGTTCTTGTCATAAAGCCTTTTGTGATCTGATGCCTGGACTCTTTTTTTACATCTCCCCTCACTAACTACTCAAGCTGCACTGGCCTCAGAAATGCCTGGAAGCTGCTTCTCTGATTTTTTTGAATGGCTAGCCCTTTCCTTCAGACCTAAGTCAAATGTCACAATCTCAGTGAGACTTTCTTATCTATTAGTGCAGTTGAGAAACTATTTTAAATTTTAATGTGATCTTAAAAAGAAAAAGTTTTAATGTGATCTTAATTAAAATTTTAAAACCTGGTAATTGAGTTAATGACTGGAAACTTTTAAGTATATTTGGAACAATTTGAGTATGTGAATTGACTCTTCCAACTATAAATTTTATGAAGTCTCAATACAGATAAAGTTTTTCCAATGAAAATATAGCATCCAAATTGATAGGTGCTGTGAATATAAAATATACACTTAATATGAAATGTAAAATATCTCTTAACAATTTTTATTTGATTATATGTTGAAATGATAAATTTTCTGATCAGTTCAGTTCAGTCTCTCAGTCATGTCAGATTCTTCAGGACTGTAGCCTGCCAGGCTTTCCTGTCCATCACCAGCTCCGGAGCTTGTTCAAACTCATGTCCATCGAGTCGGTGATGCCATCCAGCCATCTCATCCTTTGTCATCCTGTTCTCTTCCTGCCTTTAATCTTTCCCAGCATCAGGGTCTTTGTTCCAGTGAATCAGTTCTTTGCATCTGGTGGCCAAAGTATTGGAGTTTCAGCTTCAGCATTAGTCCTTTCAATGAATATTCAGGACTGATTTCCTTTAGGATTGACTGGTTTGATCTCCTTGCAGTCCAAGGGACTCTCAAGAGTCTTCTCCAACACCACAGTTCAAAAGCATCAATTCTTCAGTGCTCAATTTTTTGATATATTGGGTTAAATAAACTATATTAGTAGTTTTTTGGGGTTTTTTTTGGCTGTGCCATGTGGCTTATAGAATCTTAGTTCCCCAACCAAGGATCGAACCCAGGCCACCACAATGAAAGTGCCAAGTCCTAACTACTGGACCACCAGGTAATTCACTATATTATTACAATTAATTTTACTTATTTATTTTTACTTTTAACACAGCTACTAGAAAATTTACAATTTCATCATATGTGACTTGTTTCTGTCCTCAAGGATAGTTGCATTAGACTATAATCTTAACGAAGGCTGTGACCTCTTTCTCATGTTTGCCAGTGTTTCCAGCACAGTGCCTAGCATGGTGTCTGACCCATGGTAGTTGCTCAGTGTGTGTCTGTGAAACAGATAAAGGCTTGACTTGGCCTACTCAAGTTTTCTCTTCACCCAGAACACAACTTATACCTGACCTTTATCATAAGCTTCCTCAACTAACCAGCAAATTCTCTTAGTATTTCTTAGTCCAAGTTTAACCTCATACTTTCTTTTCCTTAACAGCTGTATACCAGTAAAAGTTAATCAGTGTTTTTTTGTTTTTTGAAACTCCTCTGGTGGTTCAGTGGTTAGGACTGGGTGCTTTCATTGCTGGGGCCTTGATTCAATCTCTGTTTGGACAGAGCCAAAAAAAAAAAGTTAATCAGCTTTTTGTGAAAAGAAATCTGGAAGTTTTTTTGACAGATTTCTGATGTGTGGATGATAATCCTTCCTAGTACATGAATTGGTTACATATGTATTTCCTAGCTTTGAAAGTTATTTTTTTTAAGCAGTTTCCAGTGCCTTCAGTTGAATTTCCTAGGACATGACAATCTTCTGTGTATATTATAATTGTTCCAGGTCTACATCATGGTAGTGGTGGTTTAGTCACTAAGTCGTGTCCAACCCTTCCGATTCCATGGACTGTAGCCTGCCAGGCTCCTGTGTCCATGGGATTCTCCAGGCGAGAACACTGGAGTGGGTTGCCATTTCCTTCTTCAGGGTATCTTCGACCCAGGAATCGAATCCGGTCTCCTGCCTTTCAGGCAGATTCTTTACCCACTGAGCTTACAGTCTTTTAAAAATACATTTTAAGTAACAGAGATGCAAATATAAGTTAAATATAATTCAGTGTGATGTAGATAATTCAATTGAATAATGGTCGGTTTAACAGATACCTTCTAATAGCATTGAAACATGTACATTATCATATGTGAAACAGATCGCCAGTCCAGGTTTGATGCATGAGACAAGGTGCTCAGGGCTGGTGGACTGGGATGACCGTGAGGGATGGAATGGGGAGGGAGGTGGGAGGGGAGTTTAGGATGGGGAACACATGTATGCCCATGGCTGATTCATGTCAATGTATGGCAAAAACCACTATAATATTGTAAAGTATTTAGCCTCCAATTAAATAAATTTTTAAAAAAAGATACCTTCTGTATATAGTCAGGTTTCTATATCACAGGCCATAAGAGATATACCACAAGTGTCTTCGGATTTTCATTGTAAGATCCCTGATTTCAGACATGTTTAAATGTGAGAAAACAGATGGGGACCTGAGGGATAAGTGGGGTTAGGCAAAAGAACAAGAGGGGAAATGTACTGGATGGAGGAGGGGCCATATGCAAAACTACTTGGAAGCAAAAGAGATTGGGGCACATTGGAAGACTGAAAATTTTGAGTGTGACCAGAATCTAGAGTGAACAAGGTAGATGCTTTGGGAGACAGAAAAAGAGCACTTATTTCCATGGTGTGGAGTCATGGGGTCATGGCAGCATTGAATTCTCCTAGGCAGTGCCTTCTGAGCTAGGCCTTGGGATGAGTGGTTGTTCATGGGGGAATGGTGAAAATGGGAAGGGTATGAAAGGCATAAGCCAACATGTTGACATAATTTCACATTGGGATCTAAATAAGACCATCGTAAAGTCTTACTCTTTTCTGACCCACAGTTCAGTTTTTTTCTCACCCTTAGGCTAATGAATTCATCAGAGCAAATGCCACCAACAAACTGACAGTCATAGCGGAGCAAATCGAACATCTGCAAGAACAAGCCAGGAAGGTAAGTAGTAACTTTTCGGTAGGCTTTCATTTTCTTCATTTAGTTTGCAGGATTGACTGAACTTGCTTATAATCACTATATCTTACTTGTTTCAGTACCTCCTAGAATATAGAAGTGTTGAGCAAAATAGAATAAGCCCAAGAGGTTAAGTATAAGGTTTTTCACTGCGAGAAAGCTCAGTGTGGTAAGCATCTTAAGGGGAAAATTTTTGTTTTCAGTTATAAAAGAACTGTACCTACCACTGAAAAATTGGGAAGAAATTTAAAAACCACCCAAAGTCGCTGCTGCTGCTGCTCAGTCACTTCAGTCATGTCCGACTGTGCGACCCCATAGACAGCAGACCACCAGGCTCCCCCGTCCCTGGGATTCTCCAGGCAAGAACACTGGAGTGGGTTGCCGTTTCCTTCTCCAGTGCATGAAAGTGAAAAGTAAAAGTGAAGTCGCTCAGTCGTGTCCGACTCTTAGTGACCCCATGGACTACAGCCTACCAGGCTCCTCCGCCCATGGGATTTTCCAGGCAAGAGTACTGGAGTAGGGTGCCATTGCCTTCTCCGACCCAAAGCCACTAGTACTCTATATTTTGAAATATAAGTTTCCCAAAGGCATTTTTATAACATAGTCGCATAATGTAGTCTAATTTTTCTCTTCAGTGTCATCTGGGTCTCAGTTATGATTCATTGATGTGAGGGAGCAAGACCCTAAGCATTGAACAGGTTCCAGCTTTTGAGTGAGGTGATCATTGAATATGAGTGCTGTTTCCTCTTACATCCAATTGGTTACATCTCTGGATTTTAGGTTTTGGAGGATGCTCGCAGAGATGCTGATTTGCACCATGTAGCTTGTAACATGGTGAAAAAACCTGGCAACGTTTACTACCTTTATAAACGGGAGAGTGGTCAGCAGTATTTTTCCATTATTTCTCCAGAGGTAAGAACATTTAATTGTTGCTATAAAAACCTACTCTTGTCTTTAAGAAATTTTTGGTGTAGTATATGTGTTTATGTGTTATATGTGAGAAAATGTAGGCAAAGGGGTTGGTAAGTGATTTTCTAGAAAACTAGAGGTGGCATGAGCCCAGGGATGACTCTGAAAAATATATGCGCTTAAATTATTTCACAATCATTATCTCTGTTCAGGGAGGTACCTGATGTGTAATGCAGTGCTTTCCAAGGATGATTCTGACTGGTCTGAAGTGAAAAGCCAAAAAAAGAAAATTGTGGTATAATTAGGAAATGGACTCAACTTCCTTACCTCCTGCCCTGATCAGAACTGACTCCTTTGCCTTCTCTAGGAATGGGGGACGAGTCATCCACATGACTTCCTTGGTGCCTACAAGCTACAGCACGACCTGTCCTGGACTCCGTATGAGGACATTGAGAAGCAGGATGCTAAAATCAGTGTCGTGAACAAGTTGCTAAACCAGCCAGTGGCTCTGCCTCCAAGCACTGAACCCAACTTCCAGGGGTTCAGGTCCACTGAGAGTGGACTCTGACAAAGGCCATCAGGGCATGGACATGTCTCCTCCTTGTTGCCCCAACCTCTGCCCTGGTGGGAGGTAGCAAGAGAGACGAAGGTGTGTGGGTGAATCATGAACTTCTTTGAAGGAGAGCCTGTGTGAATGGAAATGCTGTTGTTATTACTTTTATGTGGGATGGTAGAATCGTATCAGTCTCTCCTGGGATCCTTTCTGGGTCACATGTACCCAACCAGTCAATTTCAGAGGACCAGCCAGTGTACTTTCCTTCTCCTTCATCTCCATCTGTTCTCTCATGAGTTAGAGCATTAAAGAAAGAAAGTTTTCTTTTTCCTGCAAAAAAGGCTGGCGAGTCATTTTCCAGAAATACTTGTTAGTCTTTTGTAAAACTAGAAGTGTTTAAGATTGGGGTTGAGGCTATTTAATAGTTTGTGTAACTCTAGCAGTCTGGAAGCAGACTACTGGGTCCTGGAGGATGATAAACAGCCTGGCTTGGCTAGCGACAGTGTGTAATTCTGGTGTGTGTGTAGCGACAGTGTGTAATTCTGGTGTGTGTGTGTGTGTGTGTGCACCAAGTTGCTACAGTCGTGTCTGATTCTGCTGCCCTATGGACTGTTGCTGCTGCTGCTACTGCTAAGTTACTTCAGTCGTGTCCGACTCTGTGCGACCCCATAGATGGCAGCCCACCAGGCTCCCCCGTCCCTGGGATTCTCCAGGCAAGAACAGTGGAGTGGTACTTTTATACAATTGATAAGGTCTGGCTTACTTCACTCTCCTCCCTATGTTGACCACTAGGTGGTGCCATTGTGATTTCCTGGTTAAGCCGGTTACCAAGCTCAGAGAAAGGAGCACTGTGAAGTTATTTTGGAGGTAGCATCTCCTAGAGGGACTAAGACCCAGTGATTATATACATTTTTCATTTACCCATCCATCCACCCATTCATAAATAAATAACACTTAATTACTAAGTATTAAGTGCCTTCTAGCTTCCAGATTCTGGAGAATGACACAGCTGAGTAAGACAGGCCCCTGTTTCCAGGAAGCTCACAGTCTATTGGGAAGAAAGTAAGTCAGCCATTTCAGCATAGTATAAAAATGGCTATGATGGAAGTAAACCTGGAATGTCATGGCGTACCGAGGAGAGCTACCTAACTCAGCTTAGAGAACTTAAGACTTGGAGGAGCTGACACCTGCTTGGGAACTGAAAAACAAGAGTTAGAGCTTATCTGGAGGGTACCAACTGTCCTTTCTATGGGAAGGCTGTCTTTCAGGGAAGGGGGAGGGTTCGTTTTTGGATAGAATTTATTTGTGAATGAACAAAAGAATATCCACTTAACAAGCCACATCAACCAAAATAATCCTGCCAATCACAAAGGGTGGACTGAGATATCTCCTGACCAGAACAGTCTTACTTCTAACAGCTAGGAGAGAGGTAGATGAGTAGGATGATAAATAATTCTAGACAAAAAAAATTGCATGTGAGGGACATTGACAAGAAGTAATATAACATTTGGGGAATTGGAGCTAGTTTACAGTGAAGAGTATTGGCCAGGGTGTGTGAGAAAAGAGCTAATTGAAGGATTGGGGGTAGGGAGTTGATAAAATTGACCTTTTAGAAACCTCATTTTGACAACAGAGGATGAGTGGAGGCAAAACCTCTATGAGCCTTTATCCCAGTCCAGGCAAGAGAGATTGGAGGTCTGAATTAAGATGGTGATGGAAGTAGACGTGCTGTATTTTATCAATCTTAAGATACACTTTTCTTCCTCCACATTTAATCTCTTGAGACCTGGATGCTTCTAGAAGTCAGTGGTAGGTCATTGTTTAAGTGGCAGCATTTTTTTTCTTTCTTATAGCTACATGAAATAATTGTGTGTCTTAACAATGGATGCCATCTTAGGCTTGATGAAGTGTGGCATTTAAAAAGTACAGTAGATCACCATCTTGTTAACTGGTACCATGTGGCAGAAAGAATGGAAGCAAAGAATCTTAGGTAATGCTTGAATTTCTAGCTTGAGTGTGTGGATGGTAGGAATGCACTAACAAAATAGAAAAGTAAGACATCCCTGATAATTTTTCAAAATAATTGGTAGTCTGTATTTGCCTCAATAATCCACCCGGCTGGCCCTGCCTAGGTTCACTGAGTATGAGTAACAACCGACTGTACCTCCCATTCTCCTGCGAGGGCTCTAGAAGGAGGGAAAGGAGGCCTGAGTGTATCCTTGGCTTCTAAGTTATCAGTCCACAAGCACTGAGATCACTGGTGGTATAGATTCAGAGATGATAAATACTGTTTAGTGAGCTCTTCCTGCCAGACATAGCCATTGTCTGATGTAACTTTATATAATCACCATCTATAAGGTATTATAAAGCATTCCTATTTTACAGAGCTGGATCGTTTTAGAGATTAAGTACCTGACCTGTGTTTATACAGGTACAAAGTGCTAGAGGTCAGGTTCAGACATTCCTGTTTAGTTCATATCCATAAGCTGTTCTGGCTGATTAAGACAGTCCTAGAAGATTTCTTGATAGAGGTGTGAAGAAGTAAATACAAAAGTGACAGAGTAATGTGTAGGGGATACTATGGAAGTAGTTCACCTGAGTGTTTAGTGATGAACATGCTAAAGAAGGTGTATATCAAAGTCTGAGGAAATTAAGTAGCTCACCTGAGGTCACACAACTTAAGAATAATTGAGCCCACACTTCTAGCATGAAAGCCCATGTGCAGAAACCCCCCCCCCCCCACACACACACACACTAGATGAGGTGCATCTTCCCTAAAGAACCTGGAGCTTGGGAGGAAGGAGACAGTGCTTGGAGTAACTGGACTTCTGTAGTCCAAGCAGCATTCGATTCGTGGACTACTCCCTTCTTAAAAGCTTTGTTCTTCATTTTGATTTGGAATATTACCATCTTCCGCTTTACTGCCTGCATCTTTTTTGTCTCATGACAGTCATAGTTTGGACTGCTCTGAGGCTGAGTCCTTGGTCCTCTTTTCTTTCTCTGCTAGGTGATCTAATCATTTCCCTTGGCTTTAAATGCCACCCACATGCTGCTGACTCACATGTGTGTCTCCTGATCTCTCCCCGAGTTTTGTGCAGACTTAATTTATCCAACAGTCTCACTTGATGTCATTACAAAGCTAACGTGTCCAAAATGGAAGTCTTGAGTTACACCCCGAGGCTGTCACCGGTCCTGTCCATCAGCACCTGTGTCACACTGCTGTTGAGACCCAAAACCCAAGCCATCCTGTTCTTCCTGCACCAATCAGCAAGTCTCAGCTCTGTCTTCAAAATACATCCCATTCTGACTGCTGCTCAGCGCCTTCACCCCTACCCTCTTAGTCCACGCCGCCAGCATCTCTGGCCTGGATGGATGCGGTAACCTCCTCATGTGCCTTCGTGCCTCTGTTCTCGGCCTCCTTCAGTCCATGTCCACAGAGACTGTTGTCATCACATCTTTTAAAAGTATATCAGGTTATAATACTTCCATAAAGATGACCCCCAGGTTTCTCTTTACACTTAGAATAAGTCCACACTCTTGCTGCCTCAATTTGGACTAGCCAGAAGCACGTGTTCCCCTATTCCTGTTCTCCACTTCTGTGAGATCCGGAATGAGAGGAAGGGAGAAACTTCTGCCAGTTCGGGAGGAGGGTTTTTATTAGATCTCCCTACTTCCTCTCCCCCTTCTGAAGAAAGCCTTGGGGGTGTTCGGGGTAACGGATGCGTGATCATGTCCTTAGAATAATGATGATGATGGTTGAACTTCTGTGCTGAGCATTATTTAATAGATTTATTTGTATTTTTTATTTAATACAAATTATAAGCTTATTGTCACAGCAGTCCCATTTTACAGATTCGGAAGTAGGTTCAGGAAACCAAAGTTAACTTGTTCAGATGTAGACCTCTGTTAATGCTAGAGCTGGAATGTAAATCTGGTTGGAAGGTAAGGCCAGTATTATAATCATGATGTGACAGTTTTTATTTTGCCACTTTAATGGTTCATGTTGCCTGGGAAAACGAAGAGAAATACAAATGACATAAAGAAGCTGACTTGACACTTTGGCTTAGACTTGTAGCACAGCTTTACTTGCCTCCATGCTGGATCTCCAGTTTAGTTTCTCAAATACCTTAGGTATGACTTTAGTGTCAAACTGTTCAGTTCTTAGAACCACTACTTAGTAATGGTAAAATTGACTAATGCCCGTTTCCTCTTCTGGAGAATGGGAATGCTAATACTAACATCAGGGGCATTTGAGAGAATCCAGTAAGATGACTATAATGTCTGTAAAGCATTGAGCACAGTGCCCAGTGGCTAGCAGCTGCTCAGGACAGGCTAGATCCTATTCTCTTCCCTCTCCAGGCTGCCAGGTGAGGCAAAGGGTCACCTGACCTGACTCCGCCCCTTTTCTTGCATATTGTGTGCTGCCCTGGAAGCTCTTGCTGCAGTGACTTAGCAACAGGGTAGGTCAGAGATTGTGGGGCAGGTATTAGAAGTGGTGCTTGGGATCCTCTGGAATACTAACAGGTGTCTGTGGCACATACTCGTCCAGTTATGGAACCTGGATACATCAGACGGGCTCTTTGCTCCTCCCTCTCACTCTTCTGCTGTCTTGGCATTCCCTCTCACAGCGGCTCCTGGTCAGGCTACTTCTTGGTCCTGTCTGCTGCTGTCCAACAAGATGTCTTTGCTCCATACCCCCAGCTCATGCTTGTGTGTTTGAGAGCCTTCCTCCACAATGGCTGCCAGGATAATCTTTCTAAATCAACTTGACCTTGTCATTTCCCTACTTAAAATGTACTAGTTTTCAGGACTGAGTGTAAATTCCTCAGCTTTTCATTGATCCAGCAAATACTGAGGCTGGGGGCGGGAGGGTACTGTATGCCTAGCATTCATACAGGCTCAAAGATGCAGCAGTGATCCAAGCAGAGCTGAAGCCCTGCCCACGAGGAGGGGCCTTATATTCCAGGGGCCCTTTACAGCTTTCAGTTCAGTTCAGTTCAGTCGCTCAGTCGCCTGCCCCCAACTCCCCGCCTACCTCCAATGCACCGTGCACACGCTGGTCTCTTCACCTGCTGAGCCTTTGCACATTCGTCGTGTTAAACTAGTCCGCTCCTCCCAGATCCCTGGATTCCGCCACCCCTCAACCCGTGCCGCCGCTTCAAGACCTCGGGCTCCCCTGCAAAATGAGGCCCCTCTTCCTGCCAATAAAGCCCTGTTGCCCCTCCCCTGCCTCCTGGGGATTGTGAGCTAAGAGCCAGGGGTGAGAGGCTTAGGTCGGCAGCTCCCGCTCGCCTTGGCTGGCCCCTCCACCACACAGGAAGTGGGGGAGGAGCGTGGGCCCCCCCCCACCCCATCTAAGAATGTCTGGTCCCCAGGTAAGCATCCGCAGCAGCACGTGCCTCCTCCACGTGCTGTCAGTGATCGTGGCAGAGGTGGGGGCGGGGGGAGTGGGGAAAGAGCTGTCCCGAGGTGTTGGTGCCCAGCCCCAGCATGGTTTCTTCCATATTTTCACCTGGGCATCTTCGCCGTTGCTGCCATCCCTCAGGGAATGAGGAATAGCGGAGGGGGAGGGACGAGGAGGAGCACGCTGATGTCTTCAGCTTGGACAGACCAGCGTCAGGAGGAGGCCGGTTCTCTGTTGGGCCGTTGGCCTCTAGGGTAGCGGGTGGAGTGGGGTGGCCGCGGGGAGGCAGGTCGTTTCTCACACAAGTGGCTGTGCCCGTGGCTCACTGCCTGCCCGCGGGGAAGTGTCACCCGGAGCGTTCTCGCACCAATGCTTCTGGGTTCCTGGGCACAGAACTCACACCGTCGCCCTTGCCTTTCCCTAGAAAGCCCCGAGTCACACGCAACCCTCCCCACTCCTTTCAGGAGCAGCCCGAGTCTAGTCTGCCGTTCCCGTTCCGGCTCGCTCACCTCGTTCTCCTCACCAGTCTCACGGCTGATTTCCTTTTCTTCAGCCTCTCCCTTGAGACCACCCTCCACTCCCAACCCACATCTGAGCAAGACACCCTCCTACACCCTCTTACTAAATAAACATTACAGTCACAGCGGCAAGGGAAGATCACAACAGCTAACACAACGGTGACCTCTCTGCCGGCTCTGCCTCCAGGAGACCCTCTCCGTGGGATCCAGCCTCCTCATTGTGCTTTCCTTTTTGCAATTTCCTTTGCCAAGAAGCTACCCTGGCCACCGCCCCACCCTCCCCGCTACCGCCCACCCCTTTTGTTTATGCTTATAGAGTCATAAATATCCTGTTGGTGGAGCCTTCCCCTGGCCGCCTCACAGACTTAGTCCGCCGTGGACACACTCAGCAACCTGACAAACCTCTGTCCAACAACGCTCGTCACACTGCTTTCACTGTCCCTGCACACATCTGCCTCCCCGACCAGATTCCCCGCCTCCTGAGGGTGCACTGTGTGCTCAGAACACACAGGCTGGGCACAGGGCAAGCATCAGCAAGTACATTTTTTAAAATGAATAAATCATAAGATCATAAGCATCGGGTAGATGCTTGGGTGTGTTGAAGAGGCTGGATTGTTCATTTGAGAAGGCTTCTTATGGGACAGACTAGACAGGCTTTGAGCGAGTGAGTGCAGGGAGAGGATCTCAGGTAAGCACTAGAGTGCTCTATTAATTTAACAATCACCGAATAACTTCTGTTGTCAGGCCTCATGCTGGGCACCGGGGATCTCGGTCGGCACTCAAGTTCCTTTCCCTGTACTAGAGAAGGAAGACTACATAGGCGGTGCCAGTACAGAGTGCCAACTGTCACACGGTGAGCAAGGAGACGTGGCAGTGCAGAGGAGGAGCACCTCAAGGCTTGAGGGCGTGCCAGGCTTCCCAAAGAGGACCACCACCCACCCGAGTCCAGAAGCAGGCAGAGAAGGGGTCAAGGGGCGATGCAGAAAGGACTTGTATACCAAATGAAGGAGCTGAGCTCCATCCTGAGGGTGCTGGGAGTCACTGATGACCTCCAAGCAGCTGGGGAGAGACACAAGCTAGTCCTGCTGGCCACTGCTGGGCAAGGCCTCGGCTCTGACCCCTCCTCTGAGGAGCCTTCTCTGAGCCCCCTGACAGGCAGGACCCCTCCTCTATGTCCCGTAGCAGCCTTGTCACCTATTCCTTTCTGTGCAGGGTTGAAGCCTCTGCCAGACCAGGTTTTTGAGAGACAAGACTAGGTTTTAATCTTTTTTGTCCCAAGAGCAAGTGTTTGCCGAATGAATGGGTTGCTCTTTTTTCCTCTAAATTCCACCAGCCCTTACTCTCAGGTCACATCCTTTCATCCCTGGAGCCTATGCATTGTGCTGCAGATGGCTTTTAATTGGGAAAGAGGAGGCCCGATTCCAATCCTGGCTCCGCCATTTACTGGGACAGATTGTTCAACTGTCCTGAAGCCTCAGTTTCTCCACCTGTAAGATGAGTTATCACCACGAACAGTCTGTAAGTCTCCACATGCATGCATGAGTCTTCTTTTCCTGAATAGACTGTAAGTTCTATGGTCTAGGCAGGTACCAAGGACTTTCCTCAGCACCTTGGTTGATCTGAGCTTAAACAAATAAAAAATGATCAGTCCTGTTGGTTGGTAGACAGCAGAGTACACAGGAAAGAACCCTTAAGGTGAAGTTGGAAGTCTTGTTCTGCCACTTCCAGTGTGACCTTGAACGAGGTTCTTCCCCTCGCTGGGTCTTCTGCTTTACCTGGCAGACCTCACAGGGCCATTGGAAACCACAGAGATGAACGTGCTTTGTGAATGGACAAGATAATCTGGTAGACAATTAATTGAACATTCATTAAACGGTGAAGCAGTACAGATGAGGTGTGTCTCATAACTGTTGGACATACCCCAGGTATCTCTGCAGAGAGGCAGAGATTCGAGGATGCTGCTCTTCCAGGCAACAGTAGGCTAGACTGGAACAGGGGTGTTGGTCTCGCCAGCTGAGCTCTGAGACTCAGGACAGACCAGGAGGGAAGGGTTGACAGGGAGGGAACATAACTCTAGTCCTTTGTTCCCTTTCCCATTCCAGATTTGTCTGGCTAGCATTGCTTCCTGTCTTACGTTTTGAGGGAATCTGGCATGACAAGGTCTTAGGAGTCCCAGTGACTTTGGGATTATAGCTACTGATACCCCTTGGTGAATAAAGCTGGCCTACGGGAGTAGTTAACTCGGCCATGCTGCATGATAAACTCTTAGCTCTAAACTCCAGGTCCAGCCCCCTGTCACCCTCTGCATCTTGGCGGCAGTATTTATGGGAAAGGACCGTGACTTGTCTTAGCTCTTGCCCAGACCAGAAATGCCTGGGACTGTACAGAGGGGCTATATGGAAGCTGAGTCTCAGCTTCCTCACCTCAAAAATGAGTGGGGATTAAATGGGAAAACAGATGTGGAAACCCCTTGGAACTTGTATATTGTACTCAAGTGCAGGATTCTGTATGTGGGTAGTGTGTTTACAACAGGTTCAGACAGCACTGGGGCTCTTTCTCCAAAAGCAAGGTTCACAATGCAATTTATGTGTGAGGAGTGCACGTATTTGGTCTCAGAGTGAACACAGACACAGTGGGACTGTGAAAATGGCCAGGGCCAGCTGATCCCTGCTGCCAAAGGAGGCTGGGGGAGAGAGGAGGACCGGCAGGGACTGCTTCTGCGTGGAAAGGCTGTAGCTGCCCCGCTGGGCTGGCCATTGGAGCTCCCTCATCACCCCCTGCCCCAAAGACCTCCTGCTGAGATCACGCCTCTAGTGAGAAGCACCAGATTTAGAATCAAACAGGTGGGATTGATTCTACTCACTAATATGTGACTGTGAGCAAGTATGTCCATTTCTCAGGACCTCAGCTTCCTCAACCATGAAATGGGGAAAATTATAGTAGCATCTCCCCAGGTTGTCAGGATCAGGAGAGAGAATGTGGTAAAAGGGTCCTGTGAACTATCCAGCACTGTCTGTCTTCATTACTTGTTTCTCATCTCTTCCGCTGTTGGTACCGGGCCTGCTGCTGGGGGCTGTCTAAACTAGGGCCCTAAGGCACTTTTCAGCCCCAGCCTCTTCTGAGGGAGGGAGTGTGGCTGGAGGGGCAAAGGAGCCTGAATCTGCAGCAGGCCCTTTGTGCTTCCCTCCCATCAGGTAGCCTCTGGCCTCCTGGGCCACTTCTATGGGTGAGGGGGTTACCTCTTGCCAGTGTTTTGATTCCTGTGGGCTCACTCTAGAGTATTAAAAGTAGCTTTGTCTTTCCTTGTAGCTCAGTTGGTAAAGAATCTGCCTGCAGTGCAGGAGACCGGGGTTTGATCCCTGGGTTGGGAAGATCCCATGGAGAAGGAAATGGCAACCCACTCCAGTATCCTTGCCTAGAAAATGGGCTGCGGTCTATGGGGTCGCAAAGAGTCAGGCACAACTGAGTGACTAACACTTAACACTTACTTACCTTGTAATGTAAAAATAAAGGAGGCTCATTTATGATAAAGGTTTTTATGACAAGGGGCTCATCTCTCAGATTGGGGAATGGCCCATACCCCTTGGACCCTGGGCCATGGGGGTGCCAGGAGAGTCACTGTATGGGCTGGAGAGAGGTCTGTGCTGTAGGGCAAGAGGTGTCAGAGATGGGTGGAGGCTGTGGTCATGATTCATAGCTATGGTTCACTCATTTTGCTATTGAACGTTCCCAGGCATTCATCTTCAGCACCTTTGTCTCACCTCCTGGGTCTCCTCCATTAACCTGTAGTCTCCTTCATTCCAGCCAGTGAAACGATGTTATGAGGGTGCAGTTCTAGGGTAAGGTCTAGGGGAACAGGAGGTACCTGGTCCCTGAGAGCTTCTTTTGGGACTCTTTGACGTTGGCAACCCCATGACCCTCTCTCCTGGGCCCCAGGTGAGTGCAGCAGTTTCTTCCTGACCAAAGAGCAGAGCCATCCCCAGATGAATGAATTTACCTGGAAGGATGTTGTCAATGCCTTGTCCCTGGCCAACATGATCCTGGGGCTCTTCTCCATCTTCTGCAGCTTCTGCAAGTATGTCTGGGGCCCCAGCAAGCTCTTTGCCATGAGCTGGAGCCAATGGCATGAGGGAGGGAGGGAGAGGTTTGTCTAGAGAACAAAGCACTGAGGCATACAGATTGACTCGGGGCAGGAGAAAGTGCAGTGGGTTAGGAGTCAAAAGGCGAAGATCCTACCCTCAGTTCAACTACCAGCCTGATATGTGACCTTGGCTAGGTCACATCTTGAACCTCAGTTTCTCCCATCTTTTTTTGTGTGTGTGTGCAGCATGCAGGGTCTTAGTTCTCCAACCAAGATCAAGCCCATGTCCCTTGCATTGGGAGCACATAGTCTTAACCACTGGACTTCCAGGGAAGTCCCTCTCCATCTGTAAAACAAGGAACTATGATCTCTATAGATCTTTCCAGATATGGCAGTCTAGAATGGTCTCTATAAGAAAATCAAGAGATTCCATTCCTGTAGCCTTTGCACAATCCTTGGGTAGGCAGGCTACCATTAATATTTTTTTGATTCTTAAATTACAGCATATGACCTGGCAGAATGGTTAAAGTTAACTGTTCTGGAAAGTCTGAGACATGAGTATGGGTCCCCCCAAAAATTGTAAGCAAATTATATTTCTATGAATTGAATTGTATTTTAATGCCTTTGTGAAATCAGAGCTTTAAAGATAATCTCTTCATGGAGACTTAACCATTAGCAAGTAACTTCTCTGGATCTGTTTCTCATTCATAAAATAAGATGGTTTTACCTAATACTGTTTAAGTTCCCTTCCAGTTTGAAAATTCTCTAAATCTAGGTTTGGGGGTCTCATAAATTGGGAAATACCTGCAGCAAAAAATCTCTGTCTTCTTAGTTCAACCTAATCTTCTGGGAATGTAGTATTTAAGGCCATGATGGTGGGCCCAATTCCCTTTAGACACATAGTGAAGTGAAAGTCACTCAATTGTGTCTGACTCTTTGCAACTCCATGGACTGTTTACTCCATGGAATTCTCCAGGCCTGAATACTGGAGTGGATAGCCTTTTCCTTCTCTAGGGGATCTTCCCAACCCCAGAATCAAACCCAGGTCTCTCACATTACAGGGGGATTCTTTACCTGCTCAGCACCAGGGAAGCCCCTATAGACACATAAATATGGGTCTAAACAAAGGAAATTCTAAGGTTGTTTCGGGACAGCTGAAGTCTAGGGTCAGGCTCTCTGCTTTTGCTGGGCCACCCAAGCATTGCAGTCAGTGTATCGACTTGGGTGTGGCCTCCTAGGGCAAGTTGGCCTGAGATTGTTATACTGCTTTCAGAGGGGCTCTGGGAGCATGTGCTGGAGAGAAACACAGAATCTTTGAAGGCGGAATTTCCCTGGTGGTCCAGTGGTTAAGAATCCACCTTCCAATGCAAGGGATGTGGGTTCAGTCCCTGGTCTGGAAACTAAGATCCTCCATGCCGTGGGGCAACTAGGCTGATGTGCCGCGACTAGAGAAGTCAGCTCCCCGCAGCTCCTGAGCCTGCGTGTCACTGTGCACCACAGCTACAGAAAGCCCGTGCACTGCAACGGACATCCAGCACAGCCAAAAAAGAAGGAACCCCTGAAGGTAGGGTATGAAAGGTACCTTGGAAATCACTTAGAGTGTCAAAAATACATGAGAGGAAAACGGATAGAACTACAGAATGTAGTTGGATCTATTACCATAATTGGATATTTAGCAGGCAGAAAATCAGTAAGGATATAGTTGAATAGCACCCTTGACCCACTGGATCTAATTGGTGTTTTATATAATATTTGATCCAACAGTAGCAGAATACATGTTATTCTCAAGCTCACCCAGATAGACCACATTCTGGTCTGTAAGACATACTTTAACAAATTTGAAAAAATATAAATCATATGAAGTATGCTCTTAGACCATATGGAGCTAAACTAGAAATAACAGAAAGATAACTAGAAAATTCCAAAATAAATGGAGGTTAAAAAACTCATTTCTAAATAATGCATAGACAAAAATGTCTCAGGAGAAATTAAAAAGTATTTTGAACTCAATGAAAGTGAGAATACAACTTATCAAAATGTGTGAGACACAGTGAATGCAGTACTTAGAGGGAAATTTATACACTGTATGCATATAGTAGAAAAGAAATCTGCTCTGCTAAGTCTATGTCAAGAGAACTAGAAAACAAGCCACAGACTGGGAGAAAATATTTACAAAGGATACATCTTATAAAGAGCTATAGTCCAAAATATACAAGGCTTAAAATTCATCAATAAGAAAATAATTCAATTTGAAAAGGGCCCAAGAATTTAACAGACACCTCACCAAAGAAGATATACAGATGGCATTTAAGCACATGAAAAGATACTCATCAAATGTTATCATGGAAATGCAAATTAAATAACAATGAGGTATCACTACACACCTATTAAAATGACTAGAATCCAGAACACTGACAATAACAAACGCTTCTGAAGATGTGGCGCAACAGGAGCACCTCCTCATTGCTGATGGGAATGCAAAATGGTACAGACCCTTGGAAGGCAGTTTGGTGGCTTCTTACAAAACTAAGCATACTTCTACCATGAGTCAGTGTGTCAGTGTTAGTTGCTCACTCATGTCCAACTTGTTGCAGCTCCATGGACTGTAGCCTGCTAGGCTCCTCTGTCCACAGAATTCTCCAGCAAGAATACTGGAGTGGGTAGCCATTCCCTTTTTCAGGAGATCTTCCTGACCCAGGGATTGAATCCAGGTCTCCTGCCTTCCAGGCAGATTCTTTACCCTCTGAGCCACCAGGGAAGCCCAACTCATACCGTACGATCAAGCAAATGAAAACTATGTTCAAAACCTGTACTTAGATGATTATGGTATTTTACTCATAATTGCCAAAACTTGAAAGTAACAAAGGTATCCTTCAGTAGATGAATGAATAAATAAATTGTGGTACATCCAGACAATGGACTATCACTCTCAGTGTTAAGAACAAATGAGCTATTAAGCCCTAAGAAGACATGGAGGAACATTAAATGCATATAATCAAGTGAAAGAGGCCAATCTAAATAGGCTACATATTATATGACCTTTACTACATGACATTCTGGAAAAGAAAATATGGAGGAAATATGTCTCCAAAAATTTGGAGACAATAAAAAGATCATAGTTTTCAGGGGGGTTGGGGAGGACATAGAGCACAAAGGACTTTTAGGACAGTGAAAATATGCTGTGTGATGTTATAATGATGGATATATGCCATTATACTTTTTCCCCAAACCGTAGACTGTAACTCCAAGAATGAACCCTACGGGAAATTATGGACTTCGAGTGATTGCAGTGTGTCAGTGTAGCGTCACTTTTGGTATATACCAAGGCCAGAATGTATCATTCTGTTGAATGATATTGATAATGGGAGAGGCTATACATATGTGAGAACAAGGGTAATGAATCTCTGCATTACTCTCAATTATTGTTGTAAACCTAAAATTTCCCTAAAAAGTAGTCTTTGAAAAAACAGGAAAGAAGGAGGATCTAAAATCAATTACGTAGGCTTCTATCTTAGGAAACTAGGAAAAAAAAAAGAAAGACCAAATTAAATCCATAGTAAGCAGAAGGAAAAAAATAATAAAAATTAGAATAGAAATCAATGAAATTGAAAACAAGAAGTCAATAAAGAAAATCAATGAAACCAAAATCTAGTTCTTTGAAAAGATCAATATAATTGATAAACCTCTAGCCAGGCTATCCAAGAAAAAGAGAAGATACAAATTACGAATATCAGAAATGAAGAATGAGGAATCATTACATAGGACATTAAAAGTATAATAAAGGAATATTGTGAACAAGTCTGTGTCCTCAGACTTGATAGCCTAAGATGAAACAGATCAACTTCTTCAAAGATACAAAACTCACATTGGAGAAATAGATAATCTAAATAGGCTTGTATCTGTTAAAGAAATCATTTGATACAAACCTTTCATTTTATAGATGGAGGAACAGGGGCCACAGTGAGATGGTTGTGGAGGCTGGGCTAGGACCTAAGATCTCCCTTGCCATCAAATACGCCTGGAATTTACAATTGGAAGGGACCTTGTTTCTTAATGATTACCTATAGAGGGCAGCCCTTTAAGAATGTGGGTTGAGAATGTGAGTATGAAGGGGATGTAAGTCTGTGTGTGTGTGTGTATGTGTGTGTGGTGTGTAAGGCAGCACAGATCAGAAAGGATGTGAGTTAGGGAGCATGTAAGAGTGTGTATATGTGTACTGGCTAGCATAGGAAACCTATTGGTTTAGTTGGGGATGGGTAGGGGTGGAGTCTCTTAGATACTGCGAGAGAGCTGTCCTATTTGGCCTGCGGGCCTGCACTTTAGGAAATGCTCCTGCGCCTCCTGGATGGTTTTGGTCAGCTTTCTCCTAGACATGGCTATCGGGTCAGTGACCAGACACCTGAACATCTGCTCCAGATCCGGTGAGTCCAGGCCTCAGTTTCATCATCCCTGACCCCAGGAGCACCCATTCTGGTCAGCTCCCCTGTCCTGTAATATCCAGCAGGCGTCCAGCGGTCACCACCCCTGTTCAGTCCCTCTGAGTGTAGCCGGAGCAGCCCTAGAACAGGAGTCTGTGAGCCCCGCAGCCTAGATCTGGCTACTCTGCTGTCTCACCTGTGGGTCTCTAGCTGCCCTTCTCCTGGCCTTCACTTGGCTTATCTGCCCTGTCTCCCCCTCAGGGCGGATCTGGGAGTGGGAGGTATGGTTATGGCAATGGAGGTGTGGAGAAATGAAAAATACCCCAAGCAGAGCAACTAACTTAAAATATAATAAAATATTCCCAAGTAAGATTTTGCTTGAAAAAAAAAAAAAAGGGTTCCATATCATTAATTTGTTTCCAATTGTGGTCCAACCCTCGCATGTTGAAGGACAGGAAAACTAAGACCTAGACAGAGAAAGACTTGCCTAAGGCCTCATGGTCAGTTTGAGGCAGAGCTAGAAGGAGACCCTAGTCTTTGATCAGCAGACCACCCCAGGAAGCAGCATTGCCTCCCGGCCCCTCAGGAACCTGACAGCAGGATCCTGCTTGTCACCACTCCAGCTCCCCCAGCAGAGGGGACTAAGATACAAGACATGTGAGCGGAAGTTCCTCTAACTTTGGCCTTCTGGAGCAGGAACCGAACTGAATGACTTTGCAGTCTTCACCACTTTTGGCCTGGCTTCAGCCCTGCTTCTAGGCGTGGATGGACCTCTGAATGGGTTACTGGCCATCATCTATGTGTTAGCTATTTCATTCCGCCTCTGTTTTTATTCAACAGGTGAGTGGAAACCAGACTTATGGCTGAGGGTAGGAAACTGGAAGGGAGAAGCTGTTGGATGTCAGAAACCTGGGAGCAGTAACTGACTCCTCTCCTTCCTTTCATGGAGACCCTCTTCCTTCCTTCTCTCTCCTGCTGCAGGCCCACTGGAGGTTTCAGGTTGCCTTGGCTGAACCCTGGTCTAGGGGGCGGGAACCCTTGGTTCTTGAACCAACTGTGCTTTTTTCTTGCTGTGTGACCTTTGGATGGAGCATATGGCTTCATAGACCCTAAAACTAGAGGTCATACTCCAGTTTCCCAAAACAGATGGGGAAACTGAACTCCAGGGAGGGTAATTGCCCTGCCTAAGGTAACAATGCAAGGGATTGCAGAGGCAGACAGAAAGATCTCAAAGGCCTCTTCTACAGAGGCTTCCTAGGGGCCAGGGCACAGGCCTGGTCCTAGCTGCCTGCTTTACCTTGGGGATCCAGTGCAAAACCCACACGTCATCTCTGAATAACTAAGTTTTTTACAGCTGGCTGCTGCCCTGAGAGTGAAGGAATTTGGAATATGGGGTAGGGAAGACCCAGAGAGAGAAGGGCTGCCTCCTGTGGATGCTTTGGAGCAGTGGGAAGCAGCTAACCCCATCTTTTTTTTCCCTGCAGGCATGCCTTTCACATACAAGGGTCTACCCTGCCCCTATGCTTCCTGTGTTTTGGCTTCCACCTCCCTCCTGACCAAAGGCAACACGTTCATTCTCTCTTGCATGGCCTCACTCATGATTCTGTTCATGATGGACCAGAGCTACTACCCACATGATGAAATCCTGGAGTCTGAGAGCTGGAAAAAAATGGTCTATCTGGGAGGTAAGTGAAATGTATTGCTCTTAATGTCACTAGTGACCATGTATTATCATTGCTGCTCATTGCCACCCTGCTTCTCACCCCACATTCCCTCTCTCTCTCACTCTGCTCTATTTTTCTCCATAGAACTTATAATATCATCCCCTGAAGTGTATTTATGTGTTTGTTGTCTATATACACCAAACCTGCCCCCCTCCACTCATAGAAGAACCCTTTTTTATTTGTGCCATAATCCCTAGTACTTAGGATTGTGCCAGTCACATAGTAGATGCTCAAGTAAATATTTGTTGGATGTTCTTAAGTTCAATAGGAACACTGGGGCCCTGTAAGATGTCTCCCTAAGATTTCCCTGATTGATGGTCTTCTTCAAGGAACACCGATTTTTCTTCTTTTGAAATGCGCTTATGTAAACAGGATGACATCTATGCTTAGTTTCTATGTGGGTCCACTTGGTTTGAAGTGGTGGCTCAGATGATAAAGAATTTGCCTGCAATACAGGAGACCCAGGTTCAATCCTTGAGTCTGGAGGAGGGCATGGCAACCATTCCAGTATTCTTGCCTGGAGAATCCCATGGACAGAAGAACCTGGCAGGCTGCAGTCCATGGGGACGCAAAGAGTCAGACATGACTGGGTGACTGACACTTTCGCTTTTGGTTATTTGAAGGTCCTGGGTTCCATCCTGACTCTCCCCTTTAAGCTCATGCCCTTTCTTCTGTAGCATTAACACCCACAGCCCTGTCCAAGTTCTAAGTGCTGGCTCCTCCTGTGTCCCAGTTGGCAGAGGCACAATGTGGGGAGAAGACACCTAGTTTGGAGCTAAACAGACCTGAGTTCAAGTTCTAACTTCAGCACATATTAGTTGCCTGAATTTGAGCCTGCTGCAGTTTTCTTCATCTCTAAGACGAAGCTGATAATCCCTACCTTGCAAGATTCTTAAGATTAAATGAGGTAATGTATATAAATCCTCTGGCACAGATGTGTCCTGTAAATGGAAATTTCTTAGCACCCTTCTTCCCTTCACTCACCCTTCTCTTATCTCATTGCAGCAGTGTTTCCCACAGTGTTCTTTGTAGATACCATTGATCCCCTCTTTTCAAAATAGATGGCACACTTGACAGCTTTCCATGGATTGTCTATGCTGTGTGGGTACAGGGGGAGACTGCACCTCAAAACCTGACACCAGTTGATACTGAAGCCCTGAAAGATTTCAAAATGCCTGCTGTGGATATTGGAGGGCAGCCAGTCATCTTTTTAGACCAAGTTCCCTTCTCCCCGCAAGAGCTCTGTACATCTGAGGAGCTGCTCTATGGCTACTGAGACCTTTTTTCAGGACAACTTTGGTTTAAAATATTATCTCATTAAGTCAACAAATCAGTGACTGTTCTCTAGATGTAGTATTCCAATGTTCTAATACCTTTCTGTAACTGCTTCTTATCCTTAGAAGTGGTCTTTTTCAGGTCCCATGTTCTGATTTCTCTTGAGGAATATATGCTGGTTCCTCCCATGGAAATGCCATAGACTATACACTCCCTCCCTCCATTTGAGCTTTCTGAAGCAGTCTGTGTCTAGTTTTTAACATCCAGGCAGATGAGGGATTGAATCAGGACCTTATCCAAATTATATCCCCTCTGTTTACTTATCTGAAAAGCAGACTTAATCCTAAATCACAGGGTAATTCTGAGATGCACATAAAGTACTTTTAGTAACCTACCTAGCAGACTGTCGAGTGCAATGTGCCTGTGCTCTGTTATGTACAATTCTTTGTGACGCTATGGACTGTAGCCCACTGGGCTCCTCTGTCCATGGGATTTCCAAGGCAAGAACACTGGAGTGGATTGCCATTTCCTCCTTCAGGGGATCTTCCTGACCCAGGGATTGAACACGTGTTTCCTGCATTGGCAGGCAGATTCTTTATCACTGAGCCACCTGGGAAGCCTCTAGTGCAAAGTAGATCTCCACAAATGTTTGTGCCCTTTGGTGGTAAATCTGAGATTGAAATTGTGTTGCAGGAGTGGAGGGGGGTCGCTCCCTCAAGACCACCCCTGGGTCAGTGCTTCTCTAGGAGGACTCGCAGGATTCTGCAGAGAGTCACACATATAGCTCAGATTTGTTATAGCAAAAGGATAAACAAAATCAGTCAAGGGAAACTTGAACCAAGTCTGGAGGGAACCAGGTGCAAGCTTCCAAGCATCCTCTCCCCGCGGAGTCACGCCGGACACAATTCTCCAGCCTGAACTGTGACACTGCTTGTGAAGGTCTGTCTTCTAGGAGGCTCTTTAGAAACTCAGTGCTGAAGGCATTTACGGGGGCTGGACACATAGGGCCCCTCTGCCTGGCGGTGGTTTAGGTGCTCAGTCGTGTGCATCTCTTGTGACCCCATAGACCGTAGCTCTCCAGGCTCCTCTGTCCATGGGATTTCCTAGGCAAGAATATTGGAGTGGGTTGCCATTCCTTCTCCAGGGGATCTTGCCAACCCAGAGATCGAAGTCTCCTGCGTTGGCAGGCGGATTCTTTACCAATGAGCCACTAGGGAAGCCCCTCCCCTCTGCCTGCTGCTACTGCTGCTGCTGCTGCTGCTAAGTCGCTTCAGTGTCTGACTCTGCGCGACCCCATAGACAGCAGCCCACCAGGCTCCCCCGTCCCTAGGATTCTCCAGGCAAGAACACCGGAGTGAGTTGCCATTTCCTTCTCCAATGCATGAAAGTGAAAAGTGAAAGTGAAGTCACTCAGTTGTGTCTGACTCTTGGCGACCCCATGGGCTGCAGCCTACCAGGCTCCTCCATCCATGGGATTTTCCAGGCAAGAGTACTGGAGTGGGGTGCCATTGCCTTCTCCACTCCCCTCTGCCTAGCATGTACCAAAATTCCAGACTTCCACAGAAGGAAATCAATGTTCTGCATTAACTACCTCGCTTGTATAACCAGTTGCTCTTATCAGTTTTTATCAGTGTAGGAAACTTTATTATTCAAGATTCTAGGCTCTTGGCCCACCTTGCAAGCAGGATTTTCTAAGGACAGCAGTCTTAGGCCTGCTATGTTAACTCTTCCACATGTGTATAATACTGTATTGACCCCTATCACATGTTAAACTTGAAACAATATGAATATACTTTTTTTTTCCTTTTCTTTTTCTAACAAGAGATCCAGGCAACTCAAATGTATTCTTGGCAAGACTGATTTCTGATCTGAATTTGACAACACAGAATCTGAGATGGCATTGTTGTTGTTCAATTGCTAAGTCATGTCTGACTCTGTGACCCCATGGACTGCAGCATGCCAGGTTTCCCTGTCCTTTGCTTTCTCCTGGAGTTTGCTCAAACTCGTCCATTGAGTTGGTGAATCTATCCAACCATCCTATCCAGTCACCCCCTTTTCCTCCTGCCCTCAATCTTTCCCAGCATCACAGTCTATTCCAATGAGTTGCTCTTCGCATTAGGTGGCCAAAGTATGGGAACTTCAGCTTCAGCATCAGTCCTTCCAATGAATATTCAATAGTCAGGTGGCTCAGATAGTAAAGAATCTGCCTGCAATGCAGGGGACCTGGGTTTGATCCCTGGGTCGGGAAGATCCCGTAGAGAAGGGAATAGCTACCCACTCCACTATTCTTGCCTGGAGAATTCCATGGACAAAGGAGCCTGGCGGGGTATACAGTCCATGGGGTTGTAACAAGTCAGACACAATTGAGCAATTAACACTTTCACTCTCAGAACTCCAGAGAATAGCAAGGAGAGATAAGAAAGCCTTAAGTGAACAATGCAAAGAAATAGAGATTGCATTAGATTGTAATTATCTAGTTACACAAACTTCATAAAGGTAAGGCTCGTGTGCCAATGGTTTTTTAGTGTGAATAAAAACTGAAGGCTGGAAAGATGGGGATTGGACTTAGAGGGTGGAAAATACACATAAGACAGCTTCATAAAAATTGAGTGTTTGCCTTTTTCCTTCTTCTAGGTGTCATCGTGCTGTTTTTGTGTCCATTCTCGATAACTGCTTTTTACTGCCTGACATGGTCACTCTCCTACATCTTCTTTCCAGATGCTCTGTGGGGCAAGGCAGCATGTCTTAGGCCACAGTACTGAAGATATTAAACAGCCCTACCCACCCCCACTGGCCTCTGTGGGGTTTCTGCCAGCATGGTGGGCCAAAGCCTGTCTTACCCTCACTAAATCTTTCCTTGTGTCTGTGTTGTGCAGTGCTAGCTACATGTGGCCTTGAACCAGAGCAACCCACAATAGGGCCAGTGGCCTGTACTTCTTCCTCTTTGTTCAGGATTCTGAATCCCTTGGTGACAATAGTTGTTTGTGTCATACAGAACAGATTGTTTTTCCAAGCTAAACTTGGGCTGGGTTTGAGTTCTAGTTCTGTTACCAGCTGTGTGACCTGGTGCACTAAGGTTTGTCCCTTAGAAATGAATGAAGCCCTTCAGAATTGGTGTAGCCTCCGCCTTGTCCTGCCTGAGTATAAGGACTCCAGTGGTGAGGTGGGGCTTACTAATGGGTTTCTTACGTTTATAGACTCTGGCTCTGTAGAGGAGAGCTGATGGCAGGGCAATCCTGTTGCCCCATTTATGTGTAGGATTTTTTTTTTTTTTTCCCACAATTAAAACTTCTGCCTTTTGCTTTGTTTAGAGATTAGACACATTGGCATCTTGAGGGCATCATCTGGCCTCCAGGATCTCATTATGTGTTTTTTTTTCCCCCCAAGCTCTAAAAATACTAAACTGAAGATATTCAAAGGACATCTCATATTCTAAATTCCAAATTGAATAGAAATAAAGAGAACTGTATGGAACCCTAAAGTGGCGTCATAGAGAACTCAGGCCCACTAAAAGTCGTGCTCACAGCACTGCCTCTGGACTTCCCACCTCCACGTGGTGTACTAGAGGATTATTGGCTCATTCTGCCCCTTCCTCGGCCAGCGCACCAGACCTCCCTTACTTCAGGTCTAACTTCTTGAAGTTTGCAGAACAATATATATTGCAAGTATGCATTAACTCTAAAGTTGTATGAAAGAAGTCCAGTGAAGTCCACATTGCTATGACTTGGCTCTAAAAGGAAAAGACAGCACCCTCTTTTCTCCAGGCTTTCTGTTCATATCTGTTATAGCACTTACATTTTTTTTTTCATGGATAGATGAATAGATCTTCTTCTTAGATTTTTAGGTTCCTTCAGTTTACATTTTTGTGTTTCTGCTGCCTGCCACAGTGCCCCACACTCAGAAACATATACTTTGGAGATGAACTGATTTGGTTGTGTATTCTAGTGAGCTATGTACAAGGTTAGAATAATATAGTAGGAATCTTACAAATATACATGGACTCAGACATTTCAGTGTGATGCCCTTAATGCTGAGCTCTCATTTCACTGTTGCTGTCCTTCATCAAAATATTTTAAGAACTCTAAGATGATAACTGTCTTCACATACGCTCTTAGAGGTCAGCACTTAGCACAGTGCCTAGAAATAATAGGTGCTGAAAAAATACTTATTTTGCTCGAGCCAACCAAATTTAGTATAAAAACCTAATAATACTTAATATTAGCCAATGATATCCTCTTTTTAAACCAAAACCAAATTAGCTATTGATTTGGGCCTCAAATGACTTCTGGCTATTTCTAGAACTTGGGCTATGGTCAAAGGAAGAAGATGCAATTCTGAAAGAGGATTTCCACATCCATTCTGAGCCATAGCAGCAGAACTGAAATGAATATGTAGACTTCCAGAGGAATGCTTTGAAAGAGAAAACACACACTGTACTTTGTTTATACAATAGTAATCATACTACATCGTCTCAAACAAAAGTTTAGGTTAGCAATATGAGGATAGTTATAGATCAGTTGAGAGCTGACAAACTTAGACTCACTAAGGAAAAAAAAAAAGAGGAGGTACCAATAAACTCAACAATGAAAGAGGAGAAATAACAATGGATATGGCAGAAATACAAAAGATTAGATCAGCTATAAATCAACAAATTGGACAACCTAGAAGGAAGGTCTTTCAAGAGTGAATCATGAAGAAATAGAAAATCCTAATAGATCGATCACTAGTAGAGACTGAAACAGTATTAAAAACTTCCCCCAAAACAAAAGTCCAGGGCCTGCTGGGGTTATAGATGAATTCTACCAAGGAGACTTAATATCCTTCTTAACTACTCCAAATAACTGAAGAGGAAGGAATACTTCCTATTTTATAAGGCCCATATCACCCTACACCAAAAGCAAACAGGAAACACAAAAAAGGAAAATTACAGACAAGTGTCACTACTGAATACAGACACAAAAATCCTCAACAAAATATTGGCAAACCAAATGCACAATATATTAAAAGGATTAAGTGGATTATTAAGGATTAAGGGATTCTAGGATGCACAAGCCAGTCAATGTGCTACACCACATTAAAAAAATGGATAAAAATCATATAATCATCTCACTAGATGCAGAAAAAGTGTTTAACAAGGTTCAACACCTATTTATGATAAACTCTCAATAAAGTGGGTATAGAAGGAAAGTACCTCTACATATTCAAGTCCATATATGCAAACACACAGCTAACATTGTACTCAATGGTAAAAAGCTGAAAGCTGAAACAAAAGCTTCATGAAACAATATCGTCACCACATTGATATTTTAAAATCTGTCCTTTCTGTAAAAGCTTTTTTTTTTTTTTTTTTTTTTAAAGTATTTCTTTGGCTGCACTGGGTCTTAGTCTTGGCATGCCGATGTTTAGTTGCAGTATGTGGGATCTACCGGCACCCCCTGCATTGCAAGGTGGATTCTTAACCACTGAACCACCAGGTAGGCCCCTACTGTTTAATTAAAAAGATACACTAGTCATAATTTATTAAACTGATTTGACAACCACCTACAGTTTGCAATACCAGAACACTTCTCTAGGATAAACTACATCCAGGGCTGTGACATGTTAATACAAGCAGTTCCCATCTAAGGATCAGAATCTTTCCAACCAACACTCATATATTAATTGGTTATTTGAAATTTGAAACATAGCCCATGAAGTAAGGTAGCTGGGAAGTAATATTTATTGAGTAGTTATTATATACATTATCTTATTTTTTTGATGAATGATCCTGAGAGGAAGAAAATATTACTCCATTACACAGATGGGAGAAGAGTGAGGCTTAGAGAGGTTAATAACTTATCCAAAGTAGTAAGAACTATACTTGACCCCCAAACACAGTTCCTTCTAGTATACTACATCATTTCCTTATATTTATGATGACAGCTTACTCCAAACCCCCATTCCTCCAAAACATAAAACTGAAAAATTTGCGTTCAATTCAAATTCAATAGGACACTGTAGGACCTAATTACTGCTTCTGGGGATAATCTGTGTAAAGGTTATCCTTAACTAGGCTCTCAGAACACATTCTCCATAGGGACAGCAAGTTCCTTAACATCACAGTTTATTGCCAAAATAAGCATAGGAATAGGAACAGAATTCTCAGTGACTTCAGAGTGGTGGGAAGACAGAGGAGGTGGGAATTGCTAGAGATGTTCCCAGAACCACTAGGGAAAATACAGGTATTTCTAGCGCAGAGAGTAACAGAGGAGGCAATGTTGGCTATTGAACCCTCTGAGTAATCAGCCTCATTTCCATGCATATTCTGCTTCTACACCCAATAAAATACAAAATGAAAAACCAAAAGCACTTCGCTCCCCTCCTCCCCTTGTTGGTACAAGGCTCCTGCTAGCTCTCCACATTCACAGGGTGATCGGAATCTTAGCTTCAAGGCTCTGAGTAGTGGCTCACCTGGGAGTAAAAGTCATACATTTACACCTGTACAGCTAAAGACAGGATGTATAGGGTCGGCAGAGCCTTAGCCTCAGGAAGAATGAATCTAGAAACAGTCATGTTCTTTCTGTCCTCTCACCTCTGCTCCCTTCCTGAAGGAAAAAGGCTCCCCTCTGCTCATGTCAACTTTTCCTACCTATTACATTCATTTTGACTCCACTTTCTTATGACTAGGTACCCCTAAAATATGAGCAAACAAACATTTTATTAGTATTTTGCTTGTATTTTTTGGAGGTTTACAGTTTCAGAAGAAACACTGATTTTTTTTCCCCAAACAATAGAAAAAGTTAAAAAAAAAAAAAAAGAATGTATTGTCTTGGAAGAATAGAAGTCTCTTCAGCAAGTAATGGGCCAATTCAGATTGGAGGAACTAGCGAAGCAAGTTACATACAGGAAGTTCTGATTTACCCAGTTTCGGGAATAACACAAATCTCTTCTTGTCTAGCGCTGTAAGGCTCCAAATGGGCCATCTCAGCTTAAAACTGGTAACACGTTCATAAACAAAGCTTCCAGGGTCCCCGCTAGTGTGAATGCAGGGGTGGTTCACTCTCCGGGAGGCTGCATCTGTTTACAGAATTCATCGAACTGCTGCTGCTCCAGTTCTGTCATGACTCTGTTGAGGGCATAGATCTGAATGGGAGGAAAAGATATGTTAGCAATGGAGGCAGCTGCTCAACCTGTCTTCAGACACCACAGGCTGTGTCTTGTGAAAATGCCAGAACTTCATCAGTACTGCAGGGGCAGCGATAAAGCAACCGGAGAGGCAAACATTAGCTCCACTGGGGAATCAGGAAAGAAGCAGTGAGGTAGGTGCTTGACCTGGCCTTGAAAGGACTGGTAGGGGATTTCCCTGGGGGTCCAGTGGTTAAGAATCCACCTTCCAATGCAGGGGATGTGGTTCAGTCCCTGGTTGGGAAGTTAAGATCCCACACGCGGGGCAACGAAGCCCATACACCGCAGCTACTGAGCCTGTTCACTCCAGAGCCCATGCTCCGCAACAAGAGAAGTCACATAGCACTAAAGAAAAGCCTGCATACCTCAGCGAAGAGCCTGCAAAGCCAAAAAAAAAAAAAAAAAAAGGGTTGGTGGGATTTCCCTATAGCTCAGATGGTAAAGAATCTGCCTGCCATGCAGGAGACCTGGGTTCGATCCCTGGGTCAGGAAGATCCCGTGGAGAAGGAAAAGGCAACCCGCTGCAGTATTATTACCTGGAGAATAATCCTCATGAACAAAGGAACCTGGTGGCCTACAGTCCCTGGGGTTGCAAAGAGTCAGGACACAACTAAAGACTAACACACACAGGATTTAAACAGGTAGAAACAGGAGAAAGAACCTAAGTGATGGAATAATGGATTTTATGATTAAATAATGTAAAAGCACAGCATTAGTTCTAGAAACTTCAAGTATGCTAAATACGAAAGGTTGGGGAGCTGGAGAAAGAAAGAAAAGTATGTTAGGCTCTTAAATGCCATACCAAGTAATCTGGACTTTATCTGACCAACTCTGGAGAGATAAGTGTGGAGGGAAGAAACCTGATTATATCTCTGCTTTGAGATAGAAAACTGAAGACCATGTGAAGGATGCAGTCAGGGAGGAGAGATCACAGGCACTTGGGAGACATCTGTTGCAACAGTCCAGGTAGGAGGTAGTAGGACTGTGACCCAGGGCAGGCAGTGGAGGGAGAAGAAAACTGCAAGAGTCATTCCAAGGTGAAAGGCAGGGTATCTACCCTATTGCTTCACCTTCCAGTAATTCATCCGTCCACCAAAGAACCAGAAACAACATAAAACTTCCAACTTTGTATAGAAGAAGAAAAGGGCCATGTTTGTGTGTAGGGGATAAAATTTGAATAATCAAAAAGAAGAGAAGGGCAAAAACCCTGAGAAGTGAGACAAAAAATATAAAATAAGAGCAGAAATTAATGAAAAGGCAGCCAAATGTACAACAGAGAGGATCACTGAAATTGTAAGATGGTTCTTTGAAAATTCTAAAGGAAACTGCAAACCTCTGAGACTTGTCGACATAAAAGGGAGGCTGCACGAATATCTTCAGAATTAAAAGGAAGTCATAATTACTGATAAATGTGTGTGAGTTGCTCAGTTGTATCCAACTCTTTGCAACCCCATGAACTGTAGCCTGCCAGGTTCCTTTGACTATGGAATTCTCTAGACAAGAATACTGGAGTGAGTAGTTATTGTCTTCTCCAGGGGATCCTCCCAACTCAGGGATCAAAGCTGGGTATCGTGCATTGCAGGAAGATTCTTCACCCTCAGGGAAGACAGAGTAGAAATTAAAATTTATGAACTTTGTGTCAATAAGTTTGAAAACTTAAATGATACAAATTCTGAGGAAGAGTAAAATGATCAAAACTGACTAAAGAGAAAGCTTGAATAATCCTATAATCTTTTTCCTCCCAATTTTTAAAAATTGTGCTAAGATTCTATAACCTTCAAGGAAAACAGAACTCCACACAGTGATGAAAACACTTTCAAACAACTGAAATGATTCTCAAAATGTGTGGTTAAAATGGTCTTGTTTTATGTATGTTTAACAAACACAAATAAATAAATTTGAACGGTTAAAAAAAAAATGCTCAGTGAACAGGGCCAGTCATGGAATATGGTAGTATACATAAAGTTTAGCAACATGCAAAACTAGATGATAAACTGTTATGCTATACAGTATTATTTAGGAGTACACATAGCAACGGTAAACTAATACAGAACAGCAAGGGGGTGAGTAGCATAAACTAATGACTGAGGGTATGGGTACTGCTCGTGGGAAGGCTGGAGACACGGCCAGAGTGAGGCCTGCTCATGGACGGTCATGTTCTATTTCTGTAGTTGGGTGGCAGAGTGTTCGTTTTATTCATGTTCTTTAAGAGTACAAATACATTTTATATATATTATTTATATGTATTATATATATTATGTATTAAGTGTATATTTACACTAAGCAGAGAAAGAAGACTTAAATATGGGTCAAGGGTCCAAGCCAAGGAATGAAAGACTTTCAAGAAAGAAAGGGTCATCAAAAGTTCCAAATGTTGCTTCACCTGCCAAATGGGCCTCTGAGTCCATTCTCCCCTCTCATCTCACTTCCTGGAATGTGGCATCTATGCAAAACTGAATGGAAACTGTGTTTCTGCCTCCCTACATCGGCTCCTGTCACATTCTTATCTTAGGAGGTTGCATTCCAGGCCACACAGATGAACGAGCAGCTGTGGGGCAAAGCTGGAAGCAGGGAAGAATGTCAAGAGACCTGTTTAGATGGCAGCCCTGCCCCTCAGTCCATCACCACCTAGGGATTCTGGTCACCATACCTCACTTTAAATGATGATAATGTCTCCTACCTCACAAGGTCACGTATGTTATATCTCCCATCTTTATTCCAGGATGGATTTACAAGGGTCAAAGTGGGAGCAACAGTAATACACACCAGTATGAAGATTACATGTGGTCAGGCACGTGCCTGGCACATCTGAGGAGCTCAACAAGTGCCAGCTGCTACAACAGTGCAAGTCCAATATGACAGCTTAGCAAGTCAGCACAATTCAACTTAGGCTGAGCACAATAAAAGCACAGAGACTCGTGGTAACCATCTTTGCCATTTTCGAGTGCTTTCTCTGAGGCAGGCACTGCACTACGTGCTTCAGGTACAGCATTTCTGCTCACAACAAACTCATGTGACTGATGTCATCATCCTCATTTTACCAAGGAGGAACTGAAGAACCGAGGTTCAGAGAGGTTAGGTTTCTTGCCCAAGTTGACCTGGGAAGAACTGGAACTTACGGAGGAGCTGGGATTTGAGGTCAGACAAGTAAGTGTAACCCGTGAAACCTCACCAGCAGGGTGTCAATGAGTGCATGAACAATGTCCTCAATAACATCTACCGCTGCAGTGTGCACGAAGTACAGCTTCCTAGGGCTGTTTCTTATAGCGGTTCTCCAACTTTCACCAAAGGGCAATGCAGTAAAATCATCTGGGGGCCTGGGTCCAGGTGGGGATGTGGAGGTGAAGTAAAGTGGGAACAGTCCGCTGGAAGCCAGGTCCACAGCTCTCAGACAGTCTGACTTAATCCAAAGGGAGATTTCAGTTTTTAGATCAACTTCAAACACACTATTAAATTTACTCATCGTGATGGCCTTCCTCACTGAATGCAAGCTCCACAAAGGCAGGGACTCCTCCATGCCTGCAACAGTGCCTAGCATGTAGTCGCAGTTCAATATTGTTAGTAACTGGATCAGATTAACAAAAATTTAAGTTCTGACAATATTAAGCACTGAAAAAGAAGTGAGGGATGAGAACCCTCATACTCTGCTAATATGGGTACAAATTTGTATAATCTCTTCAAAAACAATTTGGCAACATCTAATAAATTTCAAAATGTACCCCATAATTCTACTTCTAGTTATATTGGCCCTATAGGAATTCCAGTACAGGAGTCAAAGGAGACATCTAAAGGGTTTTCACTACAGCACTGTTTGTAACAGCAAAAAAAAAAAACCCTATAAATCATTTAAACATTCATCACTGGAAGACAGGGTAAATATACTAAGTGGATTCACAAAGTAGATTACTATAAACCGTGATGAGGAATAAACTAGATTCTTATATTAACATGAATAATTCTAAAAAATGTAATGCAAAATAAAACATATACAGTTAGTTTAATATAAGATTTAAAAAAGAATTTTTATATTGTTCAAGAATATCTACTAATATACTTGAGTGTAAAAGTATTAAAAAATCATGGTTGTCCATAAAGAGGGGAAAAATGGCATAAAACAGGAAATGGAGAAAGGGGATTTCAAATTTACAGGTAATTTTTATTTATCTTAAAAAAGACTACATGCAAATATGACAAAGTGTTAAACAATGCCAATCTGGGGTGCTGAGTACCCAGGTGTTTGTTATAATATTCTGTTTTTCTGTATTTTCAAATTTCAAAAAAAAAGAAACAAAAGAAATAGAAAAAGGGAAAAGACCAGAGTAAGCTTTTTCTGGATACTAAAGTAAAATATTCATGTAAACAGTCAAATAGACTTCTAAGGGCAGACTGAACAAAGGAACACAGTGGTGAGTGTAGCGTTTGGGCCTCTACTTCTGAATTAGGAGCAGCTACTCTCCAGGCCAAATCCAGGACATCTGCGNGGATACTAAAGTAAAATATTCATGTAAACAGTCAAATAGACTTCTAAGGGCAGACTGAACAAAGGAACACAGTGGTGAGTGTAGCGTTTGGGCCTCTACTTCTGAATTAGGAGCAGCTACTCTCCAGGCCAAATCCAGGACATCTGCGCTAGGGTGTCTGACACTTATTCTTGGACTCCCTTACAAGACCCTCCCTCACAGGGCCCTTCTCTTTCTCCTTTCTTCCTTCTCTCAGGACCCTACCACAAAAGCTCTGCACCATGGTCATCAGGAGACCACCTGGGACTGATCGGGGTGGGGGTGGGTTCCTGACACTTGGCATGTGACTCTGGTCTGCCACCTCACCATCTGGTCCTCAGTGATCTCCTCTGGACACCTAGGAGAACGCTGTTTTTGGCTGCAGGCAGGCGGGGCTCTCCTATACCATTCTCCGCTCTCCCTATTCCAGCATCACCTCCAGCAAACTACAGGTACAAGGGCCCTCCTCGCTCTCACCTCTGCTCTCTGTCTCTGCTTCAGCTCCTGCTGCGCTGATTTCTGCTTGGCCTTCTCGATTCTGCTGACCGGCTCTTTAACTTTGGGCTTTTCTTTACGTGCAGGCGGATCCATGACTTGATTTCCGTATACTTCTTAGTCAGCTCTAACCTGGATGGCACAGAGGAAGGCTGATCTAAAAGCAAAGAACGAACGAACTTCTAGAAACTTAGCCCCTACCTCAGCTCCTTCCTTTGGCANCTCCCACTCTTGCCTGGGAAATCCCAGGCATGTCCCCCACTCCTGTTGTTCCTTCAAGGACTAGGCAAGAATCTAAACAAAAGGGCGATTCTAAGAAGCAGTGAAAATATAGCCTGATGGACACTCATACACTTTCAATCAAAATGTAAATTATCACAACCTTTTGAGAAGCCAGTTTATCACTGCACAGCAAAAGCCAAAAGCCTTGATAATGAGCATAACCCCTCAAAAGGACAAATAATGCTTGATTCTGTTTTTGTGAGATATCTAAAGTAGTCAAATTCTTAAAAAAGTAGAATGGTAATTGCCACAGACTGGGGTGGGGGAAAGGGAAGCTGTTCAACGGGTATAGAATTTCAGTTTTGCAAGATGAAAAAGTCCTAGAGATCAGCTGCACAACAGTGTGTAAATAGTTAATACCACAGCACTGCACACTTAAAAAATAGTTAAGATGATAAATCCACCTAAGGAGGTAAAGATCTGTCCTTGGAAAATTATAGAACACGGATGAAAGAAATTGAAGACACAAACAAATGGAAAGATGAACCATGTTCATGGACTGGAAGAATTGCTGTTATTAAAATGACCATACTGTCAAAGGCAATCTAGATCCAGTGCAATCCCTATCACAATACCAAGAGCATTTTCCACAGAACTAGAACAACTAATTTTAAAATTTACAGGGATACAAAAAAGAGCCTGAATAGTGAAAACAATATTGAGAAAGGAGAACAGACCTGGAGGAATCATGCTCTCTGACTTTAGACTATACTACAAAGCTGCAGTAATCAAAATAGTATGGTATAGGCCCAAAAATACACACATGGATCAATGGAACAGTATATAGAGCCCAGAAATAAACCCGTGCACTTATGGTCAATTAATCTACAACAAAGGAGGTAAGAATATACAGTGGAGAAAGGACAGTGTCTTCAATAATTTATGCTGGGAATACTGGATGGCTACATATAAAACAATGAAATTAGAATGCTCCCTAACACTATATACAAAAATAAACTGGATTAAATGCCTAAATATAAGACCAAAATCCTTAAAACTCTTAGAAGGAAACATGAGCATAACAAGTTTGACATAAATTGTAACAACTTTTTTGATCTGTCTCCTAAAGCAAAGGAGATAAAAGGAACACACAAGTGGAAAATTATTAAAATCTTTTGCATAGCAAAGGAAACCATCAACAAAATCAAAAGACATAGGAGAAAATATTTGCAAATGACATGTTCAATAAAGGGTTAATATAAAAAAGATATAAACAGTTCATGTACTCAATATCAAAAAAAAAAAAAAATCCAGTTGAAAAATGGTCAGGATACCTGAATAGACATTTTTCCAAAGAAGATACACAGATGACCAACAGGCACATGAAAAGATGCTCAACATCATTAATCATCAGTTCAGTTCGATTCAGTTGCTCGGTCATATCCAACTCTTTGAGACTCCACGGACTGTGGCACTCCAGGCTTCCCTGTCCATCACCAACTCCCAGAGTTTGCTCAAACTCATGTCCGTTGAGTTGGTGATGTCATCCAACCATCTCATCCTCTGTTGTCTCCTTCTCCTCCTGACTTCAATCTTTCCCAGCATCAGGGTCTTTTCAAATGGGTCAGTTCTTTGCATTAAGTGGCCAAAGTATTGGAACTTCAACTTCAGCATCAGTCCTTCCAATGAATATTGAGGACTGATTTCCTTTAGGATGGACTGTTTGGATCTCCTTGCAGTCCAGGGGACTCTCAAGAGTCTTCAACCACAGTTCAAAAGCATCAATCCTTCGGCACTCAGCTTTTTTATAGTCCAACTCTCCCATCCATACATGACTACTGGAAAAACCATAGCTTTGAATAGATGGACCTTTGTTGGCAAAGTAATGTCTCTGCTTTTTAATATACTGTCTAGATGGATCATAGCTTTTCTCCCAAGGACTAAGCATCTTTTAATTTTATGGCTGCAATCACCATCTGCAGTGATTTTGGAGCCCTCCAAAATAGTCACTGTTTCTATTGTTTCCCCATCTATTTTCCATGAAGTGATGGGACCAGATGCCATGATCTTAGTTTTCTGAATGTTGAGTTTTGAGCCAGCTTTTTCACTCTTCTCTTTCATTTTCATCAAGTACAAATTAAAATGGCAATGAGATAGCATCTCACATCTGTCAGAATGCCTATCATCAAAAAGACACAAATGTTATTGAGGATGTAGAGAAAAAGGAACCCTTGTACACTGTGGAAATGTAACTTGGTGCAACCACTGTGGAAAACAATATGGAAATTTCTCAAAAAACTGAAAATAGAACTATCACCTGACCCAGCAATTCTACTCCTGGAAATACATATCCAAAGAAAATGAAAACACTAATTTAAAAAGATACATGCACCCCAGTGTTCCTAGTGTCATTGTCTACAATTGCCAGTTTGGATTTGGACACAACCTAAGAAGACAGTGGCACCCCACTCCAGTACTCTTACCTGGAAAATCCCATGGACAGAGGAGCCTGGTGGGCCACGTCCATGGGGGTCACTAAGAGTCGAACACGACTGAGTGACTTCATTTTTACTTTTCACATTTATGCATTGGAGAAGGAAATGGCAACCCACTCCAGTGTTTTTGCCTTGAGAACCCCAAGGACGGGGGAGCCTGGTGGGCTGCCGTCTATGGAGTCGCACAGAGTCAGACACGACTGAAGCAACTTAGCAGCAGCAGCAGCAAGTGTTCATCAACAGACAAACGGATGTAGAATGGATATGGAAGGTGTGGTACATATATACAGTGGAATACTACTCACTCAAAAAAAAAGAATGAAATTTTGCCATTTGCAACAACATGGATGGACTTGGAGGGTATTATGCTAAGTGAGATAAGTCAGACAGAGAAAGACAAATACTGTGTGATATCACTTATATGTGGAATCCAAAAAATAAAATGAACTAGTGTAGTGACCCAGAGAAGGCAATGGCACCCCACTCCAGTACTCTTGCCTGGAAAATCCCATGGATGGAGGAGCCTGGTGGGCTGTAGTCCATGGGGTCCCGAAGAGTCGAACACAGCTGAGCGACTTCTCTTTCACTTTTCACTTTCATGCATTGGAGAAGAAAGTGGCAACCCACTCCAGTGTTCTTGCCTGGAGAATCCCAGGGACGGGGGAGCCTGGTGGGCTGCTGTCTCTGGGGTCGCACAGAGTCGGACACGACTGAAGCGACTTAGCAGCAGCAGCAGCAGTGTAGTGACCATAACAAAAAAGGAACAGACTCACAAGTATTGAAAACAAACTAGTGGTAATCAGTGGGAAGATGGGGAGGGGGCAAGCAGAGGTAAGGATTAAGAGGTATAAATTATAAATAAGCTACATGGATATATTGTACAACACAGGGAATATAGCTAGTATGTTGTAGAAATTATAAATGGAATATAACCTTTAAACATTTTTCACCCGTAACATGTAATATTCTATATCAACTATACTTCAATTTAAAAATTTTTGAAAAGATTTAAGATGGTAAGTTTTATGTTATGTGGGTTTTTTAAATCACAACAAAAAAATAAGCATGACCTTTGACTTAACAACTGCACTTTTAAGTTATCCTAACTAAATAATCAGAGCGGGTGCTATTCCTAAGAGTAAAAAACCAAAACAAACAAAATATTTATAAATAGAGATTAAGTAAATCACAAGATAACTAAAATGGGATTTTATGCAGTCATTATAGTGACATAGAAGAATATTTTAAAATTTTTTTAGTATATTAAATATGACAAGTGTATTAAATATAAATTTAGTATATTAAATATATAATATAGTCACAATATTTGTTTTATCATTTCTTGATAAAGAGTCTGGATAGAAACACATCAAATTGCATATTCAAATTACTTCAAGTGGAGATTATTTTATCTTCTCTGTGCTTTTCTGTGTTTTCCAAATTTTTTTCAATGAACATTTAAACTTCAGCAAGATTTATATATTTTTTTACACTTTTATCACATTGTACAGTTTATAAAATTCGTATAAACTCTGGATTAGATTATAGCTGGAGGCAGGGCAGGGATCTTCGGAAGGCTTTATAAAGCCAGTGGAAACAGACTAGATATATAGAGTATTAAGGAGCGGAAAAGCTAAACTGGAAGGTTGGAGAAACCGTGGACCAGTGATAAAAAGTGAAGGTATGATGAGTTGGCTTGGGAAGGGATGAGGAAGAGGATAAATCAGAGGGGTGTGTGTGTGTGTGTGTGTGTGTGTGTGTGTATGTGTGTGTGTGTGTGAGAGAAATACAGAGAGAGAGAGAGCCAGTTTACACTTACAGATGGCAATAAGCAAGAGTTGTCCACTAAGCACAGGGCTCCAGAGAGTCATAGGTGTGGAGGTGCTGGTTTGGGATTCTTCATCAGGAAGGTGAAGGCTGGAGCCAGGAGGGAGTGAAAATACCCTCTCTGTTCTTCATCCATGAATTTATAATTTCTCTCTCTCTCTGTCTCTCGACTATCAACAGAGTCTTGGCCAGTCTACCAATTCCCTGGTTGCTTGAGTCAGTGTTTACATGAATATAACTGTAGAATATTTTTACAGTGTATATTGTATTAATATTTCATTCATTTTATTAAGCAACTTTTTTTTTAACCCCGGAGTCAAAAATTGTCTGTTTTTTTCCTTTGTGTAGTTATATATGCATCTACTGGTAATCATTCCATAAACTCTCCATCAGGACTGTAAACTGTCTTTTAATCTGGTCACAAAAATCCAATATATTTCAACTGTTCCCTTGGAGAAAAAAACATTCCTTAGGCTTATCCTCTTCGCACTCCAAGCTGTACTCTTGGCTTTGCTGTCCCACTGTAGTCCTGAGAGTTCCCCTAACCACATTTGGGGACTTCCATCTCCTCTTCTTGCCAAATCCCCTGTTTCCTGCATCTTCCTATTTGTGGTTTATTCCCTCACTTTGGAGGAGTTCATTCCCCAGTTATTTCCCCAGGACAGTTTCACGGGAGGTAAATTTTTGAAATCTTGCTTGTCTAAAAATGGCTTTATTTTGCTCTCACACTTGATCGACAGTTTGGCGTGGTATAGATTGGAAATCATTTTCCCTCAGAATTTTAAGGCATTGATCCATTGTCGTCTAGCTTCTCATGTGGCTAGACTCTGAGAAGGCTTCCCACGTGGCACTAGTAGTAAGGAACGCACTTGCCAATGCAGGAGATGTAAGAGATGCGGGTTTGATCCCTGTGTTGGGAAGATCACCTTGAGGTAGGCATGGCAACCCACTCCAATATTCTTGCCTGGAGAATCCCACGGACAGAGAGGCCTGGTGGGCTAGAGTCCATAGGGTTGCAAAAAGTCAGACATGACTGAAGCAACTTTGCATGCATGCAGACTCTTGAGAAGTCTGATTTATTCTGATTTCTGTTTTGTTTGTTCACTTGTTTCTAGAAGCTTTTAGGACATATATTTTCCCTTCTTGATCTTTTGAACCTTTATCATGATAAGTAATAATAATGTAAGTCTTTTTCATGCATTACAGTAGGTATTCAGTGGCCCTTTTCAATCAGGAACATATAGTCTTCAATTCTGGGAAATTTTCATTGTGTTAGATTTCCTTGTTTTTTTCCATCATTTTTTCTCTTATTTTCTATCTCCTGGCTTTGCTTATTCTAACTCTATAAGAAATTTTTCTGAACCTTACCCTCTAGTTTTTCTGTTGAATTTGCTCATTTTTTGCTATAAAATTTTAATTCCCAGTGTTTTTCCTGGCTCCCTGGCTTTTTGGTAGCCTCTTGCTTTTGTGTTGTTGATTCAGGATCTTATTTCATGTTTCTGAGGGTATCAGTTGTTGTTTTCTGCCATTTTCTCCCACTTCTTAGACTGCCTCTATTTATTTTCGTCTCTGGCTTTCAAGTTGGCTTCCCTGGGGGCTCAGATGGTAAAGCATCTGCCTACAATGTGGGAGACCTGAGTTCGATCCCTGGGTCGGGAAGATCCCCTGGAGAAGGAAATGGCAACCCACTCCAGTATTCTTGCCTGGAAAATCCTTCGGACAGAGGGGCCTTGTGGGCTACCGTTGATGGCATCAAAAAGATTTGGACACAGCTGAGCGGCTAACACTTTCATTGGGTATAAAGCACAGTTCTAAGTATTTTACATGTTTTAACTAATTTAATCTTTACACCCAATGAAGGAGTTACCATTCTTATCCACAATTTACCAATAAGATACAAACTACTGTGGATAGTTCACCAGGCTTGGGATTCTCTAGGCAAGAATACTGGAGTGGGTTGCCATTTCCTTCTCCAGGGGATCTTCCTGGCCCAAGGATCCAACTCATATCTCTTTCATCTCTTGAATCTCCTGCGTTGACAGGCAGGTTCTTTACCCTTAGCGCCACCTTGGAAGTCCTATAAAATAAATAAGCTATAGTATTTATTGTACAGCACAAGGAATATAGCCAATATTTTATAATAACTATGAATGGAGTATAACCTTTTTAAAAAAGTGATTGGTTTATTTACTATTCTGGTGTATGAGGCTGTGGTAAAATTTTAAAATGTTGATTTTCCTGAAAAAAAATCACAAAGAAATGTAAAACATATTACTAGTAAGGAGAATTCCCTGGCAGTCCAGTGGTTAGGGCTCTGAGCCTTCGCTGCTGGGGGCATGGGTGCCATCCCTGGCTGGGAAACTAAGATCCCACATACTGTGTGGTGAGGCCAGAAAAAGAAATTTACTAGTAAGGGAAACTGGGATATAGTAGGTTACGACTCTCACCCAGGTCACACAGCTCAGAAGTGAACCTGAATGTAACCAAACTTCCAGCTTTCCAGTTTAGGAAATCTGAGAAATAGAGAAATACATTAAATGTTACCACAGGAATGTAATTGGCCAAATCCACAATGTGTGCCTTTATATAAGACAATTTACCAACAATCAAGTGTGTAAGGAAAGCTTTTGAAAGAAGGGCAGAGGAATCATTATGGAATAAAGACACAAGAAATTTAATCACAAAATACAATGTGTGTTCCTTGTTTGGATCCAAGTTTGAACAAGCCATTATAAAAAGGCACATTTGACATTATTGAAAGCACATGAACGTAGACTGGACATCAAATAATATTAAGGGATTGCTTGTGCTTCTTCCAGCCCAGTGTTTCTCATGATNCTCCAGGAGTTGGTGATGGACAGGGAGGCCTGGCATGCTGCAGTTCATGGGGTCGCAAAGAGTCGGACAGACTGAGCAACTGAACTGAACTGATTGTCAGTTTTGATAGGTATAGTAATGGCATGAAGGGTGTAGTTGTGTGTGTGTGTTAAAAATTACTGAGAACTCCCAAGAGCTTCAGTTTCTGTGGGTTATGTTTTTTTTAAACTTACCATATTCGAAATTAAAGCGGAGATACTTAAATTACAATTATTGGTTCATTTGAAAACAAAAATAATAAACACATTACATGTTAAGATGCACAACGTGTTTTATGAAAAACAATTATTTTCTGAAACAAAAAAGTTAGTGAGAAATATGGACTTGTTTTCTGTTTCTGTATATCTTTTTATGTGTCTCGCTTAATAGAAGTCAGCTGTATCCTCATACAAGCTACTGCGTTGAATCAGGAAGTTCACGTACAATTGACCCTTGAACAATGATGGTTTGAATTGCCCAGGTCCACTTATATGTGGATATTTTTCTTTTTCTTTAAAAAAAATATTTTTTTAATTGAAGTAGTTGATTTCCAGAGTTGTATTAGTTTCTAGTATATAGCAGAATGATTCAGTTATATATATAAATATATATTTATTATTCTTTTATATTTTTTCCACTATGATTTATTACAGCTTATTGACTCCAGGCCCCGGTGCTATACAGTAGGTCCTTGTTGTTTATCTACTTTATTATAGTATTTTGTATCTGCGAATTCCAAACTCCTTCTTTATTCCTTCCTTACCCCCTTTTCCCTTTGTTAACCATAACTTTGTTCTCCCTGTCTGTGATTCTGTTTCTGCTTTGTAAATAAGTTCATTTGTGTCACATTTCAGATTCCACGTATAAGTAGCATCACATGGCATTTGTCTTTCCCTTTCTGACCTGCTTCTTCTAGTATGATCATCTGTAGGTCCATCCATGTTGCTGCGAGCGGCATTATGTCGTTCATTCTAATGGGTGAGTAGTATTCCACTGTGTGTGTATTCATCTACTTTGTCCATTCATCTGTTGATGGACGTTGAGGTTGCTTCTATGTCTTGGCTATTGTAAATAGTGCTGCGTTGAACACTGAGGTGCATATATCTTTTTGAATTATAGTTTTCTCTGGATATGTGCCCAGGAGTGGGATTGCTGGGTCATATGGCAACTTTATTTTTCACCTTTTTGAGGAAACTCCAGGCTGTTTTTCATAGTGGCTACACCAATTTACATTCCCACCAACAGTATAGGAGGGGTCTCTGGGAAAAGGAGCATTTCAATCACCTCAATTGTGGATTTTTTTTTTCCCTTTGATGCTAGAAGAAACTTGACAAGTTACCACTTGTTTTAAAAGTTATTACTGCGTAGAATCTAAACTATACCAGGGAACTTTTCCTATCTTTCCTCGCCTGTTTTTATTGAGATATAATTGTGTAAGTTTATAATAGTGTATAAGTTTGAGGTGTACAATAGGCTGATTTGACACACTTAGAGATTGCAATCTGATTACCATCATAAAGGTAGCTACCGCCACCAACACATCACGTGATTACCATTTCTTTTTTGTGGTGAGAGCATTTAAGATCTACTCTTTTGTTGTACAGTCACTAAGTCGTGTCTGACTCTTTGAGACCCCAAAGACTGTAGCATTCCAGGCTTCCCTGACCTTCACTATCTCCCTGAATTTGCTCAAACTCATGTTCATTGAGTCAGTGATGCCACCCAACAATCTCATTCTCTATCGCCCCCTTCTCCTCCTACCCTCAACCTTTCCCAGCATCAGAGTTTTTTCCAGTGAGTTGGCTCTTCACATCAACTGGCCAAAGTATTAGAGCTGCAGCTTCAGCATCAGTCCTTCCAGTGAATATTCAGGGTTCACTTCCTTTAGGATTATCTGGTTTGATCTACTCTTCCAGCAACTTTCAATTATATTATGTACCAATGAACTTTTCATACTGCTACAGTAAAATACACTAGATTATCTTGTATTTTATCTTTTACTCATGCATGGTTGTCAACACATGTATTAGTCAACGTGAGTTTACTGGTTCACTGAATTGTGCAGATCTTTCAAATGTTGACACATCTCATATTCATTAATGTCACTAGCAATCTCATCAGGAAAATCTTCCTTTAGTGGGAAACCATTAAGCTCACAGTAGCAGATAAAATTTTCCAACCTTCTAATTTCCAACCAAAATACCAAATGTCTTTGGCAACAAATACTGTCAGTTGTTTTCCTTGAAGTGACAAAGTGCCCTTTGTTCCTTTTAGAGAAAACAACTGCAGAGTCCCCAAGTCTGAATAATCATACTTTGTCTGTTGGTTATACTTTTTGGTAGGAATGAAGTTCATGAGTAAAGAGCTAGTTCGGCTCACAGGTCATCGTTTATGTGCTTTTCCTGGAGAAAGTCATTGTATCTTGATACACAGCAGAACTGCTTAAGTCCACTTCCGTTTTGACACACTGAATATTTAAAAGATGTGTGCTCAGTGGTTGAGCTTCATTAAAATCAGCAACTTGTACTGCAGTTTGGTGCCACTTCCTTGATTGTACTAAGATGCTGTCAGTTTTACCCATCATTGCTTTTGCAGGTTCAGGGAAAATGTCAACACCTCGAAAAAGACAAATGATGGCTCAGTGAACATGATCGCACAGGGGTTCCCTGAAAGGATCTCAAGGACTCTCAGAATTCATGGATCCACATTGAGAACTGCTGTCCCAGAGAAATTGTTGCAAATATAAACTGGGTAACACAGGTCAAGAATGTTCATAGCAGCACTATTTGTAAAAGCAAAAGCCCAGAAATAACCCTCACTGTTATCAGTGAGGAAATGGGNGCACAGGGGTCCCCTGAAAGGATCTCAAGGACTCTCAGAATTCATGGATCCACATTGAGAACTGCTGTCCCAGAGAAATTGTTGCAAATATAAACTGGGTAACACAGGTCAAGAATGTTCATAGCAGCACTATTTGTAAAAGCAAAAGCCCAGAAATAACCCTCACTGTTATCAGTGAGGAAATGGGCAGACTGTTGGTATACTCATATTAAATACAATGATCTACCACACAGTGGGGCTTCCCAGGTGACGCAGTGGCTAAGAAATCCTCCTGCCATGCAGGAGACGCAAGAGACTTGGGGTCAATCCCTGGGTTGGGAAGATCCCCTGGAGAAAGAAACGGCAACCTAGTCCAGTATTCTTGCCTGGAAAATTCTATGAACAGAAGAGCCTGGCAGGTTACAGTCCATGGGGTTGCAAAGAATCAGACATGATTGACCACACACACACACACACACCACAGTGTTGGATGAACATATTAAAGCTCTATCAATCAGTATGGATAGATTTCCCTCTCTTAATTTGTACTCCACAAGATCAGAGTGCAAGATAAATTCTTCAGTGCAAGAGTGTATTTATATTTAGGTGGTGATCCCAGGAATCAGAAATGGTGAGAAGAAAAGGAAGACAAACCGATAAAATGTGCATTACTGAGTTACTGATGGTGGTGGGGATTGTCCTTATTCCTGCTGGGAACTCCCTGAGGAATCGTGTAGAATACAGCTTAGAACTGTTCCTCTGGAGATGTGGGGCTGGACCATTTTCCACTGACTTGCATCCCTGACAGTCCAAGCCCCCTTGACCCCCTGGGGCATTAACTTTCCTGAACTCCTAAGCTACTCACAGGCTGAACAGCTTTCTTAAGTTTGAAGAGACTCCCAGTTCGGTAGGCAAAGAACTGCTATGGCCTCTGAGGTGGAATGCTGGCAGCTTGCCTGCAAGTCTCACTCAGCTACCCTGAAACTAAGTGAGAGGACATGGTGTGAGCAACGGTAGGTGCTGCTAGACTCAGAAACTAATGTGGAGTGAAAAAGGGAAACCACAGGAACTCATGTACAATGTGCTCCATCTTCGTAAAGTTCAAAAATACATAACAGTGTATAATGCGTGGGTAAGAATGCAATTATGTATATTATGAACATAAAATTATGGATATTCTGGGAGCAAGAAAGGCGGGAAAGGGTTTATCACACATTGGGGGACAGTCAGCAGGTTTGTCAGAAAGCACATGTCAGAGTGCAGTTGGAGATAAAAGTAGCGAGTTAAAGAAGGTGGCTAATTGGTGGATGTCTGAAACCAGTCTTCAAATTGACTCTGAATTGGAAAGTAAAGAGGAGCAAGCTTTTCAGGATGGATGTGATAGGAGCAAAATGTATCAAAGCAGTCAGCATGCCATTAGCTTGAATGGGAAAAGGAGCTGAGGGGCAGAGGTCCCGTTCCTTACCTGGTGGCGCTGGGACGCTTCCCTGCTTCTAGGAACCTCCTCTTTGCTCTGTTCCTTTATCAGGGGTAGACAGGCAGGGTGTGCCTTGTTGGTGCTTAGGAACAGCTGGAAGAGAGTCTGTGTGGCTGAGGGAGCTCTGGCTGAGAGCTTCAGGCCTTGGAATAAAAGACAAACTTTTCCCAGACCCATCTCTGGAGTCCTTCCTGCTGCTCTCTGCCTGATGCCTGGTCTCCCTGAACAGGCGGAGGGTGTTCCCAGCTTAGAGACTCCAGTGCAGCCAGTGATGACAAAGGGCCCCCAATGCCAAAGGTGGTGAGTCCTCCTCCCTCTCCCCTCTCTTCATTCTTTTCAGTTCTGTGACTTTCTCGGGATCCTGGGGTTCATTGGAGAAACTAGCTCTTTTCTCCTTATTCACAAGAACATTTTAGAGGTTGAAATGGGGAAATGAGGAACACAAAAGGGGGCAAGTGACAAGGGGACCCAATGGGTTTTGTCAAAAGACTCTCCTTTAGGTATTACTGTCGTCGTTGTTAAGTATGACAGCTAACACTTACTTAGTTAGCCCTTACTTTTAGCCGGGTCCTGGCTGTGTGCTTTCAGACTGAACATCTGTATATATGCAGGGTCTTCTTAAGCTGCTTGGACTTATCAGGGGAGCTTTGGTTGCATATTTCTTTCTGATTTAGAAGTTTTTGAAATTAAACTGTCTCAAACTGAAGGGTGAATGATGTCCTGTGGGGGAAAATATTTCCAACATGTGTAATAGAAAAAAAATTGTTATTCTATGAAGAATTATATTGTTTAAAGAAGCCATTTAAGGGACAAATGTCCAAATAGAAAAACGGAAAAAGTATAAAGACAGGTAGCTGACAAAGTTCAAATGACAAAGGAATAATCAAAGAAGTACAAATTAAAATGACACATCATTATTTTTAATAAGATACCATTTTCTTACTCATTAAAATAACAAAGAATAAAAAAAAATAAAACCCAGTGATGGCAAGATTGTGGAAAAAAAATTCCATACACTTTGGTAAATTGATATGACCTCTCTGAGGGGAATTTGGTAGTGGAAATTAAAAGTCTCATCATTTTAAAGATGGGAAACTCAAGGCTTAAGAGTTTGTGATTTCCTTAAAGTTACAAAGTCACATATAGTTACAGACCAAACTAAGACCAGGACTAAGCCTTATAACCCAACCTTTAATCCACAGTCAGTTGTAGCAAAGTCTATAATAGAAATGCACTGGGGGAAAACCTGATTAAAATTATTTTTAAAATATATTATTTTAAAAACTCTTGCATATTCATGATGGAATACTGAAATTATTAAAAGAAATATCTGATGGCATGGAAAAACTACATAATGTAGTTCTTGGTAAAAACGCTGAGTAGGAAAACAACACATACAGTATGTGCTGTGCTCAGTCACTCAGTCGTGTCTGACTCTTTACAGTCCCATCGACTGCAGCCCACCAGGCTCCTCTGTCCATGGAATTCTCCAGGCAAGAATTCCCTCCTCCAGAGGATATAGTCCTACTTTAAAAGTTATACACCTACACAGAAAAAAATATTTGAAGAACTATATGATTTTCAGGTAAAGGAATTGCAGGTCATTTCACACGTTTTGGTCGTTTATTTTTTCCTTGTAATTTCCAGATTTTCTAAAATAACTAGGATAGAGAAAGTAATAAATTTTGTTTGATAAAAAATGTAAAACAGCTGAAATATCATGGGGCTATGCTAGAGGTGAGCTGGAGCTGGCTGACTGTGGGCGCCTGTCAGGGCAGGGACCACCCATTTCCAGAAGGCAGTGTGAAGGGATCCCAGAGCCCGAGTGAATTTGAGGCCAAAGACAAAGGAACTATAGATGGTCAAAAAGCACATGAAAAGATGTTCAACACCAGTAATTGTTGCTGCTAAGTCGCTTCAGTTGTGTCCGGCTCTGTGCAACCCCATAGACGGCAGCCCACCATGCTCCCCTGTCCCTGGGATTCTCCAGGCAAGAACACTGGAGTGGGTTGCCATTTCCTTCTCCAATGCATGAAAGTGAAAAGTGAACGTGAAGTCATTCAGTCGTGTCTGACTCTTAGTGACCCCATGGATGTAGCCCACCAGGCTCCTCCGTCCATGGGATTTTCCAAGCAAGAGTACTGGAGTGGAGTGCCATTTCCTTCTCCACAGTAATTGTTAGAGAAATGCAAATCAAAACTACAATGAGGTATCACCTCACACTGGTCAGAATGGCCATCATCCAAAGTTTTTTCTACAAACAATACATACTGGAAAGGATGTGGAGGGAAAGGAACCCTCCTACACTGCTGGTGGGAAGGTAAATTGATAAAGGCGCCTGGAGAACAGTAAGGAGGTTCCTTAAAAAACTAAAAATAGAACTACCAAATGACCCAGCAACCCCAGTCCTGGGCATATACATGAAGAAAACCAGAATTCAAAAAGATACATACACCCCAGTGTTCACTGCAGTAGTATTTAGTGTAACCAGGATATGGAAGCAACTTAAATATCCATCCACAAAGAAACGGATAAAGATGTACATATGCACACTGTACTATTACTCAGTCATTAGAAAGAATGAAATAATGCCATTTGCAGCGACACGGATGGACCTGGAGATTGTCATGCTGAGTGAAGTAAGTCAGACAGAGAAAGGCAAATATCCCATGATGTCGCTTACATGTGGAATCTTTAAAAAATGGGGGGGTACAAATAAAAAATGGGGGGGTACAAAAATAGGAATAGAGTCACAGATGTAGAAAACAAACGTACAGTTACCAGAGAGTCAGGATGGGGGAGAGGTAGATTGGAACGGATGTATACACACTGTGCGTGTGCGCTCATTCACTTCAGTTGTGGGTGACTCTTTGTGATCTCATGGACTATAGCCCGCCAGGCTCCTCTGTCCATGGCATTCTCTAGGCAAGGACACTGGAGTAAGTTACCATTTCCTTCTCCAGGAGATCTTCCCAACCCAGGGGACAAACCTGGGTCTCCTGCATTGTGGGTAGATTCTTGACTATCTGAGCCATCAGGAAGCCCATATACACACTGCTGCTGCTGCTGCTGCTAAGTTGCTTCAGTCGTGTCCGACCCTGTGCGACCCCATAGATGGCAGTCCACCAGGCTCCCCCGTCCCTGGGATTCTCCAGGCAAGAACACTGGAGTGGGTTGCCATTTCCTTCTCCAATGCATGAAGTGAAAAGTGAAAGTGAAGTCGTTCAGTCGTGTCCGACTTCGTGACCCCATGGACTGCAGCCTTCCAGGCTCCTCTGTCCATGGGATTCTCCAGGCAAGAGTGCTGGAGTGGGGTGCCATTATACAGTATATAAAATAGACAACTAATAAGGACCTATTGTATAACATAGGGAACTCTACTCAACATTCTACAATGGCCTATAGGGGGAAAGAATCTTAAAGAGTGGACATAAGTATATGTACACCAGATTCACTGCTGTATACCTGAAAATGACACAACACTGTAAATCAACTGTATGCCAATAACGTTTTTTAAAAAAGACTAGGGGAGATAGTAAGAAGAGAGGACTTTTAGTTCCTTAAAGTAGGATGGATACAAGAAAAAATTAAAATCACATGTATAGCAATGAAAAAATACTCTTTTACATATAGCAATTTGGGGACCTGGTGTCCTACAGGTGACTTACGGCAAAGGTAACATCTAGACAGCTGATGATGGCAAACTCTTCCTCACCATTTGTTCACCCTTTTATTTTTTCAGTCTTTTTCTTCTACCTTGTCTCCCCTCTACCATCTTTCAGTTTCCAGTCCCTTTCTTTGATTTCTTCTTCTTATCTGGCTTGGAAACTTCCTCTGAATAACATGGTTTTTCTTTATCATTGCTCTGCCCACTGAAGGCTCTCTCGAAAATAGAATTTGAATAATGCCCCTCTTAACTCAGTATTTTGTAATATGAAGTATCAAATTTCTGAATTAGGATATTTCTAATGGAGAATTGGGGTTGCAAAGAGTCAGACATGGCTGAGTGACTGAACTGAACTGAACTGAACTGAACTGAATGGAGAATTCAAAGTTAGACATTCTTGATATGTTGTTTTTCCTTTTAGGAAGCAAGATTATAGCATAATGGAGCTGGGGAAAGGAATTTAAAGCTTCATCTAGTCAAAATTCTTTAATTAAATACAGTTCATTTTTGCTAAATTTAGTTTCATGTTACACATTTGTTCATCAATATATTATACTTTATTAATAAGTTGGGGAATAGACATGAGAAAAAATTGCCTGTATTTCCAACCACCTTAATGATTAATGACTACTCATATTTTATAGGCCTTCTTTTTTTTGCTTTTAACACATCATTAGTTTACATTTGAAGCATAGGCTTGATGAATAGTAATTAACTTAGTCATTTCCTTATTGATGTACTTATAGATGGTCCTGTTTTTCACTATTATACAAATACTACTGACATCATGTAAACGTCTGTATTTCAGATTCTTTCCTTAGAGTAGATTTCCAGAATATTTCTTACTGGATCAAAAGCCAAATACATTTCCTTACCTCTTGTTACTTCCCAATTGACAGTGTACTCAGCAAATGTAAATGAATCTCCCAATTTAAAGATGAAAAATCAGGGCCTAAGAGTTTAAGTGACTTGCTCCAAGTTACAAAGTCACACAGATAGAGAGTCCAAGCCAAGCCTAAAAGCAAGCATCTGGCTCTAGTCCTCAACTCACTAAGGACATAAGCCTTTCTTTTGTCTCTTGGTTTTATTTAACCTTAGATGTTTGGGAATGTTGTCAAGTAGCTTGCTCTCTGCTCTTCTCATATGAGATTATGAGGAATAAAATTCACACCTTCAATAAAAATGCTCAAGTCTCATGTCACGTGAGTCACATTCTACCCAATGACAGCAAAATACACATGAAACATTTACCAAAATAGACCATATGCTAGCCCGTAAAATAAGTAAATACATTTCAAAGGGTTGAAGCCACATGAAGTATGTTTTCTGGCCCCAACAGGATTAAAGTAGAAATCAATAAAAGAGGTGTGTCTTCTTCCTGGGAGAAGGCAATGGCACCCCACTGCAGTACTCTTGCCTGGAAAATCCCATGGACGGAGGAGCCTGGTAGGCTGCAGCCCATGGGGTCGCTAAGAGTTGGACACGACTGAGCGACTTCCCTTTCACTTTTCACTTTCATGCATTGGAGAAGGAAATGGCAACCCACTCCAGTGTTCTTGCCTGGAGAATCCCAGGGACGGGGGAGCCTGGTGGGCTGCCGTCTATGGGGTCGCACAGAGTCGGACACGACTGAAGCGACTTAGCAGCAGCAGTCTTCTTCCTGACTGGTCTCTGTGGTTCCCGCCTGAGAACTGCTGATAGCAATATGTCTTCAGGAAATGCCGAAATTGGGCACCATGCCCCTCAGTTCAAAGCAATAGTTGTTGTGCCAGATGGTCAGTTCAAAGATATCAGCCTATCTGACTATAGAGAAAAATACGCTGTGTTCTTCTTTTACCCTCTTGACTTCACCTTTGTGTACCCCATGGAGATCACTGCTTTCAATGATAGGGCAGAAGAACTGAAGAAACTCAATTGCCGGTCTTTCTTGGTGGTGCAGTGGTTAAGAATCTGCCTGCCAAAGAAGGGGACAGGGTTCGATCCCTGGTCCAGGAAGATTCCATGTGCTGTGGGGAAATGAAGTCCCTGTGCTACCACTACTGAGCTCACATGCCACAGCTACCAAAACCTGTGCACCCCAGGGCCTGTGCTCAACAAGAGAAGCCTCTGTAACAAGAAGCCTGGGGGCCACAACAGAAAACAGCCCCTTCTCACTGCAACTAGCAAAAGCCCTCAAGAAGCAATGAAGACCCAGTGCAGCCTAAAATAAATAAATTTTAAAAAAAAGAAACTCAACTGCCGAGTGATGGATGTTTCTGTGGATTTTCACTTTTTGTCACCCGGCGTGGATTAACACACCCAAGAAACAAGGAGGACTGGGGCCCGTGAACATTCCCTTGATATCAGACCCCAAGGGCACCATTGCTCAGGACTATGGGGTCTTAAAGGCTGATGAAGGCATCTCATTCAGACCCTTTTTACTATTGACGATAAAGATATCCTTTGAAAGATCACCACCACCGACCTTCCTGTTGGCCACTCTGTGGATGAGATATTGAGACTAGTTCAGGCCTTCCAGTTTATTGACACACATGGGAAAGTGTGCCCAGCTGGCTGGAAGCCTGGCAGTCATACCATCAAGTGTGATGTCCAGAAGAGCAAAGAAAACTTCTCCAAGTAGAACTGAGCCCTGGGCCATTGGCCAGGCTGCAGGAGAGGGCCTTGAGAACAAAACCTCCTTTGTCCTATTGCCATGCTTAAAACCAAGACCTTACACTCATTCTAGATGTGGTGTGGGACAGGACAGGCCTTTCCTGCAGGAGCTGGGGAGGCAAGCCTCTCTTCCGCCGGAGGGAATGACCTGAGCTGCGTTACGGGGCAGGCCAACTGATGTGTACAGTAGTAGGGTATATAGTAGCAGGGTATCACTTTTAATCTTTTGTAGTTTCTGTGAAACGTGAGCTAAAGGGAAAAAAGAAACTAATAGAAAGTTATCTCAAAAAATTTCAAGTATTTGGAAACTAGACAACACATTTAATTCAAAGAAGAAATTAAAAGGAAATTATAACATTTTTCTTTTTTCACTTCTTGAAATGAGTACTGTCTTTATTCACAAGTTCACAAAGACAGAGACTGCGGCTTAGAAGTTCTGCTTAAACAATTGGTTGGTAAGTGATGACTCAGGCTCAGAGCCCTGGTGCTTCCCTGTTACCCTAAAACGCCTCTCTCGACCTAGTTCTTCCATGTATACTGGGTCCGTGGATGCCTGAATTTAGTCAGAAGTACAGTGATGGACAGGGAGGCCTGGCGTGCTGCGATTCATGGGGTTGCAGAGTCGGACACGACTGAGCGACTGAACTGAACTGAACTGAAAGAATGTATTTTGACCGTAACGAAAATGAAAACCACTGCATATCAGGATTTGTTGTATGTTGCTAAAGCAATTCCTAAGGAGAAATGTGTGACTAAATGACTAATGACTATATTAGAAAAGATGAGTAGCATAGTCATCTGTATTGTACTAAGTGACAATATTAGGAAAGATCACAGATCATTGACCTAAGCAACAAGGAAAGAAGAACACGTTAAATCTGAAGTAAGCAGAAGAAAGGAATTAATAAAGATCTGAGCAAAAACTAATACAATAAGAAACAGAAAAGCATTAGAGAAAATAAACGAAACCAAAAGATGATTCATTGAGATCAATAAAATTGATGAGCCTCTAGTCAGACTGGTCAAGAAAAAAGAGACACAAATTACCAATAGCAAGAATGAGAGAGGTGCCTCCTGGACTGTGTGTTCCCTTGCCCAAAGTGAACTCTATTTCTCCTCCTTTTTCTCCTTTCCTTCCTGGTCATCCTCCTATTGCTGCTTTTAATAGATTTATTTCCTGATAATCACAGTGATATGCATTCAAGGTAGATAATTTAGAAAACACACAGAGAAAACTGTAAAGATCATCTTTGTTCTCCTCTCCCACTCTGAGAAGTAACCACTGCTTAATATCTACATTCTTGCCTTTTCTCTAAGCATCTTCTCCCTAAATTGTATCAGACGATGCGTAATTTTTGTAAAGATATTTATTTATTTGGCTGCGTTGGGTTTTAGTTGTGGTGCACAGACTTTTTAGTTGTGGCGCCCTAGGCTTAGTTGCTCAGCTGCGGTTGGGATCTTAATTCCCTGACCAGGAATAGGACCTATGTCTCCGGCATTGCAAGATGGACTCTTAACCACTGGACTACTAGGAAAGTCCCTATGCATAGTTGTTATATGCATGCATCACAATTTTGAAACAAAAACTAACAATAGAACCTAAACCAGTGTGCTGTTTGCCATGAGATAAACAGAACTGGAAATCTGTTCAAATCTTGAGTCCATCTTCAGTTTCACAGCCTTGCTTTGACCGTCCTACCCACGCCAAGCTCCATTTTGCCATCTTCCAAGACCTGAAGGGATCCAGCCTTATGACTTTTTGGAAAGGATTTGAAGTCTTGAAGAGAATGTAACAGTGTAAGAGATAGATTCTCTCTTTCTTGAGGGTTTGCATTTGAACTTCAACCCCAGGGGTGGCATGAAAGATTTGTTTCCTGCCCAAGGAATTTCTTGACAGCAAACATGAAATTGAGAGACACTTGCTCCTTGGAAGGAAAGCTATGACAAACCTAGACAGTGTATTAAAAAGAGACATCACTCTGCCAGCAAAGGTCCATATAGTCAAAGCTATGGTTTTTTCAGTAGTTATGTATAGATGTGAGAGCTGGACCATAAAGAAGGCTGAGCACTGAAGAGCTGATGTTTTCAAACTGCAGTGCTGGAGAAGACTCTTGAGAGTCCCTTGGACAGCAAAGAGATCAAACCAGTCAATCCTAAAGGAAATCAACCCTGAATATTCACTGGAAGGGCTGATGCTGAAGTTAAAGCTCCAATATTTTGGCCACCTGATGCAAAGAGCTAACTCATCAGAAAAGACCTTGATGCTGAGAAAGACTAGGGGCGGGAGGAGAAGGGAGAGACAGAGGATGAGATGGTTGAATGGTATCACTGACTCAGTGGACATGAGTTTGAGCAAACTCTGGGAGACAGTGAAGGACAGGGAAGCCTGGAGTGCTGTAGTGCATGGAGTCACAACATGACTAAGCGACTGAACAACAACGAGGAATTTCAGACAATAGCAAGTGCAGATGGTGACCCACACCTCCCAGGGATGATTGGTCTCTTTCAGTTTAGTAATAATAACAACAGGTATTGGTGAGAGGTGCTCTACATGCATCATTTCCTTGAACCCTCGCATTGGCAAGTGAAGAAGGTCCCCACTTTATACGTCAAGAACTGAAGGCCCAGGACTTCCCTGGTGGTCCAGTGGTTATGACTCAGTGCTTACACTGCAGAGGGTATGGGTTCGATTCCTGGTTAGGGAACGAAGAAATTCCCCATGGCAGCACAGCACTATCAAAAAAAAGACCACTTTCCCAGGGACACAGAACTAGTACATGGGTGGAGCTATGACTTGAGCCCGGGTCCTTCTAACTCCAGACCCTGAACTTGTAGAATTAGTGTCTTCACGATGAAATGAAGGGACCTCACTGCATTGGTTTCTTGTTTTCCAACAGTCAGTCTTGAAAAGCTGTCAGGGAAGTGCTTCAGGCTACATCATGGGCCCATGATTGGCTTGCAACAGGCACTTTCCAAGCCTGACCTGGGGCACTAAACGCAAAAAACTGTCAGTCCATGTTTATCTAGCTAGTTCTGGGTATAAGTTCTCATTCTTCCAGACTCCTCCCTGTGCTGTCTGTATTATAGTTGGTGTCTCACCCTCCTGTCCCCACTAAAGGCATTTATAGACTTAACCATGATGCCAGCCTCCGTGTGGCTAGCCTCCTTCAGTCTTCATAATAATCTTGCCAGGAGGCACGGTAGGTATGCCCATTTCAAAGATGGAGAAACTGAGTCCCAGAGACTTAGCTTACACGGAGCTAAGCAGCAGAGCTGGGATTAGACACCTGGTTTCTGTGACACCAGAGCGTACTCTATGCAACCTCCATCTCCCCTCACCTGCTGGGTGGTACCCTTTCTCACATCAAGCTCACTGACTCTTTTTGATGCCTCCCTGTGTCTATCCTCCTAGTTTGGATGAAGATGCCAAGTTGCTCAGGCTCCTGGCTCTCTAGATGCTTCACCACACTGGTCTTCCTCCAGCTGCCTTTGCACATTTTAGGTAAGAGTTTCTGAACCTCTTTCCCTGCCTAGGACATTGGGCAAAGGTGTCGAACAGAGTCAGGGACAGCACTCTGGGGATTGTGTACTGCACCATCTGCAGCATGGCCCTCGGCCAAGAGAAGACCGTAGCCATGGTCATAGGAGATAAATGCAGGGAAGGAAAAAAGCTTGAAGTCCCTGGTGGTTCCAGAGAAAATTCCTATGCTAGTTGAAACTTAAGAAAGCAATTTTGGGGTTTTAAAAATTCTGTCAATAACAAATGTTTATTGTGGACAATTTGAAAAAATACAGAACATTTTAAAGAAAACCCTAAATGGCCTAGAACCTCATAAATTGGAAAGAACAACTGCTAACATTTGGAGGCATTTCTTTTTTTTTTTTTTTACCATTAAAAAGACTGAAATATAGTTAATTTACAATGTTAGTTTCAAATGTATAGCAAAGTGATTTAGTTTTATATAGATCTATATATGTAGACATATATATGTCTATACACTACATATATACATACACACTATATGTCTATACATATATATACAGTGGAGGGATTTCTTTGAAGACTTTCTTGCATGTCTGTATCTCTGAGTGTTCATGTGTTTACGTGTATGTATTCTTCTGCCTGGGTTTATGTTTTTCCCTCCATTTACAATGCCATGAAGGTTGTTCACCCATGTCCTTAAGTCATTCTCTGCAGCATGGTTTTTAAGGGCTGCATAGTATTTCATTGTGTGGTTATAGCATAACACAATTATTCAGATCTCCATTTCTAGACATCTGAAGGTTTCCATTTTTTCCTTATAATAAATGGTAGAATGCACATCTTAGCACGTATTTTGGGAAGTGATTCTGATTGTTTTTTTAGAATGTGTTTCTGAGAGTAGAATTAATGGGGCAAAAGGGTATGACTCTTTTAAAGACTCTTGAAACATGGAGCCCTGTGGCAGAGCAGAGTGGTTTTAGAGCCAAAAAAGACTGGTCTTGGGTCCCAGATGGGGAGGAGTCATGGACCTCTGCCAGTCTCTTTTGTCTTTTCTCTCCCCCCTTCTCCTACTGTTGCCACTGTCTCTCTCTGAGAGCTAAGTGCCTGATCTCATTAAATCTCCCAATGGAATAGAGTTGGCGGGCCAGGCTTGGTGAGCCTCAGTCTCTGGCCTGGGGTCACAGTGCTGAGCGAAAGACTCGCATCCAGCTTATGCTCTTCGCCACTTGTCATAGAGCTTCTTCTGCTGTTATTTCCTTCTCCACTTTGTCTCTCCTTTCTCCTTTCTCTCCTGCCTAGACATTCGGCTTGCTGCTGTAGCTCTATAGAAATTGGTTTGCCCTGGCCCACAGGGCTCAGGGCAAAGGGTTCACTGACTGCTGTTCTATCCTGGAGTGAGGATTTGAAGGGGAAGCTGGTGGGTGCTCACAAGATGATAGGGGATTCCTGAGGGCACAGCTCCAGTTCTCCAAAGTCTCTGGGTAGTTTTTCCATATAGGGTAGGGTAAGATTGTGGTTTAGGTGCTGAATTTTTTTTGTTGTCTTGTCTTACACCTTTTATTCTTTTTAAATTAAATTTATTTGACCATGCTGTACAACATGTGGGATCTTAGCTCCCAAATAAGGAATTGAACCCATGCCCCCTGCATTGGAAACAGAGTCTTATCTACTGGACCACCAGGGAAGTCCCTAGATGCTGAGTTTTTTTTTAATTTACTTTATTATTGGCTGTGCTGGGTCTTCCTTGCTGCCCACCAGCTTTCTGCAGTTGTGGTGAGCAGAAGCTGCTCTCTGGTTTCGGTGCTCGGGCTTTTCACTGTGGCGGCTTCTGTTGTTGCAAGGCACAGGCTCCAGAGTGCGCAGGTTTCAGTAGTTTCTGGATATTGGCTCAGCAGTTGTGGTGCAGGGCTTAGTTGTCCTATGGCCTGCGGAATCTTCCTGGAACAGGGATCGTACCTATGTCCTCTGTGTTGGCAGGAGGATTCTTAACCACTGGACCAGCAGGGAAGTCCAAATTGCTGAGTTTGACTCATTGTCCTCAGGCAGGGTCGTTGAAACCAATCCTGAGAGATAAACATCTCACTTTAAAGTCATCCCTTGGTCATCTGGGCTTTGAGCTGCTGAGAGAAGCAGAGACCCTCACCATCTTGGCTTAAGGTGTCTCTTGAGGTGACAAAGGCTGTTGAGATGTGCCTGAGACACCTGCCATTCAAAGTGAGGCCCTTGGCATGGGAGCAGCTCTGAGTGGGTGGTCACAGGCGGTTTCTGTTTCAGCCGAATCTCCAGGGAGCTTCTCGCCATCAGCTGTGGCTCTTGCTGTGATCCTACCTGTTCTGGGGATTTTCATCATGGTGGGCATTTACATCATCTGGAAGCAAAGAAAGTCAAAAGGTAACTCAGTGGTAAGGGAGCCCAGACTGGCAGGAAATAGTACTGCAGACTCTCTAGGGAAAGGCTGGGAGGATGCCGACCCAGATTCAACAGTTATCCATAGGTTGTCTGGGAGAAAACTGGTAAAGCCATGCCCTTGGAGTCCACATTGCAGAAAGGATCAATAGGAAGCTCCTGGGCAGGGCTGTGAATTCTCATCTTTAGAGAAATTAGCACATAACACATCATCCCAATCTTCTAATTAATTAAGAACTCCAGTTGTATCCATTGGATAAAACCCTGAATAGGCTTGCATTTCCTGGCTCTCAGGATTGCAAAGGACTTTGAAAATCACATAATCCAACACTCCTTTCTGCATCTGATGGTTTGAAGACCCTCTAATCCTTTCTAACGGTCACACACTCATAGTGACAGGGAACAAAATCTTGCTCAGGCTGCCTGTGGACAGCTCTGCTTGTTAGAAAAGCTGCTGCTGCTGCTAAGTCACGTCAGTCATGTCCGACTCTGTGCGACCCCATAGACAGCAGCCCACCAGGCTCCTCCGTCCCTGGGATTCTCCAGGCAAGAACACTGGAGTGGGTGTTAGAAAAGGGCCTTCCTTAAAAAAAAAAGAAAAGACCCTTCCTTAAGCTGACGTCTCTCTCTCTCCCTTCCAGAGAGGCTTCTCTATGAACACGCGGTGGAGGTAGGTAAGTGTCCTGGGCTGGGTGNGGTATGCCCATTTCAAAGATGGAGAAACTGAGTCCCAGAGACTTAGCTTACACGGAGCTAAGCAGCAGAGCTGGGATTAGACACCTGGTTTCTGTGACACCAGAGCGTACTCTATGCAACCTCCATCTCCCCTCACCTGCTGGGTGGTACCCTTTCTCACATCAAGCTCACTGACTCTTTTTGATGCCTCCCTGTGTCTATCCTCCTAGTTTGGATGAAGATGCCAAGTTGCTCAGGCTCCTGGCTCTCTAGATGCTTCACCACACTGGTCTTCCTCCAGCTGCCTTTGCACATTTTAGGTAAGAGTTTCTGAACCTCTTTCCCTGCCTAGGACATTGGGCAAAGGTGTCGAACAGAGTCAGGGACAGCACTCTGGGGATTGTGTACTGCACCATCTGCAGCATGGCCCTCGGCCAAGAGAAGACCGTAGCCATGGTCATAGGAGATAAATGCAGGGAAGGAAAAAAGCTTGAAGTCCCTGGTGGTTCCAGAGAAAATTCCTATGCTAGTTGAAACTTAAGAAAGCAATTTTGGGGTTTTAAAAATTCTGTCAATAACAAATGTTTATTGTGGACAATTTGAAAAAATACAGAACATTTTAAAGAAAACCCTAAATGGCCTAGAACCTCATAAATTGGAAAGAACAACTGCTAACATTTGGAGGCATTTCTTTTTTTTTTTTTTTTACTATTAAAAAGACTGAAATATAGTTAATTTACAATGTTAGTTTCAAATGTATAGCAAAGTGATTTAGTTTTATATAGATCTATATATGTAGACATATATATGTCTATACACTACATATATACATACACACTATATGTCTATACATATATATACAGTGGAGGGATTTCTTTGAAGACTTTCTTGCATGTCTGTATCTCTGAGTGTTCATGTGTTTACGTGTATGTATTCTTCTGCCTGGGTTTATGTTTTTCCCTCCATTTACAATGCCATGAAGGTTGTTCACCCATGTCCTTAAGTCATTCTCTGCAGCATGGTTTTTAAGGGCTGCATAGTATTTCATTGTGTGGTTATAGCATAACACAATTATTCAGATCTCCATTTCTAGACATCTGAAGGTTTCCATTTTTTCCTTATAATAAATGGTAGAATGCACATCTTAGCACGTATTTTGGGAAGTGATTCTGATTGTTTTTTTAGAATGTGTTTCTGGAAGTAGAATTAATGGGGCAAAAGGGTATGACTCTTTTAAAGACTCTTGAAACATGGAGCCCTGTGGCAGAGCAGAGTGGTTTTAGAGCCAAAAAAGACTGGTCTTGGGTCCCAGATGGGGAGGAGTCATGGACCTCTGCCAGTCTCTTTTGTCTTTTCTCTCCCCCCTTCTCCTACTGTTGCCACTGTCTCTCTCTGAGAGCTAAGTGCCTGATCTCATTAAATCTCCCAATGGAATAGAGTTGGCGGGCCAGGCTTGGTGAGCCTCAGTCTCTGGCCTGGGGTCACAGTGCTGAGCGAAAGACTCGCATCCAGCTTATGCTCTTCGCCACTTGTCATAGAGCTTCTTCTGCTGTTATTTCCTTCTCCACTTTGTCTCTCCTTTCTCCTTTCTCTCCTGCCTAGACATTCGGCTTGCTGCTGTAGCTCTATAGAAATTGGTTTGCCCTGGCCCACAGGGCTCAGGGCAAAGGGTTCACTGACTGCTGTTCTATCCTGGAGTGAGGATTTGAAGGGGAAGCTGGTGGGTGCTCACAAGATGATAGGGGATTCCTGAGGGCACAGCTCCAGTTCTCCAAAGTCTCTGGGTAGTTTTTCCATATAGGGTAGGGTAAGATTGTGGTTTAGGTGCTGAATTTTTTTTGTTGTCTTGTCTTACACCTTTTATTCTTTTTAAATTAAATTTATTTGACCATGCTGTACAACATGTGGGATCTTAGCTCCCAAATAAGGAATTGAACCCATGCCCCCTGCATTGGAAACAGAGTCTTATCTACTGGACCACCAGGGAAGTCCCTAGATGCTGAGTTTTTTTTTAATTTACTTTATTATTGGCTGTGCTGGGTCTTCCTTGCTGCCCACCAGCTTTCTGCAGTTGTGGTGAGCAGAAGCTGCTCTCTGGTTTCGGTGCTCGGGCTTTTCACTGTGGCGGCTTCTGTTGTTGCAAGGCACAGGCTCCAGAGTGCGCAGGTTTCAGTAGTTTCTGGATATTGGCTCAGCAGTTGTGGTGCAGGGCTTAGTTGTCCTATGGCCTGCGGAATCTTCCTGGAACAGGGATCGTACCTATGTCCTCTGTGTTGGCAGGAGGATTCTTAACCACTGGACCAGCAGGGAAGTCCAAATTGCTGAGTTTGACTCATTGTCCTCAGGCAGGGTCGTTGAAACCAATCCTGAGAGATAAACATCTCACTTTAAAGTCATCCCTTGGTCATCTGGGCTTTGAGCTGCTGAGAGAAGCAGAGACCCTCACCATCTTGGCTTAAGGTGTCTCTTGAGGTGACAAAGGCTGTTGAGATGTGCCTGAGACACCTGCCATTCAAAGTGAGGCCCTTGGCATGGGAGCAGCTCTGAGTGGGTGGTCACAGGCGGTTTCTGTTTCAGCCGAATCTCCAGGGAGCTTCTCGCCATCAGCTGTGGCTCTTGCTGGGATCCTACCTGTTCTGGGGATTTTCATCATGGTGGGCATTTACATCATCTGGAAGCAAAGAAAGTCAAAAGGTAACTCAGTGGTAAGGGAGCCCAGACTGGCAGGAAATAGTACTGCAGGCTCTCTAGGGAAAGGCTGGGAGGATGCCGACCCAGATTCAACAGTTATCCATAGGTTGTCTGGGAGAAAACTGGTAAAGCCATGCCCTTGGAGTCCACATTGCAGAAAGGATCAATAGGAAGCTCCTGGGCAGGGCTGTGAATTCTCATCTTTAGAGAAATTAGCACATAACACATCATCCCAATCTTCTAATTAATTAAGAACTCCAGTTGTATCCATTGGATAAAACCCTGAATAGGCTTGCATTTCCTGGCTCTCAGGATTGCAAAGGACTTTGAAAATCACATAATCCAACACTCCTTTCTGCATCTGATGGTTTGAAGACCCTCTAATCCTTTCTAACGGTCACACACTCATAGTGACAGGGAACAAAATCTTGCTCAGGCTGCCTGTGGACAGCTCTGCTTGTTAGAAAAGCTGCTGCTGCTGCTAAGTCACGTCAGTCATGTCCGACTCTGTGCGACCCCATAGACAGCAGCCCACCAGGCTCCTCCGTCCCTGGGATTCTCCAGGCAAGAACACTGGAGTGGGTGTTAGAAAAGGGCCTTCCTTAAAAAAAAAAGAAAGACCCTTCCTTAAGCTGACGTCTCTCTCTCTCCCTTCCAGAGAGGCTTCTCTATGAACACGCAGTGGAGGTAGGTAAGTGTCCTGGGCTGGGTGGAGATGTTTCTCCGCTTTGTTCATTTTTGTGTCCCCAGGACCCACTGATCTAAATTCTGGACCTGCAGATCCCAGCATCTGCTGTCCTTGGTGGTGACAGTAGTGGGGAGGGGGATCAGCACCCATTATTTCCACTTTCTGATGACTCTTTCTTGTAATATCTTGCCTTCCAATATGTTTGGTGATTTTGTCTGTGAACTCATGGCTTGATCTGATTCTGGGAGAGTTGTGTAGGTCTAACATAGGGGACATGTTTATCCATCCAACAAATAATTGATAATTCTCTACTAAGTGGCTCAGACTATACCAGATGCTTGTGACACGATGGCGAGTGAAAGTGGACACAGTCTTTGCCTCCTTGGAAGCTTTGATCCAGTCTGGGAGGTACACGTGAATTTAATAGTGAGACAAATGCCACAGATGGGAGTTCTGAAGGCTGGAGAGATGGTGACTGGATGAAACTAACCTGACTTCAGGGATAGAAGAGGACTTTCCAAAGGAAGTGATGTTTGGCCTGGAGGATGGACTGACATGGGGGAAGAGAGCACAGAAAACCACCTGCAGCAGAAGAGCTTGAGAAAGAGACGTGGTGCCTGCATGCGGGGAAAGGTGGCAGCCGATGATGCTGCAGAGGGAGCCAGGGACCAGCATGTGGGGCCCTGGGGAGCCCATGAAGGTCTTCGTCTTTCTCCTTGGAGCAGTGGTGAAGCTGTGAACGGGATATCCTGACCAGAACCATGCTTCCAGAAAGCTCTCTTTGGCTGCTGTGTTGAGAGGAGACCAGAGGGAGGAGACAGAACGTGAGGGCAATTTGGGCCACTCTTTCTGGCATCCTGATGGGAGGTGATGAGGGCCTGGATCAGGAAGGAGGAGGTGGAGATAGGGGAGGATACATTCAAGAGCTGATAAACTCAGAAGCAGGGATCCTCAAGAAAATGGCATAGAATCTCATTTTCTTTTACTTTCCTTCCTCTAGAAAATCTTCTCTCAGATCATGCAAAAGAAAAAGGTAATTGTATGTATAGCATAACGGGCAGGGAACAGATAGCATATTTTTCCTCCTTCTACATAAATGCTGACAGTCACTTGTTAAACGTACAACATACATATGTGTATGTGTATACACATGGACACACTCCCCACACATATCTGCTCTGTTAATTATTGGACTTTTCTTTCCACTATCAAGGGTTGTTAGCTATGGGTGAGGGGACGCCTGTGGTCAGAATTCATTGGTCCATTCGTTGGCTTTTCCAGCAATCACCTAAAAAGAAGATCTATATACTATGTAAAAATATATTAAAATGGTATTATGGGGGACTTCCCTTGTGGTCCAGTGGTTAAGAATCTGAGTTTCCAATGCAGGGGGCACAGATTTGATCCTTGGTTGGGGAACTAAGACCCTGCAGGCTGTGTGGTACAGGTCCCAATTTTTTTTAAAAAACAAGGTATTACAGGAGGTTTGAGAATCTCAAGGACCCATACAAACTTTGCATTGACAGAGGTGGTGGGATACATGGGAGGATCACAGGTGCTGGAGGCAGCAGCAGCTGGTTCAGACCTGCCACTCACAGGCCTGGGTTAAGTCACTTTACTACTCTGAGGTTTGGTTTCCTCATCTGTAAAACTGTGATAATAAATCCTCTCACCTGATTGTTTTCAGTATTTTCAAAGACAACTTAAAAAAAAAAACACCCTCCAACAATTCCTGAAACCTTTCTCTTTTTACCATTTTGTCTTCATTAATTAAATGCTCGCTCTGGGCCACTGAGGGTAAAAGATAGAACCCTGGATTCAAAAAGCAGGTGGGACTCTGCTCTTTGAAAGTCTATCTGGGAAGACAAATCACTGACTTCTAGCTCAGAAATGGCTCCACATGCAGTGACTTCGGCCTCTCCTCCCTTCCCCCCTCTCATCTCCTCGGGCTGGTGAAAGTGTGGGATGCAGCCTCAAGGATGCAATGACCACGCAATGATCATCCTGTCCTAGAAGGGAAGGGACAGTGTGGGATAGGATGGAAGCCTCCAGCTAGGAGTCAGACAGACTTGCGTGTGAACCCTGCCTCCTTGGCCACTTGCTGCTGCTGCTGCTAAGTCGCTTCAGTCGTGTCCGACTCTGTGCGACCCCAGAGATAGCAGCCCACCAGCCTCCCCTGTCCCTGGGATCCTCCAGGCAAGAACACTGGAGTGGGTTGCCATTTCCTTCTCCAATGCATGAAAGTGAAAAGTGAAAGAGAAGTCGGTCAGTCGTGTCTGACTCTTAGCGACCCCATGGACTGCAGCCCACCAGGCTCCTCTGTCCATGGGATTTTCCAGGCAAGAGTACTGGAGTGGGGTGCTATTGCCTTCTCTGCCTTGGCCACTTAATAGCTGGATAATCTGGACAAATTTCCATGTCCTTCTGAGCCCCAGGCCACCACTCTGTAAAATGGGAATAATCATTATATGCACCTCACATTTTTGAGAGGATTCAGGACCTACATCATAAGAACAGGACACAATGAATGGAGGCTGTTGGTAGTGAGAATGATAAAATAATGTCTTATTGGGAGGCTGTATCATATTCAGCTTCACTGCCCCAATGCTCTGGAGAAGGCAATGGCAACCCACTCCACTAACTGAAGAGTGGGTCTTCAGCTGGTTTTGCACCATAGATGTGACGGCATAGCATAGTGTGGTGCGTGTCCAGTCATGTCTGACTCTGTAACGCCATGGACTCTGGCCCACCAGGCTCATCTGTCCAGGGAATTCTCCAGGGAAGAATACTGGAGTGGGTAGCCATTCCCTTCTCCAGGGGATCTTCCTGATCCACGGATCAAACCCAGGTCTCCTGCATTCCAGGCAGATTCTTTACCCTCTGAGCCACCAGGGAAGCCCAACAGGTATAAAAGAGCAGCAAGGCATTCAGTCATGGACACTGGTTAAAAACATATGGGAAAATTCATGCAGACAGTGAAAAGAAACCAAACAGACAAGGGGAAGGGAAGAGGAGCCAGAGTCAGGGTAGTCCAGGTCATCCGGAAAGTGGAACGGGCACCAGTGAAGGTCCACATCTGCCCTTAGGGTGATGTGACTGGGCTGGGGGCTGATGGGATCGTCAGCTTTTCCACCGGGGATGGGGGGGGGGCATGATGAGCCCTCCTGCTCACTTGTGCTTCTTTCTCTGTTTTCTAGGACGACTCCATAAAGCTCTCAGTAAGTTCTGCCTCTCATCTGTGCTCCAAAGCTTCTGCAGACATCTTTGTTTTAGGATGAGAGTCCCAGATTCACCTCTTGGGGCAGAACAGAGGGGGCAAGGGTACTTAAAGCATATGGGTTGGGGATTTTTTGGCTTCATAAAGGCCTCTTTTTTTTTTTTTTTTTCTCAAATATTTCCTGCTCCTGTTTCCTGCACAATTGTTATCTGGTCTCTGAAAAGGACATGTTTTAGCAAAAAGAGAGGTACCTCCTACAGGTGAAGTCATCAGGAAGACACTTCTGTCACTCAGGCATGACATTCGGTTAGGTGGAATCCGAGGTAGCTGGATCCTCATTCAACTGGATATATGGAGAATTGCTTCTCTACCCTTTCATGTATGAGAACCTCGTTATGACAGCTACCCCAAATCCTCAAACACGTGACGTGTCTATATGATTTCACACTGAGAAAATATGCATTAGAAAATCTAATGGAAATTCAATAACAGTTTTAAATGAATCTATATTTTATTTTTCTCCCACAATACTGCATACATTTATGTGAGATGTGTTGTACATTCAGTCTGCAGGTCATTTTGGCTCCCGTAGGGACTTGCTGACCCTCTGCATTATCACTGGGGGCGGGGAGTCACTGCTGTTGAAACACTGTCATGGGGGAAGGATCTGCTCTAGGAATGTGGTTGGGATGGGACTGGAGCATCACAGGCATGTAGAAGCCCTCATTCTGATTTGTCAAATTGTTTTAATTCTCTAGAGAAACTCCGGAGAGAACTGAGTAAGTACCCCTGCTCTTACAACTTCCATAACATCGTCTTTCCTGTTGATTCTGTTTCCAATGAAAACTCATTCTCCGTGTTTCTTCTTTTGTAGAGTTAAAAAGAGCTGCAGCAAACTCAGGTGAGACGCACTTTCCCCATCCAGCACCCCCTTATCCTTCCACCATTCCCCATCCCCACCCTGTATCAGAAAGTCTCCATTTATTTCTCCGTCACTTTAACAATGCCTTTTTCCCCTGTCTTTCAGGCTGGAAAAGGGCCCGGCTGCACTTTGGTAAGGTACACCCGTCAGATGGATCCACATTTGAGAGCCCATGACTCTGTTCCTTTAGAAGGCACACTGTAATTTTAACAAATTTTAAGTCTAATCTGTTTATCTGTTAATCAAATTTTGAAAATTTTTTATTTTGGGAGGATCAAATTTAGATGTAGAAAGTCTCCTTTCTTTTAAAACACTGGTAAATATTTGGTTTACTCTTCTTAAGCGTATTCTATGATTTTTGAGATTTTTCTTAAAATGTGTATTTTATCTATGTGGCTTGTCTGCTCCTGTCATTCTGGCTACCTTTCAACTTGTGGGGACTTTTTGCTATATTAACCCTTGGTCGTATTTTTCCCACAGTATGTTTCTGAGTTTTTCATTTGCATGTTAATGTCCTCGATGTATTCCTTTTGAAGCATGAGTGTTTTATTTTTCTGTAGTCAAATCTATTCCTCTTTTCCTGTGTAGTCTCTCCTGCGCTTTCAGGGCGAGCAGTCCTTCTCTTCCCACTGTTGGACAGCTAGTCAGGGCTCCTGTCTCTTTCTACTCATCTGCCACATCCTTCTTTCTCTGAAGATCCGTTTCCTTGGTGAGTGGTGGTTCTCAGAGAAGAGAGTGAGTTGGGCAGAAGCCCCAGCAATGTAGACTACAAAAAAGTTTCATAGTTTTATTTGAAAAGATTTGCACATCTCTTCATTTTTTTTTCCTAGATCACATTTTTGTGTTGCTGTTTGAATGAGACCTGTTATTTTCACTGCTTTTCTGCCCTTCCTGCATTTTCCAAGATGCTCATCCCCCTTCCATTCAGAAGGTTTTTGTTTAGGCAGGAACAATAGAATCCACGAGTCGGCCCATTGAGAAAACACCGGGTTACCTCTACTGACATTCTGGGAACTCACAAACCCTTTTCACTCTCCTAGTCTGATTCATTCCCACTACTTGACTGAGTGTGCCTTTTGTGGCTTTAACTTTACAAAATGAGCCTGTTTTTTGACTTGGGGAAGGAAGGAGATTCATTGTCACCCTCATAATCCATAATTTTAAGGAAGTTATCTCTCTACATTAACATTTTAAGATGATGACTATAAGCAATAATTTTAGTTAAGAAAATAAGTATCACACACTCACTATCTAGTACATTAGCTCATCAAATCTGCACAACAGCTCTCCAGCATCGGTGCTGCTATTATTCCCACTTTACAGATGAAGGTTTAGAGATTTGAAAAGCCCAGTATCACATAACTAGTGTAAGACAGAGCTGGGGCTCCAATATGCTATCACGCTACTGGGTCTAACATCAAAACTTGTTTATTATCATACGTGAGAGTCCTTTGGACCAGCAAAGACAAAGGCAGTATTTCTTATGGATTAAGACAGCTTCACAGACAGATGAGAAACGTTTCCCTCTTTTACTTAACCCACCAGTAGATCTAGGAGACTGGACAACATATTTTTTTTAGTTCCAGGACATGTGGGGATGAGGGCACCATGGTTGCAGACCTAGAGATGATTATTCCCTCCATAGCTACTCAGAGGTCGCTGGAGACTTAGCTTCCTAAAACCTCACCTCTCTGTGACTCTCTGCAGTGACTGTGACCCTGGACCCAGACACAGCGCATCCCAAACTCATCCTGTCTGAGGACCGCAAGTGTGTGAAGCTTGGAGACACAAGGCAGCCCGTGCCCGACAATCCTGAGCGATTTGACTTCGTTGTCAGCGTCCTGGGCTCCGAGTACTTTATAGCTGGCTGTCACTACTGGGAAGTGTCTGTGGCAGACAAGACCAAATGGGCCCTGGGGGTGTGTAGTGAGTCAGTGAACAGGAAGGGGAAGGTCACCGCCTCGCCCGCCAACGGACACTGGCTCCTGCGACAGAATCATGGGAACGAGTACGAGGCCCTCACATCCCCGCAGACCTCCTTCCGCCTGAAAGAGCCCCCGAGGTGTGTGGGGATTTTTCTGGACTATGAAGCAGGAGTCATCTCCTTCTACAATGTGACGAACCAGTCGCACATCTTTACTTTCACCCACAGTTTCTCCGGCCCTCTCCGTCCTTTCTTTGAACCTTGCCTTCATGATGGAGGGAAAAACACGGCACCTCTAATTATCTGTTCTGAACTCCAGAAACCAGAGGAATCAACTGTCCCCAACACAGAAGAAAAAGGCCAGGCTAACGGAGATGTGGCCCTGCAGGTGGACCCTTTCTTGCTCGCTGCTCAGGCATCAGAGCTCGTCCCACTCAGAGATAAGATCCTGTCCTGGTCCTCTGACATTGGCCCAGCCCTTCAGGGGCTCAAGGTTCCTTCTTTTTAGGGATGGGCCTCATCACCAGATTCTCAGACTCTCTAGCCCAGTGCCCTGGACTTCAGTCTCCTGGTCCAGTGATTCTGGACCATCTCTTCTCCTTTCACTCCAACCCAAACCCCTCTATGGTTTCTCTTGCACCACTTTCTCCCAGGGCTCAGTTTTAGAATTTCTGGGAACTTGAAATTTCCACTGCCCTGGAGGAATTCTTAAAAACCAAATGAACAATCAGATTAGGTTTAGGTGATGGTGTGGCATGTGTGTCACTGAGATATAGGGAACTCTCTACTCAAGGGGCTTCTTAAAAGCCTTCATCCTGCCTCATCCTGCACTCAGGCTTGTAGTGATGAAGTTAGGATGCCCAGTCCTGACTTATTTATCACATCAAGAATTGCTTTTCTCCTTTTCTCAGTTCAGGCCTCTAACCCCCAAGGACAGCTTTTTAAAAGTAAACTTTTTTTGGATCACATACTCTTCCTTCTTTCTTCTGGAATATAGAGCAGAGGGCCAGAGGGATTTAAAAAAAGAAAGTCACTGTTTTCTATTTCCTTGATGCTATCTACAACATACTTTGGTGACATGCACAACTAATATGTGGGTGTGTTAAGTCACTCAGTTGTGTCCGACTCTTTGCGGACACAAGACCCACCAGACTCCTCCATCCATGGGGATTCTCCAGGCAAGAATACTGGAGTGGGTTGCCATGACCTCCTCCAGGAAATCTTCCCAGTCCAGAGATGGAACCTAGGTCACCCGAATTACAGGCAGATTCTTTACCATTTGAGCCACCAGAGAATGTTTTCAAAGCTAACATAGCCAGGTATGGGGACTTTAAACGTGGTATCCGTAATCTTAATTTTGAACAACCTAAGGATCACCGTTAGGAAGTCAGGAAGCAAGGCTTCATACAGAGTAGCCCAGCTGTGTGTGGCCTTGAAAAGGCAGCTGTGGGTGAGGCCGTGTGTTACACTGATCCTTTTGAATCCCCTCTGAGATTCAGAGAGGAATTTTTTGTTTGCTTTTGTACAGTCCTTAAATAAAAGCTTGGTATTTGTCATTTGGCATGCTCTTATTTTCATTAGGAATGAGAAGTTGTGGGGAAAGGCTTTGGGCTGATAAGCAAAAGGCACATTACAGGACTACTTTGAAGAGCCTTGATTCTACCCATGAGAGTTTAACCACAGTTAAAAATAAAGCCACAGTTTTATTTCTGAGTCTGCCTTCTCAGTATTTCATTTATATCCATTTATAAAGTTGTAGTATATGTGGGCAATTTATATTTCACTCATCCATATTTAGTTTCAAACATAATTTGTGACTATCCCAGTCTTAAACGGATTCACATTGTTCACACTGGTTGCACTCAAGAAAACTTACCAACAGGAAAGAGAACTGACATTTGTGGTGGCAGAAGTATTACATATGTTAACTCATTTAATTCTTACAGGGATTTTACAGGGGAAGGAAATAATGCAAGGTGGTAGAACTGGGTTTATAAATCTAGTGTATCTGTCTCTGAAGACAATACTCTCTTTTCTCTTTGCACTGAAATACCTTGAAGATGTGAGACTCTTTTAGAATTTTAGCATACATATTTGATTAGATTTTTAAAAAATTAAACCTGAAAGAAAAAAATCTTAATCCTGGATAGTGGTCTTGTTGTGTCTGAATTGATGAACAAAAGTCAAGTTTAACTAAGTAGCACTCAGAAAAATCCCTGTGCAGGGACTTCGGGAAACTGGAGGTGGTTCCTTGGCTAGGGAATGTTTAGCTTCTCCGATAAAGGTATCGGATGAGTTGACCTTTCAACTCCCCTTCAGGGAGAGGCATAAATTAGGAATACGGAATTAACAGATAGAAACTAGTATCCATAAAATAGATAAGCAACATGTATTTACTGTAACGCACAGGCAATTACGCACAATATCTTGAAATAACCTATCGTGGAATATAATCTATAAACAACAACTAGCCCCTTATGCTACACATCTGAAACTAACGCAATATTGTAAGTCAACTATACTTCATAATAAATAGACTCCTTTCCAGTTCCCAAATCCTTTGACTTTAAATTATAAACCTCCAGTGGGGCGCGGGATTCTGGATTCGGGGGATGTCAACAGGATCGCCAAAGGGTGTCAAATTTAGACTGAAGAAGAAATTCTGAATTCGTGACCCCTAGGAGATCATGTAGGTTAGCGCTACATAGCCTACTACTTCCCACACGGGCGGCCCGCACTTCGGGCTTTTAACGCCGGAGCGCAGCAGAAAGCCCTAGACCTTAAAGGGAATCCGGTCTCCACCAGTAAATTCTAAACTTCTCAAATTTCTTCTCCGAGCCTATTATCTTCCACGGGACTACAACTCCCAGCAGGCCACGCCCGGGGTTCTAGCGTTGTGGCAGCCAGTAGAAAGGAAGGGGAATCCTCAGGAACCAATCCTGAAGAGGTAGGGCGGATCCTTTCCGGGTTCCGGTTCCGGCTCCGCCCCCCGGCTCGGTGAGGCGGTTCCGTTCCTGACCGCGAGACGCTGGAGCTAGGTGGGTTGGGGTCGGGCCCGAGGTTGCGGTGGGGAGGTGCTAGTGGCTTCGCGGGGAACTCTCAGCTTAGTCCCTTTCCTCTCACCGGGCAGCTGGGACTGTGGCTTTGTTCCGCGGACCCACTGGGGAACAAACGGGGCCCTGTGGTCCCTCGTCCCAACTCCTGGCCCCTTCCCCCGGCCTGCACGGCCAGCGTCTGGCTCCCAGCCCCTGTCTTCCCGCCCTTCTGTTGACTTTTGAGTACCCAGTCCCGCTGCCACTGACCATATCTTTGGGGTCAGCTTCTCCTTTCTCCCACCCCTCCGGCCCCCCGCCCCCGCCCAGCATCTCTGAACTGAGCTCCTCTAGAACGCTCGAACCTCAGACTCCGCCCGGCTGCACACAACCCAGCCTCTTGCGTCGGGTTCCCACCCTGACCAGTCTCCTCGGACCCTCTTGGTCCTCTTCTCTCTCTGACTCCTTATCCATCCCCTCACCTCCCGTTCAGCTCGCAGTTCTTTCACACATTTCCTCTGATATTTCCAAGCTCCCCTCTTTCCTTCCTCCCTCCAAGTCTTGACTTGACCCTAAAGGCTTCTCAGACCACTTTCCAGCCTGGTGCCTTCCGTCTGACCCAGGCCCTTAGCCTTCAGCATCCCTAATCACCAGCCCCATCTTCTTGGCTCTTACTTGTTAGATCTGGATCCTTTTCCACAGCGTCTCAGTCGCTTCCACCTGTGGTCCTCCCTGTACCTCTGAATCTCCTGGGAAGACAAACCCCATGAGTCCCTTTCTCCCCAGATTTCTGAAATGTGACATGGAAATGCTTCCTTACCGGGCACTGTCTTCTTAGAGATGGTGGGTTCCCCATCTCTGTCAGTCTTGCTCATCCATCCTGCAAGTCCTGACTCAAAGACTACCTTTTCCATGAAGCTGCTTATCCCTGAACTCTTCAGGGAGATACGCCTGTGCCATCAGAACTCCCATGGGACTGGATTTACTACCGGTGTAGCGCTTAAAAGCACTGGCTTTGGAGCTATGAGCATGGCTCCCAGTTCTGCCCCTCATTTGCTGTGTGCCCTTGGGCAAATTACAAGCTTCCTGCTTCGCCTGGAACTTAACACCTTCTACACAGTGTATGACAGTTTCTGGAGTTAGTGGCTCATGACGCTGCACCGTACCATAAAGTCTTTTAGGGTGGTGACTATAGTCTTAAGTCTTCTTATTCAACCCAGTATTCAGCTCTGGGAAGAGTCAGAGCTTGGTATATTGTGGATTCTCAGTATAGTAGGGTTGGCAGTGAGTGGAGGCTGTGTAGTTCATTGCATAGAGAGATAGAGGATCCCTAGCCGGAGAAGGTAGTGGCACCCCACTCCAGTACTCTTGCCTGGAAACTCCCATGGTTGGAGGAGCCTGGTGGGCTGCAGTCTGGGGTCGCTAAGGGTCGGGCACGACTGAGCGACTTTCACTTTTCACTCTCATGCATTGGAGAAGGAAATGGCAACCCACTCCAGTGTTCTTGCCTGGAGAATCCCAGGGACGGGGGAGCCTGGTGGGCTGCTGTCTACGGGGTCACACAGAGTCGGACACGACTGAAGCGACTTAGCAGCAGCCGCAGCAGGAGGGATGGACAGGAGTAGGAGGTAAATTAAGGTCATATCCATTCACTCATACTTCAAAAATTTGGAGCACAAGGCCTTGTGCTGGAGACATTACCAAAATGACCAGTCCCTGCCCACAAATTGCTTATAAACTAATAGTGGGAAGAGACTTGGAAACAGATNCGCAGCAGGAGGGATGGACAGGAGTAGGAGGTAAATTAAGGTCATATCCATTCACTCATACTTCAAAAATTTGGAGCACAAGGCCTTGTGCTGGAGACATTACCAAAATGACCAGTCCCTGCCCACAAATTGCTTATAAACTAATAGTGGGAAGAGACTTGGAAACAGATAATTGCAAAATGGCATAAAAGCCAGTACAAGACTCTGTGAGTGCATAAACGAGGAAGTGAGCAGGAATTAAGAGATTGCTAAGGAATAGAATAGACACAAGTAAGCATGAAATGGGTTGTGGAGACAGGCCTGGTCTTCATTCAGTTTATTCAGCAAATATTTATTAAGGATCTACTGTGTATGACTGCCACTGCTCGAGGAGTTTGGTTTACATTAATGAATAAAGCAAAGAACCTGGCCCTAATGGGACTTCTGTTTTGCAGGGGGAGGCTTATACTAAATAATAGACATAAAGAACAGAAGGTGAGAAATGCTATCGGGCAAGGGGGAACTGAGTGTGGGGGAAGGGGTTATAATTTTTATTTTTAACTTTTTGTTTTGGAAGGGTTGTAATTTTTAAAGGATGGTCAGAAAATAGTGACTAAGTATCAAGGAATAGTTTCTGATTTTTTTTTTTAAACATTACCTAGATTCTTGAAAAAAGAAACACTCTTAACAGATTGGTAGATTATAGTTTGCTTTCTTTTGTTTGAAATAAAGTTTTGTTAGGATACAGCCACACCCAGTCATTTACGGATTTTCTATGCCTGCTTTTATGATACGACGGCAGAGTCGAGTCGTTGCAACAGAGAGCCTGTGACCCCAAATATTTACTAAATGTATATTCCCTGGTCCTTTACAGAAAAAGTTCACTGACCACCCCCCCGCCACCCCACTCCTTAAAGGTTTAACGTACTGTCCATATTTCACGTTTTAGGTTATATACACTGTACCATTTTTTAATTGAATTTTTTCCTTTCGTCTAACAAGATCATGTAAGGAATCTTTTTCATTCTTGCCTTCTTTACAGGGCTAGCATATAGTGTCTTCGACAGTTAATCGCAGCTGTCGTGTACTGAATGACTAGTACGTGCCACACTTTATGCTGAGCATATGATAGGCATTTCCTCTAACAGTCCTGGTGTGTCCCTTGGTATCACAATTTCAGTGATGCAGGAGTTGAGGCTCAGAGTGGTTGAGTAATTTGCAGAGTTGTAAAGACAGTATATGTCACCGTTGGGATCCAGCCCTAAATGTAGTTGGTGTCCCTTCCATTATTGTTTGTTGTTGTTTTCCACAAAGGATGAAGAATTACCAGTCTTTGACTCACCGTCATCAGTGTCCCGTCAGAGCCTGGGCTCGCCTCCCTCATCCCCTTGTTCATGTCACTCGACGGTATTTCCACCAGTCCACTCTGCCTTTTGAAATGCCATTATTTCCTCAAGTTTCTGAGGAAATACCACTCTCCTCTTGTCAGTCTTTCTCCCCCTCATTTGCTGTCCGTGTATGTAGGGACTCTAAAGGAGTCTGTGTGGCTTAGCGAGCATCTGCTGACGTATGCACAAATGGGCCCTGTGCTGGGCACTGTGTGCCTGTGAGACTGTGTGGTGTGAGAATATAGCTGGCTGTGTGTGTGGTGTGTGGTTGTGTAGCCATGTATGTGGTTCTGGGTATGGGAGCGCTGTGTATGGTGTGTGTGATTGGTACGTGTGTGGCTGTGTACGTGAAACTGCATGATACGCGCGTGTGTTGTAAGAGTGACTCTGTGTGTGTGGTGAGTATGACTGTGTGTGGTGTGAGACTGTGTGTAGGCACTGCTCTCTGGGATGTGTGAGTGGCAGTGGGCACTGCCCAGGCAGAACAGACACAGTGCAGGCCCTGCAGTGGCTCTTGGAGGACCCAGAGGTCAGCCTTTATTCGTTGGGCTGTGGTGAGATGAGGAAGGGGAGGGTGCCAGCACGCTTCAGAGGACGCAGAGCTGCGCCTTGGGAGTGGGCAGGAGGGCCTCAGGAATTAGAGGCTCTGTTGTTTTCAGTTTGAAAGCAGGCAGCTAGAGGGATACTTGTAAGGAGGGTTTTTCCCGAAAAGGTTAAACAGAATGGGGATTTCAGTTAACTTAGTTAGAAAAATCAAACTCACCCCCTAATGGAAGGCCCTGTACTTGCAGGTGAATTAGTCTAGACTGTCAGGGTTTAGTGTGGTAGTAAGGTAAGTGGCATTATGCAAATTTCACAAATAACACCTTTTGGCGACGGACAAAGCTGGGGGCCTTCCTTTTGCTGTGGCGAGTAACCTGACGTATCTGTGGAGGTTTGTCAGTTGAAAGTTAGTAAAGGCATTCTTTGAAGTATTCTAGTTAATGGAATGAAATGGTTCTTTCTGTAGGGATCGTGTACTGGGACAGAATCAGCCCAGGATAGAAGATTCGCTGGGGGCTGGCCTGACCCATGGAATAAAGGTGTTGGCCATTTGTGTTCATTCTTAGGGTTCAGAGATGGGCAGTGAGAAGGAGCAGAGCCCAGAACAGCACCTGCCCGAGGAAGGGGAACGGGGTAGTAAGCCATGGAGAGTGGATGACCCCAAGGTACCGGATGGGGAAAAAGAGCCTGGGCAAGCAAGCCCGTCGGAGGGGCCCCAAGGGCCCCGTCCAGAAGAGCCAACGCAGGAAGTCGCTGTCTCTGCTGCAGAGCCAGAGGACCTCTCTGCTCATCGGAGGCCCGAGGTGGATGAGAAGCCCTTTGTATGTGTCCAGTGTGGCAAAACCTTCAACAACACCTCCAACCTGAGGACACACCAGCGCATCCACACAGGCGAGAAGCCTTACCAGTGCTCCGAGTGTGGTAAGAGCTTCTCCAGAAGCTCCAACCGGATCCGGCACGAGCGCATCCACCTGGAGGAGAAGCAGTACAAGTGCCCCAACTGCGAGCAGAGCTTCCGGCGGCACGCGGACCTTACCACGCACCAGCAGGACCACCTGGGCCGGCGGCCCTTCCGCTGCGACCTCTGTGGCAAGAGCTTCGGCCAGAGCTCGGCGCTGGCCGTGCACTACCGGACCCACCTGGAGCCCGCGCCCTACATCTGCTGCGAGTGCGGGAAGAGCTTCAGCAACAGCTCCAGCTTCGGCGTGCACCACCGCACCCACACGGGCGAGCGGCCCTACGAGTGCTCCGAGTGCGGGCGGACCTTCAGTGACATCTCCAACTTCGGGGCGCACCAGCGGACCCACAGGGGCGAGAAGCCCTACCGGTGCACCGCATGCGGGAAGCACTTCTCCCGCAGCTCCAACCTCATCCGCCACCAGAAAACACACCGGGGAGAGCAGGCCGGGAGAGAGTCCAGCTGAAGAGGCCGAGGGAGCGGGGACAGGGCAAGGGGCCCCAGTCTGCGTAGAAAGGACTTTAGGACCCGCTGGTGCCCCCTTGACCTCAAGCCCTTCTCCCAGTTGGGAGAAGGGTTTTCTGTTGCCTCTGAAGCCAGGATCTCCAGGAAGTTAGAGAAGGGACTTTGAGTAAAAAGCTTTCATTTTTCCAGGCCAGTTTCTTGTGGTAGATAGAGGGCTCTATCTTAGTTTCATCTCCTTGGGGTGAAAGAGAAGTAGGGTAGGCTTTGTACTTGCTTACATCATTAGGGTGACCTTCCCCTGGCCTTTAAGGAAGTTCCTGTGAGATAAGCATCACTGTCTGGAGGGCCTCTGTATTGTAAATGGACTGCTTGAGCTTAGGGCGCACTGCAGGGGTCCACTAACTCCACCCACTGTGTCTCAGCTGGACAGGGAGGAAGGGGCTTCCCAGGCTGGAGAAGAGGTCTGAGGTCCTACTTTAGGAATGAGAGGGAAACCCTCAAGGAGCCATGATCCAGGAACCTTCACATTCCCTCAGGTTTGTGACTTGTCACCCCCAGCCCAGTGTGCATCTGTTTCCCCAGGATTAGCAGTAAAACCCTTTAATGAAAAGGGCCTGTGTACTTATTTGGGGGCATCAAAGAGGTGGAGAGATGGTCACACTGCCGCCACTCTGGAAGGAAGTTGAATTTCAAGAAAGAATGGGCGACTGCTCTGAACAGCAAAAGGAAGCAGCTGACTGAGGTCTGTGAGGAGGAAGTGGGGAGAGAGGGGAGTAGCATTAATGAGCATCTGCTGGGTGCCCTAGATGCCACAGGTGGCATTCCCATTCTTCATTTAGTGTTGCAGCAGCCTGCAGGGGCGTATGTGGAGGAGACAGGTGAGGAAAGGTGAAATCACTTGCCGTGGTCACATGATGGGAATGCTGGTAGAGCTGGGGTTCACTCCTGGGCCTCCTTTGTTTCTGAGCTGAGGCTCTTTCACTGCAATCACCTTGCTGGCTTCCGAAGGAGGAGCGACTTAGGGAGCTGGCCTGGGGCCAGCTGGTTTCCTGGAAGTGGGAGCTAGCGCACGGCCTCTTGAGACAGTCCCGGACCCTTTGCTCTGCGGGACCTCAGTGCCAAGCATGAGAACCTTTTCAGCTTTAGACTGATGATTGATTGACACTATTCTGTGCCGAGGAAATAGAGAGTAACTTGGAGTAGGGGCTGAGGGGTGGCACAAGATGAACCTAGAGAGTCTTTGCCCTTAATGGCGGCAGTTTAGTTCCTAAGCTTGCTAGAGGTCAGGCCTGGCTTCCTGCCCTTCTGAAGGCCTGGCTCCATGTGTTTTCTGTGTTTTCTGCATTAAAGTTTATAGAGTTCACCCAGATTTCCTCCAACAAATACAAAAGACCCCTCCTCTCTGGCCACTCTGGAGTTCTGTTCTTCCAGAGTGAGGGGCCCTCTTCATCTGTCGCCAGCTGGCAGAATGACTGGCACAGCTGATGACCTGACCTACTACAACGGGATCCTGCCATCCACCCAGGAAGGGATGTGCCTTTATTTTTTCTCACCATAAAACATGACTTCCAAACAATTCCCTGATATTTGTAGGGTCCTTTTCAGTTTACCAAGCACTTTTATTTCATATACATTTTCCTGCTCCTTGAAAATCTTCATACAAAGTATTTTAAACACATAGTCACCCAACTTGTATGTATAACTTGCTCCCTAATAATAGAAATTGCCAGGGACTTCCTGGCCCTACCGTGGTTTAAGACTGCGGGTTTGATCCTGGCTGGGGAACTAAAATCTCACATACCACGTGGCCAAAAATAAAACTTAGAAGTTGCCATCTAACACCCACTGAGTGCCAGTTATTTCTGATTTGCATGGCTAGTGTGCAAAGTAGCAGTATCCTCATTTTGAAGATAAGGAAATTCTGAGGGGTTGAATGACCTGACTTAATGGCTGAGCTAGGATTCCAGTTAGGCCAGCTCTTCGTTTTGCTCATTACCAAGCTAGGTCTGCTGGTCTCTCAGTCTGGGGAGCTTGGTAACATGAACCTCCCAGACCCAGAGCCTTAGTGACAACTGCTATGACTTGGAGTCTTGCCAGTAAGACCTGCTTTGAGCTTGCTGGCCCATTTCAACTACCCTTTTCTTTTGGTGTTGGTCCAGGCTATTGAGTTCTGATTAGTCCATTTATTCACTCTGACTTTTTTTTGCTAACTTCCTTTTCTTCATTCCTTTTCCCTCTTCCCTTCTCCCTTCCCCTCCCCCTTCTTTCTTCCCTCCCGACTCTGTTCCTCTCNTTTCAACTACCCTTTTCTTTTGGTGTTGGTCCAGGCTATTGAGTTCTGATTAGTCCATTTATTCACTCTGACTTTTTTTTGCTAACTTCCTTTTCTTCATTCCTTTTCCCTCTTCCCTTCTCCCTTCCCCTCCCCCTTCTTTCTTCCCTCCCGACTCTGTTCCTCTCGCTTCCTCCTGGTTACCAGGAGTACTGACAGTGAAGATAGGCTTCTGTATTCTCTAGTGTGGGGTGGCTGCTAGGTTTCGACAGCAGGCAAACCTGGAAGGGTGGGGCTACCAACACCTGGCACTCGATCCTCTTGTGGTGACCATCCACAGCCTCCCTGCCCCTGGACTGACTTCACACGAAGCCCCTCCCCCTCCCATTAGCCTGCATGCAATTCAGTTCCATCCACCAACATTTATGAAGCAGCTATTACGTGTCAGGAAGCAGGGAATTTTCCCTTCCTCACCTAAGGAGTTCTAACTGGATTCCTGAGAGGGTCCAGAGCAGGGAAGAGATGTGGGTAGGTGTGGAGAAGGGACAAGCTGAGCACCCATAGCCTATGTACAGGCCCTCTCTCCCTTCAGCGCTGGAGGACCTTGACCCCTGAACTCTCCTCTATGATAGGAAAGATCTAAGGGACATCAACACAGCCAGAAACAGAGCTCCTGGGTCCCGACTTCTGTTGGGATAGGCAGTCACCCCTGGTCTCCTTATGCTCTGAAAGTTCTGGGTTCCTTCTGCTATGAGATCCCAGATGAAAGCAGAGACCCACATGTACCTTTACCTGCAGGTCTTGCCACCTACCAGCCAGTATCCTTGGAATCAAGGCATTTTCCCAGTCTCTAGTCCACAGAGAGATGTCACCCCATTACGATTTGACTAACAATACTTCTTTCCCATTTGGTCTCCCAACACCATAGTGCAGGCAAATTACAGGACTGCTTTTGATGGAGCCCAGAAGATGGGCCTGGAACCAGCCCTACACAGGTTTGGGTATTGGGAAATGGTGATTATAACAGCATTTACTATTGATCCTAATTTTAAGTCTTCATAGTTCTGCAAGGTAATTACTGTTGCCATTTTGCCGAGGACGAAATCGAGGTTCAGTTCAGTTAAGTAATTTGCCCATTTAAGGCCATGTGGCCACTAGGTGGCTCACCTGGGATTTTAACCAACCCAGACCTGATATAAGGCCTTCTTAATGACATGGTAATTGAGCCTTGCTCCCTGGACCCCGACTCCCTGTCAGGTTCCACTACTCCTTAGAGTGGTCCTATCCCAGAAGGATGTTCTTTCACATCTCTATAATGGTTATTTGGCTTGGCCTAGGAATTGCTGTTCCTGGAGAAGATGGGGTGTACTGAGCCAAGGCCAGGCTGCTGAGGGTAAGATCTGAGCAAGAACAGGGATCAGCTGGAGCCCTGTGAGGCTGCTCCTTGTTCTCCCTCCCCAGAAGGGTGTCTTCTGGGTAGTACAACATCTTGCTCTAGTCCCCAGGGTGATTTGGGACCCTGGGCCAACCAGGGTTTGCTCTTCCTCTTCACTGGACACTGAGAAGCTGACTCCCCTGCTCTGGGACACTGCCCCGGGCCTCAGCTTACTGCCCCAAGGCTCCCACCCTGAGTTAAATTTTCACCAACCCTAATGTGGGACACCAGACCAGGGTACAGCCTGCAGAGCTCCTTCACCTGCAGTAGCAGGCCAGTGATGGGAGAGGGAGGAGCCTCCAGGAAGAGGTGAAAAATAACCACCACTTTACCCTTCAGAGTTCTTGCCTGAGACCCATGTCATAAAAGACAGATGAGCAGGAGAAAAACAAGTTTATTCATGTGTATATCTCACAAACCCGAGAGACACCCAGGGAAGATGAGTGAGCTCACCTAGGTGGTCTGATGTGTTCAGTTGTGTCCAACTCTGCCACCCCATGTAGCCCACCAGGCTCCTAGGTCTNACCCATGTCATAAAAGACAGATGAGCAGGAGAAAAACAAGTTTATTCATGTGTATATCTCACAAACCCGAGAGACACCCAGGGAAGATGAGTGAGCTCACCTAGGTGGTCTGATGTGTTCAGTTGTGTCCAACTCTGCCACCCCATGTAGCCCACCAGGCTCCTAGGTCTGGGATTTCCCAGGCAAGAATACTGGAGTGGGTTGTCATTTCCTTCTCCAGGGTATCTTCCCAACCCAGGGATCGATTTCACATCTCCTGCGTTCTTTACCACTGAGCCACCTGGGAAGCCCTACGTGGCCTAAACCGCAGTTTAAATACCATCTTCAGCCAAAGATGAAATAAAGGTGAGGGTGAGGAAGCCAGCCAGTTCCAGGAGGTTGCCAGGAAGAGCAGGGTAAAGAGGGTAAGGTTTGTTGGTTTGTTAAGTGTCTGCCTTCCCCATCAGTAAGTTTCTCTTACTATTTAGTTGTTTTCTCCTAGTGCAGTGAGGGAGACACCCTCACAAATAGAGATTTCCTTTATAAGTGTAAATTTCCCTACTCTTTTTCTGAGTCATTCCTTCTGACTGTGGGAGACTGGCACTTAAACCCAGAGTTCCAAGGCAGGATGATAGGTGCCATTCCCAGTCGTGCCCAGGGGCCTGCAGGAGCAGCCCCGGGGAGGGCCCTAACCTTGCCCGTACTGGACACTGGCCCCCAGGAGTGAATAGGACAGTCCTTCCTGCTAGGAACTCAGAGGAAGGGAAGCTCCCTTCTGGATAAGGTGCTGGGGGAACATAGGCAGGATGCTGTGTTCACAGGAGAGGAGAAGGCTGAGAGGATTGAATCTGGTCTTGGAGAATGAGTGTTTTCTAGTTAAAGAAGAGGAAGGCTATTTCTGACGGAAGGGAAGCTTTAGTGTTTTAGGGAACAGTGAAACATTTGAGGTTGTGAAGCTTGTCCTCGGTGAGAAGATGAGGTTGGTAAGGTAGTTGGGGACTGGGTCCTGAAGGGTGTTGGATGCCAGGATAAAGAATTTCAGGTTGTGGACAGTAGAGGATTTTAAAGCCAAGAGATAGCATGATCACATTCATGCCTGAGGTTCCTGTGGTCTGTGCAATCCTCTGTGTCAACAAAAAATTGATCAGGCGATCTAAGAAAGAAATGGGAAATTTTATTTGAGCCATACTGAGGATTATGACTGAGGAACAGCGTCTCAGAAAGCTCCAAGAACTATTCCACCCATTAGAGGTCAAAGCAAAGTTATATACATTTTTGAGATAGAGGGTTGTACATTAAGTGTTATTGACAGTTTACACAATCCAGATCTGTGTGTACAAAGCAAGCAGTGGGCCATGGGTCATCATGGCCCCTTCCAAGATGAAGAAGGAAGGTTATCTCCCAGGAAGTTATAACCCTTGATGAGATTAAGAAGAAATGTTATCTCCGAATGAGGTCTGGTCAGTGCAGGCGCACAACACACAGTAAAGGGGAGGGAGGAGGAGAAATAAAATTTTTATTTAGGATTTTCTTGTCTTACCATGAAATATGAATTTGATTTCATCACTTGTTTGTCCCCATGTGCTGAATCACAGAAATGAGCGCCTTCACGAGTTCCCTGGGGCGCTCTGTCGTATCGGGCATTTGCACAGCTAGGAGGGGAGGGTCTCACCAGGGAGTGGGGCTGACTCGCTCTTCTTTCCTCCCGTCACGGCCCTTGCTCCTCGCTCAGGTCGCTGTGGAGACTCCAGGCCACTTTACTATAAGAAAGCTGTTAGCTCTCCTCAGCTTCGGACAATAATGTGTACACGCAAACACATGGAGGGGCTTAGCAGAACAACGGCCTCGCCACTTAACAGCGGTGCAGTTCAGTCTCTCAGTTGTGTCCCAGCTCTCGGCGACAGTGGTACACCCATCCCCCAAAAGCAGCTGTAAAAAAAATCCAAACGACGTAAGTCCTGGAAGATTTGCAAAGCACGTGAACAGTAAAGGTTCACGACAGTCATGTGAACACAGGTGGTTTCCACTTCTTTCTGAGACCCCCTTAAAAGGACAGAAAGTGAAGTTCAGTCGTGTCCAACTCTGCAACCCCATGGACTATAGCATATCAGGCTTCTCTGTCCATGGGATTTTCCAGGCAAGAGTACTGGAGTGGGGTGCCATTGCCTTCCCCAGATCTTCCCGACACAGGGATTGAACCTGGGTCTCCTGCATTGTAGGCAGACACTTTATCGTCTGAGCCACGAGGGAAGTCCAGTAGGATCATTTTTTAAAAATTGATTATAGTTCATTTGTAATACTCTGTTGGTTTCAGGTATACAACATAGTGATTCGGAGTTTTTATAGACAATACTCCATTTAAAATTATTACATCGGTTATATTCTCTGTGCTGTGCAATATGTCCTTGTACTTCATTTTATACAGAGTAGTTAGTAACTTAGTCCCCAGCCCTATCTTGTCCCTCTCTCTCCCCGACTGGTGACCACTAGTTTGCTCTGTTTCTGTGAGTCTGCTTCTGTTTGGTTATATTCATTCATTTTACTTTTTAAATTTCACATATAAGGGATAACAAAGTATTTGATTTATGTCACTAAGCATAATGCCTCCAGGTCCATCCATGTTATTGCAAATAGCAAAATTTCATTCTTTTCATGGCTGAGTAATATTCCATTGTTTGTGTGTGTGTGTGTGTGTGTACACCACATCTTCTTTATCCATTCATCTGCTGAGGGACACTTGGCTTGTTTCCATATCTTGGCCATTGTAAATAATGCTACTATGAGCATTGAGATGCATTTATCTTTTTGAATTGGTCTTTTTGTCTTTTTTTTGGCTGTATATCCGGGATGGAATTGCTGGGTCATATGGTAGTTCTATTTTTAGTTTTTTGAGAAACCTCATTGTTTGCCATAGTGGCAGCACTAATTACATTCCCACCAACAGTGTACAAGTTTCCTTGTTCTCCACATTCTCGCCAGTTTGTCATATGTGGTCCTGTTGATGATAGCCATTCTGACAGGTATAAAGTGATACCTTGCGGTTTTAATTTCTTTGATGAGTAGTGGTGCTGAACATCTTTTCACATGCCTATTGGCCATCTGCATACCTGCTTTGGAAAAGTGTGTTAACTCCTCTGAACATTTTGAAATTGAGTTGTTTATTGTTTTGATGTGGAGTTGTATGAGCTGTTTATACATTTTGGATATTAACCCCTTATTGGATATATAATTTGCCAGTGTTTTCGCCCATTCATTAGGTTGATTTTTCATTTTTGTTGAGGTTTCCTTCGCTGTACAAAAGCTTTTAAGTTTAATTAGGTCCCATTTGTTTATTTTTCTTTCATTTCCTTTGCCTTAGGAGATCTCAAAAAATACTGCTGCGACTTCTGCTTATGCTTTCTTCTAGGAGTTTTGGTTTCTGGTTATACATTTAGGTCTTTAATTTATTTTGAGTTCACTTTTCCATATGAGGTAAGAAAATGTGCTAATTTCACTCTTTTACATGTTACTGTCCAGTTTTCCCAGCACCACTTATTGAAGAGACTGCCTTTCCCATATTGTATATCCTCACTTCCTTTGTTAGAACTTAATTGACCATAAAGGTGTGGGCTTATTTCTGCGCTCTCTGGCACAATAGAATGTTTAAAAACTCTAGAGGTATCCTCAGGGAGATCTGGCAAGATACTACCTCTATAGAACAAGAAGGTTGCTAGTGGGAAGAGACCAACTGGAAAACCGGAAACAGTTTTTGGATATTAAAATTGTGTGTTAAGTCGCTTCAGTCGTGTCTGACTGTTTGCACCCCCTGGACTGTAGCCTGCCAGGCTGTGTCCAAGGGATTCTCCAGGCAGATACTGGAGTGGATTTCCATTTTCTCCTCCAGGGGATCTTCCCAACTTGAGATCAAACCCGCATCTCTTATATCTCCTGCATTGGCAGGAGTTCTTTACCGCTAGCGCCACCTGGGAAGCCCTTATGGATATTAAGCATTTGATAGATAAAATAAGATAGTCAAGAAACCACTTGGAAGATAACATCGAGAAAAGCCCCTAAAATGTAAGGCAAAAATACAGAGCTAGGGAAAGAGGAAATAAGTGACACAGAAGATCAGCTTCGTCTGATGAAGACTTATGTCTGTTGTCCAAAATCTGTCCACCTATTTTATTTGGAGCACGTAACTAGTATTTCCCAGTCTCCTTTGCCGTTAGGTGTAATCCTCTCATTTGAGTTCTTGCCGATGGAAAATGAGCAGAAATGATACATGACGTTCCTCAGCCAAGGCACTCAGGAAAGCAGGCATGCCTTCACATCATTTTCTTTCCCTGTTTCACCAGCTGTAACCTGCAGGAACCCAACTTTGATGGTTGCAGACTGTACAGTGTCCTAGTGTGGATTTGCCAGATAAAGCACAGGACACCAAGTTAAATTTTAATTTCAGATAAACAATGAATCATTTTTAGTTGGATGCGCATTTCACAGCTGTTAATGAGACACAAACACATTTTTTTTTTTTGTACTCCAAACCACTGTGTTGTTTGGTTTCTTTATTACAGCACCCTAATCTTTCATCCTGATATTTACAGGTGAGTTTCTGCTAGAATAAGACTGTGGCTCATCATACTATGTATGATGTCTTATTCTTGCCATTGGTCATGTCTCCTCCACATTTTAGCATCTCTAAAGCTAAAATACATCCAATAATTGATTGGATATTTTAGATAAAATAAAATACCATATTATAAGAAAGAGAAGAGGCCATGATCTCAGCAAGATAGTGGAATAGGAAGTCCCAGGCATCAGTCTTAAACCGAGACACCAACCTAACAACAATGTACAGACCAAAATACCTTTTTTGAGAACTCCAGAAACCCACAAGCAAGCACAGCTCAACTTGGGTTGTTTTTCCGGGGTTGGGATGACAGTGGGCAGAAGAGTGGAATATGTATGCAATGTTCTGGCTTTTCGGAGGGCTGCCCAAGGGACTAGTTTCTGTTTCCCTTGATTTGCGATACTGATGCAGAGCCAAAACACTTGGGATGCCACTGAGCACAACATGCTTTGTGATCCTGCAGGTGAGGTGGCTTCAGTTCAGCTCAGTCGCTCAGTCGTGTCCGACTCTGCGACCCCATGGACTGCAGCACCCCGGGCCTCCCTGTCCATCACCAACTCCCGGAGTTTACTCAAACTCATGACCATTGAGTCAGTGATGCCATCCAACCATCTCATCCTCTGTCGTCCCCTTCTCCTCCCACCTTCAATCTTTCGCAGCATCAGTGTCTTTTCCAGTGAGTCAGTTCTTCACATCAGGTGGCCAAAGTATTGGAGGTTCCACTTCAGCATCAGTCATTCCAATGAACACCCAGGGCTGATCTCCTTAGGATGGACTGGTTTGATCTCCTTGCAGTCCAAGGGACTCTCAAGAGTCTTCTCCAACACCACAACATCAATTCTTTGGTGCTCAGCTTTCTTTATAGTCCAACTCTCACATCCATACATGACTAATGGAAAAAGTATAGCTTTGACTAGATGGATCTTTGTTGGCAAAGTAATGTCTCTACTTTTTAATATGCTGTCTAGGTCATAACTTTTCATCCAAGGAGCAAGCGTCTTTTAATTTCATGGCTGCAGTGACCATCTGCTGATAGTAGAACCAGAGAACTTTCAGTACTACAGACAGACACCAGAGGGAGCAAGAGATTGCAAAAAAGAAAACTGGAAACGAAACCAGCCTGTGCACTGGCTCTTTGCAACCCTATGAACTGTAGCCTGCCAGGCTCCTCTGTATATGGGATTCTCCAGGCAAGAATACTGGATTGGCTTGCCATGCCCTTCTCCAGGGATCTTCCTGACTCGGGGATCAACATACTTTGTGATCCCGTTTGGTGAGGTGGCTTGATACTGTAGCACCAGTGAACTTTCAGTGGCCACAGACAGACACCAGAAGGAGCAAGAGATTATGAAAAAGAAACCAGCAGCCCTCTCTAACTGGAAAATTTGCTACACAAGCTCGGAGAAGTTGTATCCACCAAAAAACGTTTTCAGAGATCCCCAGAATCTGTAGTGAGGCTACCTATTAAAGGTCTTCCCCTGAATGAAGCCAGTCCATTAAATCAGGAATATGATGCATGAACAAAAGGAGGATACCAACAATTATAAAAAAAAGAACCAAATTCTGGAGCTACAGAATGCAATTAAGTGAATTGAAATCTTTTTAAAGGGGTTCAACAGCACACTTGATCAAACAGAAGAAAGAATCAGCAAACTCAAAGAAGGTTATCTGAAATTATTTAGAGTCAGAGGAACAACAACAAAAAAGAAAAGTGAAGAAAAGCTAAGGGACTTATGGGATAACACAGAGTAAACCAATATATGCATTATGGGAGTTCCAGAAAGAGAAAAGAGAAAGAAAAGGACAGAGAGCATGTTTGAAGAAATAATGGTCAGAAATCTCCCCAAACTGAGAAAGATTGGTGTTAATTCTTCTTTAAATACCTGGTAGAATTTTCCTATGAAGCCATCTGGTCTTGGATCTTTTGTTGTTGGGAACATTTTGATTACAGATTTAATCTCTTTAGTAGTTATTGGTCTGTTCAGATTTTCTGTTTCTTTGTGACTCATCTTTGATATACTGTAATTTTCCAAGAATTTATCCATTTCTTTTAGGCTATCCAATTTGCTGGCACATAATTTTTCACAGAAGTCTCTTATGAGTCTTCTTATTTCTGTGGCATAAGAAAGGTAGATAGATGAGATATAAAAGGCATCCACTGGAATGGGAGAAGTAAATTTTTCTCTATTTACAAATGAACTGATCTTACATGTAGAAAACTCTGAAGACTTCATGAAAAAACTGTTAGAACTAATAAATTCAGTACAGTTGTAGAATAAAAAATCAGCATACAAAAATCAGTTGCATTTCTAACAACACTCCTATATATTAATAATGAATTAGCTTAAAAGAAAATTAAGAAAACAATCTCATTTATAATAGCATCAAAAAGAATGAAATATGAAGGAATAAACTTGGCCAAGGAGGCAAGAGACATAAACTGAAAACAACAAAACATTACTGAAAACAAAAAAACATTGCTGAAAGAAGCTGGGTGCAAATGAATGGAAAGGCACCCCATATTCATCTTGGGGAAGACAGTGCTTTAAAGATGTCTATACTACCCAAAGTACGACTTTGGGCCCCTTAGCCTTTCTTCACTCTTCAATGCTATCCCCATCAATATCCCGACATTATTAACAGAAATAGAAAAAAAAATCCTAAAATTCACATGGAACCACCAAAGTGCTGCCCCCCAAGGTTTCTTAAAGCAACCTTAAGAAAGAAGAACAAAGCTGGAGGCATCACAGTTTCTGATTTCAAAATATATTAATATTATGAAGCTACAGTAATCAAATAGTAAGTTATCAGTATAAAGACAGACACATGGAACAATGGAACAGAATAAAGAGCCTAGAAAGAAACTGACTCACAGAGTCACCTCATCTTTCACAAGACAGCCAATAACACCACAGCGAACATTATTCTCAATGGTGAAAAGCTGATAACATTCCCTCTAAGATCAGGAACAAGACAAGGATGCCCACACTCACCACTTTTATTCTACAGAGTTTCGGAAGTCTTAGTCATAGCAATCAGAGGTGAAAATAAAAGGAATCCAAATTTAAAAGGGAGATGTAAAACTGTTACTCTTTGAAGATGACATGATACTGTGTATCAGTTCAGTTCAGTCGCTCAGTTGTGTCCAACTCTTTGCGACCCCATGAATCGCAGCATGCCAGGACTCCCTGTCCATCACCAACTCCCGGAGTTCACTCAGACTCATGCCCACCGAGTCCGTGATGCCATCCAGCCATCTCATCCTCTCCTTCTCCTCACCCTTCTCCTCCTGCCCCCAATCCCTCCCAGCATCAGAGTTTTTTCCAATGAGTCAACTCTGCGCATGAGGTGGCCAAAGTACTGGAGCTTCAGCTTTACCATCATTTCTTCCAAAGAAATTCCAGGGCCGATCTCCTTCAGAATGGACTGGTTCTATCTCCTTGCAGTCCAAGGGACTCTCAAGAGTCTTCTCCAACACCACAATTCAAAAGCATCAATTCTTCAGCGCTCAGCCTTCTTCACAGTATAACTCTCACATCCATACATGACCACAGGAAAAACCATAGCCTTGACTAGAAAATCCTAAATGCAACTAGAGATTATCATCCTAAGTGAAGTCAGTCAGAGAGGGAAAGGCAAACACCCTATGACATCACTTATATGGGGAATCTAAAATGCAGCACAAATGAAGCTACCTACAAAGCAGAAACAGACTCGTGGACAGAAAGAACAGACTTGTGGTGGTCAAGGTGAGTGGGAGAGGGAGAGGGAGGGACTGGGATTCGGGGGTTGGCAGAGGCAAACTATCACATTTAGAATGGATGAATCACAAGGTCCTAATGTACAGCATAAGGAACTATATTCAGTAACCTGTGATAAACCATATGGAAGAGAATATAAAAAAGGATGTATGTGTAACTGACTCACTTTGCTGTATAGCAGAGACTGGCACAACACTGTAAATCAACTATACTTCAATTAAAAAACAATACTAAAGACATCATCAGAAAACTACTAAAACTCATCAATGAATTCAGGAAAGTTGTCAAATACAAAATTAATATACAGAAATCTGTTGCATTTCTATACACTAACAATATCAGAAAGAGAAATTAAGGAAACAATTCCATTTACAATTGTATCAAAAAGACTAAAATACCAAGGAATAAACCTACCTTAGTGGGCAAAAGACTACTCCCAAAACTATAAGGCACTGATGGAAGAAACTGAAGGCAAAAGAAATAGACTGGAAGATATATACTGTGTTCTTGGACTGGAATAATCAATATTATTAAAATGCAATCACATGCAATC
>SJYA01000389.1:0-13351 GCA_006410615.1 Neotragus moschatus
AGTCAACTTTTTCACTGGTTCCTCTATTAAATATAACCAGGTTGCCTATGCTGCTGCTACTGCTAAGTCACTTCAGTCCTGTCCGACTTTGTGTGACTCCATAGACGGCAGCCCACCAGGTTCCCCCATCCCTAGGATTCTCCAGGCAAGGACACTGGAGTAGGTTGCCACTTCCTTCTCCAATGCATGAAAGTAAAAAGTGAAAGTGATGTCGCTCAGACATGTCTGACCCTTGACGACTCCATGGACTGCAGCCTACCAGGCTCCTCTGTCCATGGGATTTTTCCAGGCAAGAGTACTGGAGTGTGTTGTCATTGACTTCTCCAAGATTGCCTATAGTATATACTAAACTTTCCCATTACCAGTATTCAGTATTTCAAACCCCAAATGTCTATTTAAAAGACTTGCCAAAGTTACAGAACAGAACTCAGGAACATAATGATAATGATATTATTAGCAAAAATAATAGTTAATATTAACTGAATGCTTATTACATGCCAAATGTTATTCTCATTGCTTTACAGGAACATTATAATTTAAATACCCACTAGGTCCAGGAGGTAACTAAAATTTGAATCACATTTTTTATCTGACTTAACTGATTTACAAAGGAAGCTAAGTGATTTTCCCCATAATGAAACATTTTGTAAGTAGTGGAAGCAGGGTTTGAACTAAGCTAATATGACCCTGGAGACTGTTATCAAAACATTATGCTCTAATGCCTTTACAGAGCAAAATACTGTAACTCATAAAATGATCTCTGGAGAAACATATTCAGAAGGAAAAAAAAATCCTTAATATTAACATTGGAGCAGGTATACTGAGAATAAATGATAAGCATTAAGAACCTGGAAATTGTATATAGGTCTAGTACTCAATTACATAGGAATTCTGGTAAAAGAAATCATTACAGACCATCTGAAGTTTCAGTGTCAAACCCTTCATAGGGTTGACAAAGATCATGGCATTCAGTCCCATCACTTCATGGGAAATAGACAGGGAAACAGTGGAAACTGTGTCAGACTTTATTGTTTTGGGCTCCAAAATCACTGCAGATGGTGACTGCAGCCATGAAATTAAAAAACGCTTTCTCCTTGGAAGAAAAGTTATGACCAACCTAGGTAGCATATTCAAAAGCAGAGACATTACTTTGCCGACTAAGGNAAACCTGGCTCTGAATATGGTCATAATACCTGATATTTCTTTGCCTCAATTGGTCTATTTCATAAAAGAGTGGTAAAAGTAGAATATTTGTCATTGAGTTATTAGAGAATAAAATGGGATAAGAAGCTTTTAAACAATTCTCAGAGAAATTAGTTATTTTAGCATGTAAAATATGTGGTGCAAATTAAAATTTTAAATGTTAAAAAACTCCCTGGAAGAAAATTAAAGTAGTCCAAAGATCCTAGGCAATTCAATACCTTTGATAATGCAAATAGTATTAGTATCTTCTTTTTAATGAGAAGAGAAAGGACATAAAATCACATGTTCCCAGTTTGCTGAGTCTTTGCAGTCCTATTGTGGTCTCAGGCTAGGTGTTTGGGAATAATGAAGAAAAAGTATACATGTATAAAAAGCTTTCTACACACATGGAGTAGCTCAAATAAAAATAATAAAAACTGGGAGACTTTTCATACTCCTTCAAAATCCTGAGTTTATATAAAAATTCATGTTTATACCAATAATACATTTTGTTACTAATATGCTTTATTGCTCTTTGTCTTCCTCCAGAAACTTCTGTTTCCTTTCATATTTTCATTTCATTATCTCTCTTTTTTTTTTCTTTCCTGTTGCATACTTCATCAAATGTCTTATAATTCTCATTTGTCTACTGATATTGAAGACTCAGATGGTTGAAACACTGAAAGGGAGTTCTATATTCTTATTAGTTAATAGAATTGTTTTTAGGATGACCCCAGAGGAGCCAAACAATAAGTTTCCCCCTGCCCTATTCAAGATGGGAAGGAAGAGCTGTTGATGACAACTATAGCTGTCTCAGTTCATTCCAGCTATTATAAAGTTTTGAAGAACAATCTTTTGTTATAGTTGCCAAGGGGCTAACATTTGGGTAGTAGGCATTATGGCTGGAAGTGGGTGAAGCAATGATGAGGTTCACTCTTTCATATAAAAGCATTAAATCAATGTCTATATTTTCTTGGCTACATCTTATTTCTACTTTTAACCCCTCTTCCTAGGCTTCCCAGAGCTCAGCCCTCCTGGGAGTTCTATAGGAGAATCAGATATATGGATATTGTCTCTTCCCCTGTTTGGTGTCATTGTCAAGCTACTTACAGTTTTTTTTTTTTTTCTTTGTGTGTGTGTATTTGTGTCTTTCATACGTTTAATGCTTTTGTTTTCTGAGAGGAGAAATTCCCATTTACATTGTTTTTTTTATGCTCTGTTTGTTCAACAACTTTATTGTGGTATAAATGACATACAGAGAATAGTATGTACTCAGTGTGTAATATTTGAAAAGTTTATGTAAACATCCACAATACCACAACCACAATCACAAGTAATAGACACATCCAATACCTCCCAAAGTTTACTTGTTTTACTTTTGTGTTGGTATTTTGTGGTAAGAACATTTAATATGAGATGTACCTTATTCACAGATTTTGAATTGCACAATGCTATAGTTATCCATAGGCACTATGTTACACAGGAGATATCTGACATTTGCTCATCTTGAGAGTCTAAAACTTGATACCCACTGAAAATCAAGACCACATTTCTCCCACCTCTCAGACACTGACAACCACTATTTTAGTTCCAGTGTTCTACAGGTGGATGGAAAATGAAAATGTAGTAACTCAGACAATGGAGCATTATTGAGCCTTACACAGAGGAAACACTGCCATTTGTGACATCAGTGAACCTGGAGGACAAGATGCTAGGTGAATAAAGCCAAACTCAGAAGGACAAGAAAAAACTGTATGACTTCACATGTCTACATAAGATATCTCAAATAATCAGACTCATAAAAGCAGATAATACAATACTGTTTGCTTTTAGTCGAATATTTTATTTTACCAGAAGACATCTATGATTGAGAAGAAAAGGATGTAAGTGTGTATCATATTTTTGCCATCTTAAAAGAAAAGGCCACTGCTAATTTTGGCTAACAGCATGTAAACTATAAAGTTTGACACTTCTTTTTAAATATTTTCACCACATTTTAAAGACTGTGATGGAAATAACTATGTTGTGTCAGGTATATCTTTTCTAGGACTTCGTCTCTTCTTTTCCCCAGTTTATTGAGATAAAATTTACATATAATATTGTGAAGGTTTAAAGAATGCAGCCTAGTGACAGGATGTATACATTTTTGTGAAGTGATTGCCACAAAATTGTTAGTTAATATATCCATTACATCACATCTACACAATTTTGTGTGTGGTGAGAACTTTAGAGCTACCATAGACCAAGTAATTCCATTCCTGGGCATGTATTTGGAGAAAACCATAATTCAGAAAAGATACATGCACCTCAATGTTTATTGCAACACTATTTGCAGTAGCCAGGACATGGAAGCAACCTAAATGTCCATCAGCAGAGGAATGGATAAAGATGATGTGTACATATATACGATGGAATATTATTCAGTGATAACAGAACACAATTATGCCATTTGCAGAGCCATGATTGGACCTAGAGCCTGTCATATATACTGAAGTATGACAGAAAGAGAAAAACAAATATTGTATGCTGCTGCTGCTAAGTCACTTCAGTTGTGTCTGACCCTTGAGACCACATGAACTGAAGCCCACCAGGCTCCTCTGTCTATGGGATTCTCTAGGCAAGAATACTAGAGTAAGTTGCCATTTCCTTTTCCAAAATATTTTATATTAATGTACATATGTGAGATCTAGAAAAATGATATGCTGCTAAGTCACTTCAGTCGTGTCCGACTCTGTGCAACCCCATAGACGGCAGCCCACCAGGCTCCCCCGTCCCTGGGATTCTCCAGGCAAAAATACTGGAGTGGGTTGCCATTTCCTTCTCCAATGCATGAAAGTGAAAAGTGAAAATGAAGTCGCTCAGTCTTATCCGACTCTTAGCGGACCCATGGATTGCAGCCTACCAGGCTCCTCCATCCATGGGATTTTCCAGGCAAGAGTACTGGAGTGGGGAGCCATTGCCTTCTCTGAGAAAAATGGTATAGATAGATGATCCTATTTACAAAGCAGAAACAGACATAAATATGGAGAACAAATGGATGCATACCAAGAGGAGAAGGAGGTGAGATGAATGGGGAAATTGGATTGACATATATACACTACCATATACACTGCATTATATATATATATAGAAGGAAATGGCAACTCACTCCAGTATTCTTGCCTGGACAATCCCATGGACAGAGGAGCCCAGTGGGCTACATATAGTCCATGAGGTCGCAAAGAGTTGGACATGCTGAGTGACTCAGCATGCACAAGTATATGTATAACTGATAAACTTAGCTATACAGAAGAAATTAACACAGTAAAGCAACCCTACTCCAAGAACTTTTTTAAAAAAGGAACCATATTCTGGGCTGTGTTATAAGATTTTGAACAGAAGTGTATGTAGTTGATTCAATAAAGTATGTTTTGAAAACTTAAATTAAAAAAAAAATTACTTGCTAAGCAACTTTCAAATATACAGTATAGTATTATTAACTGGACTCATCATGTTATGGATTGCATTCCCAGAAATGTTGATCCTATAACTGGAAGCTTGTACCCTTTGATCAACTTCATACTTTTCTCCCATAGCCCACCCATCCCCCACCACCAGTAATCAGCAGTCTGCCCTTTGTTTCTACTAATGTGACATTTTTATTCCACACATGTCACACAGTATTTGTCTTTCTGTCTGATTTATTTCACTTAGCATGTTTTCGAGTTTCATTAAATGACTTCAAATGACAGTATTTTCTTCCCTTTATGTCTGAATTGTACTTACAATTTTACAAGGCGTGAGTTAAGAATTGAGCTTTATTGAGAAAGGGGGAAACTCAAAAAACCACGTTGGAAAAACAGAAAATCACGTGACCTCGTGCTTTCTTAAAATAAATTTTCCATTTCATGCATATAGATATAAAATTCATCCACATGAAATATAGAAATCAATGTTTTTAATATACTCATGTATATGTACAACTACTGCGTCAATTTTCATCATATGGAAAAGAACGCTTAGCTGTCACCCTGCTAGACCCTCACCCACCACAGCCTTAAGTCACCACTCATCTACCTTTTGTCTTGATAGTGTCGCTTATTCTAGACATCCAACATAAATGGAATTGTACAATATCATGTCTTTTGGGAAGGGTTTCTTTCACTAAGAATATTGCTTCAAGGTTCATCCAGGTTGTGACATGTATCATGTATCGGTATGTTATTCATTTTTTGTGTTGTCATTGAAGTATATGCCAATGAATGGATATACCATATCCATTCTCCACTCATCAGTTGATGGACTTTTGGATATGACCACCTTTTGAGTATTATGGATTATAATACTAATATTAATTTACATGAACATATGATTTTATTTCTATTGAGTATATACCTATTGGGTATATACCTATGCTTGGTTTATTTGGTAAATCTGCTTAATCATTTGCTGAGCCTCAAAACCATTTTCCAATGTGGCCACACTGTTTGACATTTCCATAAGCAAGGATTCCAATTTTTCTACATCCTGGCCAACACTATTACCTGCTTTTTTAAATTTTAGATGCACTAGTGAATATTTTCTATGTAGTGTAATATAAGGAAAACCATAATTCTTTTGTGTGTGGTTTTCCAGTTGTTTCAGCATTATTTATTGAAATTATTATTCTTTCCCCATTGAATAGTAACTGACACCTTNTGGTTTTGAAATATTGACTCTATATCCTAAAACTATTGAATTCATTTACTAATTCTCAAAGATTGCTAGTGATTCTGTAGGACTTATTATATACAATATCATACCATCTGCATATAGAGATAGCTTCACTTCCTTTTTTCCAATTTGGATTCTTTCTGTCTCTTATACACATCTCCCCATTGAATAGTAACTGACACCTTCCCTAAAAATTACTTGACGGTAGAGTCATGGATTTATTTCCATATTAGTAATACTATTTCACTGATCTATATGTCTATCCTTATTTCAGTACCATACCATAATGATTATCACTTTTGTTGTTCAGTCATTAAGTCATGTCTGATTCTTTGCCAACCCATCGACTGTAGTATACCAGGCTTCCCCGATGTTCACCATCTCCCAGAGTTTGCTCAAACTCATGTCCAATGAGTCAATGATGCCATCTAACTATCTTATCCTCTGTCACCCCCTTCTCTTCTTGCCCTCAGTCTTTCCCAACATCAGGGTCATTTCCAATGAGCTGGCTCTTTGCATCAAGCTGCCAAATTATTGGAGCTTCAGCTTCAGCCTCAGCCCTTCCAGTGAATATTCAGGGTTGATTTCCTCCAAGATTGACTAGTTTCATCTCCTTGCAGTCCAAGGGACTCTCAAGAATCTTTTCCAGTACCATAATGTGAAAGCATCAATTCTTTAGCACTCAGCCTTCTTTATGGTCCAACTCTTACATTTATACATGAATAGTGGAAAAATCATAGTTTTGATTATATGGACTTTTGTCAGCAAAGTGATGGCTCTGCTTTTTAAAATGCTGTCATAGCTTTCCTTCCAAAGAGCAAGTATCTTAGTTTTATGGCTGCAATCACCATCCAGTGATTTTGGAGCCCAAGAAAATAAAATCTGATAATGCTTCCAGTTTTTCCCCCTCTATTTGCCATGAACTGGTGAGACTGGATGCCTTGATCTTGGTGTTTTGAATGTTGAGTTTTAAAGAGCTTTAAAGAGTTTTAAAGAGTTTTTAAAAAGGAGAGCTTTCCTCTTTCACTTGTATCATCTGCATCTCTGAGGCTGTTGACATTTATCCCAGCAATCTTGATTCCAGCTTGTGATTCTGATAGCTTACAGTGAATGATGTCAGATTTGTGGTATCTGAAGAAGAAGAAGATTTAGCTTCAGGACCAGGGACCAGGCTTGATCACTCAAGAGCTTTTGTGTAGCAGAGTTTTATTAAAGTGAAAGAGGACAGAAAGCTTCTGACATAGATATCAGAAGGGGGACAGAGAGTGCCCCCCTAGCTAGTCTTATCAAGGCCTTATATACTTTTACCAGACCCACTCCCACAACATACAACTTAAATTAACAAGATTAGAACTAGCAATAGAAAGGTCTTACCAGACACACTCCTGCAATATACTTCTTAAAATAACAAGATTAGTCAGAAGGTTCTTGTTAAGGAGAAATATGTCCTTGGGCAAGATACATTGTTATATTGACTAAGAAAAAGCAATGCAGAAAAAACATTTCTCTTTTTCTCCTTGAGAGTCCCAGACTCCTTTTGCCTTCTCAAGGGCTCTGGACCCCTTTCTCTTCCTTGGGCACCCTGGACTTCTTATCAACTTACCTAGGAATTGGTTTTCCCAATTCATCAAGCTGGCATTTCACATGATGTGCACTGCATAGAAGTTAAATAAGCAGGGTGGCAATACACAGCCTTGAAGTACTCCTTTCCCAATTTTGAACCAGCCCATTGTTCCAAGTCCGATTCTAACTGTTGTTTCTTGACTTGCATAGTTTTCTTAGGAGACAGGTAAGTTGACCTGCTATTCTCATCTCTTTAAGAATTTCCCATAGTTTGTTGTGATCCACACGATTAAAGGTTTTTAGCATAGTCCGTAAAACAGAAGTAGATGTTTTTCTGGAATCATAAAGTAACCTTTGTTTTCTTTATGATCCAATGAAAGTTGGCTATTTGATCTCTCTGGTTCTTCTGACTTTTCTAAATTTAGCTTGGACACCTGAAAGTTCTCATTTAATGTACTTGAAGGATTTTGAGCATTACCTTGCTAACATGTGAAATGAGCACAATTGTACCATAGTTTTAGCATTCTTGGGCATTGCTCTTCTTTGGGATCAAAATGAAAACTGACCTTTTCCAGTCCTGTGACCACTGCTGAGTTTTCCAGATTTGGTGACTTAGTGAGTGCAACACTTTAACAGCATTATATTTTAAGATTTTAAATAGCTCTGCTGGAATTCCATCACCTCCACTAGCTTTGATTACCACTACTTTGTAGCTAGTTTTGAAATTGGGCTGGTTCCCTGGTAGCTCAGCTGGTAAAGAATCTGCCTGCAATGCAGAGACCCTGTTTTTATTCCTGGGTCAGGAAGATCCCCTGGAGAAGGGATAAGCTACCCACTGCAATATTCTAGCCTGGAGAATTCCATTGACTGTATAGTCCGTGGGGCCTCAGAGAATTGGACACAACTGAAGGAGCTTCTCTTTTCACTTCACTTTGAAATTGTGAAGTTTAAATTTTTAAGTTTCACACTTTATTCTTTTAAAGATTTTTGTATCATTCTGTGTCATTTTCAATTCCACATGAAATTTAATATCAGCTTGATAATTTTTACAAAGAAGTCACCTGAGAGTCTGATACAAATTACATTGAATTGGTGGATCAGTTGGGGGGTATTGCTGTCTTTACAATGTTATATCTTCTAGTCCATAAATATGAGCTTTTCCTATTTATTTACATAATTTCAGTTTATTTTAACAGAATTATCTGAACTTCAGAGTATGTACTTACATTTCTTTTGTTATATTTATGCCCAAATATTTTATTATTTTGATGATATGGCAAGTTAAATTGTTTCATTAATTTAACTTCTAAAGTATGAATTGCAAGTGTATAGGAATACAATTGGTTTTGAAATATTGACTCTATATCCTAAAACTATTGAATTCATTTACTAATTCTCAAAGATTGCTAGTGATTCTGTAGGACTTATTATATACAATATCATACCATCTGCATATAGAGATAGCTTCACTTCCTTTTTTCCAATTTGGATTCTTTTTTATTTTTCTTACCTAAATGCCCTGTTTACGTCCCACTCTCATATCTGTTCATGAAGGGCTAAGCAGAATTCATGGACATCGGACACTGTGTAGATTTCACTGCATTGGAGGGCCTTCTCTCTGAGGCAATACTTTGCTTGGAAGTAAGCAGGAAGATCATACACGCTATTTGGCTGTTCTACTCTGGAGTAGGGCACTAGCTGTTATCTGAGACTAAATACCTTATGGTCTATGGGATTTTGAAGTATTGTCTTGAGACTAAAGGAAGCTGGTATTGGGGGAAGTCCTTTACTCTGGAAAAAGGAAACCTAATTATTGTTCATTCATTGTCCATAAAACCCAGAGTGAGGACTTGAATGTCTTCTGCTTATTGCACCACCTATGAAGTGGATAACATAAAATATTCATTTGTAAAGCCAATCTCTTTGCTTATTATTTATTACTACATGATGTTCTCTTCTTGGAGCAAGGGCTTGAGTGTGATTTTGTTCATTAAATTCATTTTTGAATTTGTGTAAACTCCTGGAAATTGGAAACCTAAATTGAAACCACACACACTATCTCATCTAGAGGAAATCACTTTATGTCATTTTCAGTTTCTGCATAGTCTTGTCTCAATGATTTTTTTTTTTAAGTTACAAAGGTAAAGTAAAAGTTCAGAACTATACAAATGTACACATACATTCATTTTGATGAGTTTGTTTATATAAGTCAGAGATATTGTAGAAAAGCTTTCTTTGCAAGTTATGAAAACAAGTGAAAGTTAGTCACTCAGTCATGTCCAAATCTTTGTGACCCCATGAACTGTAGCCCACCAAGTTCCTCTGTCCCTGGAATCCTCCAGGCAAGAATTTTGGAGTGGGTTGACATTTCCTTCTTCAAGGGATCTTCCCAACCCAGGGATCAAACCCAGGTCACCCACACTGTAGGCAGACTCTTTACTGAATGAGACACCAGTGAAGCCTTGCAAGTTGTGACTATATTAATGCCTATGTTCTGTTGATTCAATCACGACTCTGTTGAAACATTACTTGATTCTTCTGCTAGAAGAAGTTGTAAGTAATAGAGACGGGTTTCCCTACCTTCATCATTGTACATGTCTCTCATTTGTAAACCATCCACTCCAGAGAGGCTACTCATTTCATTTCTCTCTGGACATACTTTAAGCATTTGCCTTTATACCATGCCATTCCCTTATCTACAGACCTTTTCTCACCCTGATATTTCACTAAGTTTCACTTTATCTCTTTATTTTAGTTCATATTCTACGTCATNTGTAGCAGAGTTTTATTAAAGTGAAAGAGGACAGAAAGCTTCTGACATAGATATCAGAAGGGGGACAGAGAGTGCCCCCCTAGCTAGTCTTATCAAGGCCTTATATACTTTTACCAGACCCACTCCCACAACATACAACTTAAATTAACAAGATTAGAACTAGCAATAGAAAGGTCTTACCAGACACACTCCTGCAATATACTTCTTAAAATAACAAGATTAGTCAGAAGGTTCTTGTTAAGGAGAAATATGTCCTTGGGCAAGATACATTGTTATATTGACTAAGAAAAAGCAATGCAGAAAAAACATTTCTCTTTTTCTCCTTGAGAGTCCCAGACTCCTTTTGCCTTCTCAAGGGCTCTGGACCCCTTTCTCTTCCTTGGGCACCCTGGACTTCTTATCAACTTACCTAGGAATTGGTTTTCCCAATTCATCAAGCTGGCATTTCACATGATGTGCACTGCATAGAAGTTAAATAAGCAGGGTGGCAATACACAGCCTTGAAGTACTCCTTTCCCAATTTTGAACCAGCCCATTGTTCCAAGTCCGATTCTAACTGTTGTTTCTTGACTTGCATAGTTTTCTTAGGAGACAGGTAAGTTGACCTGCTATTCTCATCTCTTTAAGAATTTCCCATAGTTTGTTGTGATCCACACGATTAAAGGTTTTTAGCATAGTCCGTAAAACAGAAGTAGATGTTTTTCTGGAATCATAAAGTAACCTTTGTTTTCTTTATGATCCAATGAAAGTTGGCTATTTGATCTCTCTGGTTCTTCTGACTTTTCTAAATTTAGCTTGGACACCTGAAAGTTCTCATTTAATGTACTTGAAGGATTTTGAGCATTACCTTGCTAACATGTGAAATGAGCACAATTGTACCATAGTTTTAGCATTCTTGGGCATTGCTCTTCTTTGGGATCAAAATGAAAACTGACCTTTTCCAGTCCTGTGACCACTGCTGAGTTTTCCAGATTTGGTGACTTAGTGAGTGCAACACTTTAACAGCATTATATTTTAAGATTTTAAATAGCTCTGCTGGAATTCCATCACCTCCACTAGCTTTGATTACCACTACTTTGTAGCTAGTTTTGAAATTGGGCTGGTTCCCTGGTAGCTCAGCTGGTAAAGAATCTGCCTGCAATGCAGAGACCCTGTTTTTATTCCTGGGTCAGGAAGATCCCCTGGAGAAGGGATAAGCTACCCACTGCAATATTCTAGCCTGGAGAATTCCATTGACTGTATAGTCCGTGGGGCCTCAGAGAATTGGACACAACTGAAGGAGCTTCTCTTTTCACTTCACTTTGAAATTGTGAAGTTTAAATTTTTAAGTTTCACACTTTATTCTTTTAAAGATTTTTGTATCATTCTGTGTCATTTTCAATTCCACATGAAATTTAATATCAGCTTGATAATTTTTACAAAGAAGTCACCTGAGAGTCTGATACAAATTACATTGAATTGGTGGATCAGTTGGGGGGTATTGCTGTCTTTACAATGTTATATCTTCTAGTCCATAAATATGAGCTTTTCCTATTTATTTACATAATTTCAGTTTATTTTAACAGAATTATCTGAACTTCAGAGTATGTACTTACATTTCTTTTGTTATATTTATGCCCAAATATTTTATTATTTTGATGATATGGCAAGTTAAATTGTTTCATTAATTTAACTTCTAAAGTATGAATTGCAAGTGTATAGGAATACAATTGGTTTTGAAATATTGACTCTATATCCTAAAACTATTGAATTCATTTACTAATTCTCAAAGATTGCTAGTGATTCTGTAGGACTTATTATATACAATATCATACCATCTGCATATAGAGATAGCTTCACTTCCTTTTTTCCAATTTGGATTCTTTTTTATTTTTCTTACCTAAATGCCCTGTTTACGTCCCACTCTCATATCTGTTCATGAAGGGCTAAGCAGAATTCATGGACATCGGACACTGTGTAGATTTCACTGCATTGGAGGGCCTTCTCTCTGAGGCAATACTTTGCTTGGAAGTAAGCAGGAAGATCATACACGCTATTTGGCTGTTCTACTCTGGAGTAGGGCACTAGCTGTTATCTGAGACTAAATACCTTATGGTCTATGGGATTTTGAAGTATTGTCTTGAGACTAAAGGAAGCTGGTATTGGGGGAAGTCCTTTACTCTGGAAAAAGGAAACCTAATTATTGTTCATTCATTGTCCATAAAACCCAGAGTGAGGACTTGAATGTCTTCTGCTTATTGCACCACCTATGAAGTGGATAACATAAAATATTCATTTGTAAAGCCAATCTCTTTGCTTATTATTTATTACTACATGATGTTCTCTTCTTGGAGCAAGGGCTTGAGTGTGATTTTGTTCATTAAATTCATTTTTGAATTTGTGTAAACTCCTGGAAATTGGAAACCTAAATTGAAACCACACACACTATCTCATCTAGAGGAAATCACTTTATGTCATTTTCAGTTTCTGCATAGTCTTGTCTCAATGATTTTTTTTTTTAAGTTACAAAGGTAAAGTAAAAGTTCAGAACTATACAAATGTACACATACATTCATTTTGATGAGTTTGTTTATATAAGTCAGAGATATTGTAGAAAAGCTTTCTTTGCAAGTTATGAAAACAAGTGAAAGTTAGTCACTCAGTCATGTCCAAATCTTTGTGACCCCATGAACTGTAGCCCACCAAGTTCCTCTGTCCCTGGAATCCTCCAGGCAAGAATTTTGGAGTGGGTTGACATTTCCTTCTTCAAGGGATCTTCCCAACCCAGGGATCAAACCCAGGTCACCCACACTGTAGGCAGACTCTTTACTGAATGAGACACCAGTGAAGCCTTGCAAGTTGTGACTATATTAATGCCTATGTTCTGTTGATTCAATCACGACTCTGTTGAAACATTACTTGATTCTTCTGCTAGAAGAAGTTGTAAGTAATAGAGACGGGTTTCCCTACCTTCATCATTGTACATGTCTCTCATTTGTAAACCATCCACTCCAGAGAGGCTACTCATTTCATTTCTCTCTGGACATACTTTAAGCATTTGCCTTTATACCATGCCATTCCCTTATCTACAGACCTTTTCTCACCCTGATATTTCACTAAGTTTCACTTTATCTCTTTATTTTAGTTCATATTCTACGTCAT
>SJYA01000389.1:13483-53808 GCA_006410615.1 Neotragus moschatus
TCGACAGATCTTCCCTGGGTTTATGGGCATCACTCCTGCTTTGAATACCATTAATTCAATCATGTATCATTCATGAAGTATTGTATTTTTTGAATTATGTTGCTGCTGCTGCTGCTGCTAAGTCACTTCAGTCGTGTCCAACTCTGTGCGACCCCATAGACGGCAGCCCATCAGGCTACCCCTTCCCTGGGATTCTCCAGGCAAGAACACTGGAGTGGGTTGCCATTTCCTTCTCCAATGCATGAAAGTGAAAACGCTCAGTTGTGTCCGACTCTTAGCGACCCCATGGACTGCAGCCTACCAGGCTCTTCCGCCCATGGAATTTTCCAGGCAAGAGTACTGGAGTGGGGTGCCATTGCTTTCTCTGTTTTGAATTATGCTATAATGCAGTTGCTGCAACTGACTCTCAATTGGATTATAGGATGATTTAAAAGCATAATACTTTACGAATATTAATAAAACTGTAACGCAGGATCTGTTAATAAACAAATATATATATATACATATATACAAAATATATATAAGTTTACATTTGAATATTGTGTGTATATGTATATATATTTGTGAGCACATATATATGTGTGGATATATGTGGATATATGTGTAAATAATGTATATATTTAAAAAGTTTTCTACAATAAAGTCAAGTTTAATCTACTGAATATAAAATTGAGCTTGTGGAGCATGGTTGCCTGGGTGTTACACCCTAAACAGAGGCTTTTATTAAAGTGATAGATGCATATGTACACACACACATACATACATATCAGACTGGTTCCAAATAGGAAAAGGAGTACGTCAAGGCTGTATATTGTCACCCTGCTTATTTAACTTATATGCAGAATACATCACGAGAAATGCTGGACTGGAAGAAACACAAGCTGGAATCAAGATTGCCAGGGGAAATATCAATAACCTCAGATAATCAGATGNTTTTTCACAGCTATATTCTAGTTACCTCCCTCAGTGTCTGGTAGAGTGAAATGCCTAGTGTCATGCATGCTATTTCCTAACACTCTAATCAAATCACTGGCACAGTTATTTATAATCTATACTTTATATGTTAATCATTTTTTCCTTAGCATTTAGCACAGATGCAAGGAATATAATAAATACTTGCTAATTTTATTTCATTTTGACATACAAAGAAGAGAAACATTAGACATAAAATAGCATATTTTTGTAACTTTTCATATTAATCAGTAAAAATCAAGTACATTTATTAGAAACATTGAGCCAAAGAGTTGATAAATCACCTTCACTCTTTGAAAGGACTATGTAATTGGACAATGTACATCCCAGAAAGCTCTGACTATCCTGATTATGTGAACTTTACAAAAGAATGTTGACTGGGAAGATTTTTGGTTTCCTCCTGTGCCCAGAGCTCTAGGGTCTGATTATAAAACAGGCATTGCAGGGCTAACCAGTGTGAAGGTTATATAAGGAGAGCTCTGAAATACAAGGCCACTTATGGAATATTCTACCTCAACTTTCATATGTTATTATAAGAATTTTCTGTCCTCTGTTCCTATTTTAACCTACAGCCTGTGTCTGTTTGAGTCATCAGGTCAATTGAGTGAAGTTATGTAGTGGAAAGTTTTCAGATGAGATTTTCACTCGCATTTAAAAAAGTCATATTGCTGTGGCTTCCCCTGCTTAGCCTTGGGAAAAGAAAAAAAAAATCATATATCAATACCTAAGTGCTGCAAAAAGCACACAACGCACTTTCTCTTTTAACTGGTTCATAAAACTGAATTTTTCTCCACAGCACCAAAGTTAAATATGAACTCATTCTGTAAGGGCAGGAGGACTAATTTTCTTTTTAGTGTTCCATATGGCTAAATTCCACATAAAAGTCCTCATGTGACTGGGACTAAAGCAATTTCCATAGCATGACAAAATACAAGAAAAACTTCAAGAAAAATGAGAAAATCCATATTAGGCCAGATCAAGAGGTCAACTTAATCAAACTCTTTTAAATAGTATTACTATATGTGCTAAAATTTTTGAGGTGTAAGAAGCAAAAAAGGTCAGACCTCAGATAGCTCATCAAATAATTAGTCAAATAACAGCAATATATAAAAGGAATGTGTGTGTTGGTCTTTCCGTCATGTCCAATTCTTTATGACCCCATAGATTGTAGCCTACTAGGCTCCTCAGTCCATGGAATTCTCCAGGCAAGAATACTGGAGTGAGTAGTCATTCCCTTCTCCAGGGGATCTTCCCAAGCCAGGGAATGAACCTTGGTCTCTCGCATTGCAGGCAGATTCTTTACCTTTTGAGCCACCAGGAATACTAATAATAACATGGCATGAATAACTCTGACAGTTCCACCAAGGTAAACTATATGACTTATTTTTGGCTGTATTTTCAGTAAATTATATATTTCTTGTTGTTGTTCATCGCTGTCATGTGCAACTCTTTGTGACCCCATGAACTGTAGCTCCCAGGCTCCTCTGTCCTTAAATATCTTCCAGAGTTTATACAAATTTGTGTCCTTTGAATCAATGATGCTATCTATCTCATCCTCTGTCACCTGCTTCTTCTTTTGCCTTCAATCTTTCCAGGATCATCAGAATCTTTTCCAAGAGCTGGCTCTTTGCATCAGGTGGCCAAAGTATTGGAGCTTCAGCTTCAGCATCAGTCCTTCTAATGAATATTCAGGGTGGATTTCTTATAGAATTAACTGGTTTGATCTATATCTAAACAAACATGGAGCTGAAAGCAGTTCTTTTGCTCCTTTTCCTGTTTTCCTATTTCCATTTAACTTTAACCTTAGAAAAAACTATGTATAGGAATGAGATCACTAGGCAATTTAGCCTGATTCCTGACTTTTGCTCTCCTGAAAGCAAACCACTCTTTGCCTAAACTGTTGATCTTTATCCTAGGTAAAAAGAAGTAAGAATAAAGCAGTTTAAAAAATGACTAGCTCTCTACCTTCAAACAGTTCCTCTAGCAATCCTGCTGACAGATCATGGGGACAGGATAATATTGATGAGAGAGCCAGCCCATTTGCACACAACGGAGAAGGCTACAGAACCCAATCTCCTTTCTCAATGATTCATGAGATTCTTCACCCATTTTCTCCTTGAAATACTGTCATGGCTGAACCAAATCTTTGGAATTGGCCTCAGAACACAAATCCACCCTCTCCCCAGACTGCTGGCTTTTCTGGTTAAAGCTACTTTCCATTCTATTGACAACTGCTTCTCAAATTATTGTCTCTGGAGCAGCAAGGAGCTGAACCTGAGTTGAGTAACATTTCCTTTCATTCATTCAAAAGTTATTTATAGTTACTACATGTTTGACATCAGGAACCTTAACTAGTAATATACTAGGGAACAATATGTAATATTTATTTTTAATATTTCCCAATATTTAAAACATAACATGCATACTCCCTCTAAAGTCATGGCTTACTTTTGGTCATCCAATTGCTGTCTAACAAATCCAGGCTAGAAGCAGAGTTATTTGTAGTTCAGAGTAATTTTGAGACTTGAGACATTGGTATTGAATCTGGTTCTGACAAGAATATGGTGTGACTTATGTTGAAAGTAAATTAAGACATATTAAATTTTTTAAGAGGTTTTCTTTTCCAACAAAAATTGACTTGAATATAGCAACATCAAACGAGACCTGGTTAGGAGTGCTCTACCAGCTTGGGGAGAGACTTTTACAAAGAAAAACCAGGAGCAAAACAAGAAAATTATTGATTAAAGCATATTTGGCTCTTTGTTACTGGTCATGCTTATTCAGCTTATATGCAGAGTACATCATGTGAAATGCCAAGCTGGATGAAGCTCAAGTTGGAATCAAGATTGCTGGGAGAAATATCGATAACCTCAGATACACAGATGACACTACTCTTATGGCAGAAAGTGAAAAGAAACTAAAGAGCCTCTTGATTAAAGTGAAAGAGGAGAGTGAAAAACCTGGCTTAAAATGCAACATTCAGAAAACTAAGATGATGGCATCTGGTCCCATCACTTCATGGCAAATGGATGAGGAAACAATGGAAACGGTAACAGATTTTATTTTTATGGGCTTCAAAATCACTGCAGATGGTGACTTAAGCCATGAAATCAAAAGACGCTTGCTCCTTGGAAGAAAAGCTATGACCAACATAGACAGCATACTAAAAAGCAGAGACCTTACCTTGCTGACAAATGTCCATCTAGTTAAAGCTATGATTTTTCCAGTAGTCATGTATGGATGTGAGAGTTGGACTATAAAGAAAGCTGAGCACCAAAGAATTGATGCTTTTGAATTGTGCTGCTGGAGAAGATTCTTGACAGTCCCTTGGACAGCAAGAAGATCAAACCAGTCAATCCTAAAGGAAATCAATCCTGAATATTCATTGCAAGAATTGATGCTGAAGCTCCAATACTTTGGCCACCTGATGAGAACTGACTTATTGGAATTGACCCTGATGCTGGGAAAGACTGAAGGCAGGAGAAGAAGGGGGCGAGAGAGGATGAGATGGTTGGATGGCATTAGGGACTCCATTGGCATGAGTTTGAGCAAGCTCTGGGGATTGGTGATGGACAGGGAAGCTTGGTGTCCTGCAGTTACTGGGGTTACAAAGAGTCAGACACGACTGAGTGACTGAACTGAACTGAACTGTGCATAGGCTTCAGTACTGTGATACTGAGGTATTTACAGGCTTAAATTTTTATTTGCTTACATGAGCTGTCAAGGAATTAAAGTCATCTCCCTCTAATGACTTCCTCGTTTAGTTAATTTAACACTTGTATTCAGTCTTACCACTTTTCCTCTCCAGACTGAGACTCATGTACATTGCTGTAAGGCTACTGATGTTCCTCTGCATTATCAGGGTGTTATAATTAAATCAATCTGTAGAACTCAAATTCTCTACACCAGGATCATTGGGTCTCTCAACAAATGACTCTCCCTGAATTGTAAGAGGGAATTTGTCTTATATTGATTGTTCAGGGAGTGACATGAACTATTTCATTCCAATTCTTTAGAAAGTCACAAAAACAGTATTAATTTCTTCAATTAGTGTCAGCTATAGAAATAACAAAATAGGCAGAAATAACAACTTAAAGTTACCAGAATAGGCTACTACAAGTTAACCCCTATGCCATAAGGATAATTTTAAGGTTTTTATTTTGTTTTATTTGAGATATCTGAGAATTTTTTTTTAATTGGAGTATAGTTGCTTTACAATGCTGTGCTAATTTCTGTTGTACAAGGAAGGGAATCAGTTATCTTATACACATATCCTTTCCCTCTTGGTCCTCTCTCCCCTCCATCCCACCTCTGTAGGTCATCATATGGCACCAAGTTGAGCTCCTTATGCTATTCAGGAGCTTTCCACTAGCTATCTGTTTTATACATAAAGTGTCTGTATGTTGATTAAGACACATGAATAGATGCTCAACATCAGTAAGCTGACTCTTTTCGAGGAACTACATATAGAAGAGAAGCTGTGAAAACAGTAGGAGGTACTCTTTTTTAAGGCAAATGTACAATTATAAGGGAAATCTCCCTTTCTAAGGGTCTCTCCTAGTACCAGCAAGAAAGGATATGATTCTAAATGACAGGAGTTTTACCAGTGGAGGAGGCAGTTACTTAAGTCTGCATAGCAACTTTAACCACATTTACTATGCTTTTCTGGTCACCTTTCATAACTGTCTTCCCCTCTCCCAATATCTTTGTTTTGTTTTTAGCTGAAGCTGGTATTTAAAGTGTCAATTGGTGCCATCTGGAAGAATTCTCACTTTTCCTTTCCTGGGTATCTCTCATCTGTACCTGGGTTATAGATGACAGTAAACTTATGTTTATTTTTCTTTTATTGATCTGTCTTTTATTACAAGGGGGTCTCAGTCAAAAACTCAAAGGGGTATTGAGAAAATTATTTTTCCTCCCTACACTATATATTTAAAAGCCAGGGAAATACCTGGTCTCTTGAGAGGTTTGTTATGGATTTTCTTTTTGAACTCATGTATCATGTAAGTCACAGCTTTCATTTTTTCTCTGACCTCTTATACAGTAATTAAATTTAGATTCAGTTTGAAAAACTGTTTTGTTTTCTTTCCCCCACAGCCCGGATATCACTGTATTAGAGTTCTAGTCCCAATTCAAAAGAGGATTCAGTAAAATAATTATCCTTCAATGAAAGTTAAATTTAAAAAAAGATTCATATACTATCATTATGTTCCTGATTATTTTCACTTATTTTCTTTTGCTTCACTTTGGCTTAACCAAATCCTCTGAGAAAAATGTGCAAAATTCATAAACAAGTTCAGTTCAATTCAGTCACTCAGTCGTGTCTGACTCTGCGACCCCATGAATCGCAGCATGCCAGCTCTCCCTGTCCATTACCAACTCCTGGAGTTCACTCAGACTTATGTCCATCGAATCCATGATGCCATCCAGCCATCTCATCCTCTGTCATCTCCTTCTCCTCCTGCCCCCAATCCCTCCCAGCATGAGAGTCTTTTCCAAGGAGTCAACACTTTGCATGAGGTGGCCAAAGTATTGGAGTTTCAGCTTCAGCATCATTCCCTCCAAAGAAATCCCAGGGCTGATCTCCTTCAAAATAGACTGGTTGGATCTCCTTGCAGTCCAAGGGACTCTCAAGAGTCTTCTCCAACACCACAGTTCAAAAGCATCAATTCTTTGGTGCTCAGCTCTCTTCACAGTCCAACTCTCACATCCATACATGACCACTGGGAAAACCATAGCCTTGACTCGACAGACCTTTGTTGGCAAAGTAATGTCTCTGCTTTTGAAAATGCTATCTAGGTTGGTCATAACTTTCCTTCCATGGAGTAAGCGTCTTTTAATTTCATGGCTGCAGTCACCATCTATAGTGATTTTGGAGCCCCCAGAAACAAAGTCTGACACTTTCCACTGTTTCCCCATCTATTTGCCATGAAGTGATGGGACTAGCTGACATGATCTTCATTTTCTGCATGTTGAGCTTTAAGCCAACTTTTTCACTCTCCACTTTCACTTTCATCAAGAGGCTTTTTAGTTCCTCTTCACTTTATAGAAGCTCAATTATTGGGAATTTTAATAATTATTTCATATGTAAACTAAACATATTGTAAGAGTCTTAAATTTTCACAGGGTCTTTGCCTTTTTCATGAAAGTATAATTTAGAGAGTTTAAAAAGCTGGATTTTTGAATGAGATAACTTCTTGAAGCAAAAGGTCAAGATGGCTTAGTTCCTACTATTTTGAAAATGAGTATGATGTAGAAAAAAAGAGAAGTTCTATACAGTCAGCAAAAACAAGACTGGAAGGTGACTGTGGCTTAGAATATGAACTCCTTATTGTCAAATTCAAGTTAAATTGAAGAAAGTAGGGAAAACCATTAGACAATTCAGGTATGACCTAAATCAAATACCTTATGATCATACAGCAGAAGTGACAAATAGATTGAAGGCATTAGATCGAATAGAAAGAGTGCCTGAAGAACTATGGATGGAGCTTTGTGACATTGTACAGAAGACAGTGATCAAGACCATCCCCAATAAAAAGAAACATAAAAAGGCCAAATGGTTGTATGAGGAGGCCTTATAAAGAGCTGTGAAAAGAAGAGAAGTGAAAGGNGAAGTGACAAATAGATTGAAGGCATTAGATCGAATAGAAAGAGTGCCTGAAGAACTATGGATGGAGCTTTGTGACATTGTACAGAAGACAGTGATCAAGACCATCCCCAATAAAAAGAAACATAAAAAGGCCAAATGGTTGTATGAGGAGGCCTTATAAAGAGCTGTGAAAAGAAGAGAAGTGAAAGGCAAAGGAGAAAAAGAAAGATGTACCCATTGGAATGCAGAGTTCCGAAAAATAGCAAGGAGAGATAAGAAAGCCTTTCACAATGATCAATGCAAAGAAATAGAGGAAAACAATGAAATGAGAAAGACTAGAGATCTCTTCAAGAAAACTAGAGATATGAAGGGAACATTTCATGCAGACAGGCATGATAAAGGACAGAAATGGTATGGACCTAACAGAAGCAGAAGATATTAAGATGAGATAACAAAAATACACAAAAGGACTATACAAAAAAGATCTTCAAGACCCAGGTAACCACAATGGTGTGATCACTCACCTAGAACCAGATATCCTAGAATGTGAAGTCAAGGGGGCTTTAGGAAGCATTACTATGAACAAAGCTAGTGGAGGTGATGGAAGTCCAATTGAGCTATTTCAAATCCTAAAAGATGATGTTGTGAAAGTGCTGCACTTAATATGCCAGGAAATTTGGAAAACTCAGCAGTGGACACGNACCTAGAACCAGATATCCTAGAATGTGAAGTCAAGGGGGCTTTAGGAAGCATTACTATGAACAAAGCTAGTGGAGGTGATGGAAGTCCAATTGAGCTATTTCAAATCCTAAAAGATGATGTTGTGAAAGTGCTGCACTTAATATGCCAGGAAATTTGGAAAACTCAGCAGTGGACACGGGAGTGAAAGAGATCAGTTTTCATTCCAATCCCAAAGAAAAGCAATGCCAAAGAATGTTCAAACTATTGAACAATTATACTCATCTCACACGCTAGTGAAGTAATGCTCAAAATTCTGCAAGCCAGGCTTCAACAGTACATGATCCATGAACCTTCAGATGTTGAAGCTGGATTCAGAAAAGGCAGAGGAATAAGAGATCAAATTGCCAACATCTGTTGGATTATTGAAAAAGCAAAAGCGTTTCAGAAAACATCTACTTCTGCTTTATTGACTATGCTAAAGACTTTGACTGTGTGGATCACAACAAACTGAAAATTCTTAAAANACTCATCTCACACGCTAGTGAAGTAATGCTCAAAATTCTGCAAGCCAGGCTTCAACAGTACATGATCCATGAACCTTCAGATGTTGAAGCTGGATTCAGAAAAGGCAGAGGAATAAGAGATCAAATTGCCAACATCTGTTGGATTATTGAAAAAGCAAAAGCGTTTCAGAAAACATCTACTTCTGCTTTATTGACTATGCTAAAGACTTTGACTGTGTGGATCACAACAAACTGAAAATTCTTAAAAAGATAGGAGTACCAGGTGACCTGCCCTGCTGCCTGTGAAATACATATGCCGGTCAAGAAGCAGCAGTTAGAATTGGACATGGAAAAACAGACTCATTCTAAATAAGAAAAGGAGTATGTCAAGGTTGTATATTGCCACCTTGTTATTTAACTTACATGCAGAGCACATCATACAAAATGCAGGGCTGGATGAAACACAAGCTAGAATCAAGGTTGCTGGGAGAAATATCAATAACCTCCGATACACAGATGACACCACCCTTATGGCAGAAAGTGAAGAGAAACTAAAAAGCCTCCTGATGAAAGTGAAAGAGGAGAGTGAAAAAGCTGGCTTAAAACTCAACATTCAGAAAACTAAGATAATGGCAACTGGTCCCATCACTTCATGGCAAATAGATGAGGAAACAATGGAAATAGTGACAGACTTTATTTTCATGGGCTTCAAAATCACTGCAGATGGTGACTGAAGCCATGAAATCAAAAGACGCTTGCTCCTTGGAAGAAAAGCTGTGACCAACCTAGACAGCATATTAAAAAGCAGAGACATTAGACTGTAGCCCACCAGACTACTCTGTCCATGGGATTCTCCAGGCAAGAATACTGGAATGGATTGCTATTCTCTTCTCCAGGGAATCTTCAGACCCAGGGATTGAATCCAGGATCTTCCACATTGTATACTAATTCTTTACCAACTGAGCTACCAGAATGCTTAGCAAAATTTTAAAAAAAAAAAAAAAAAAAAAAAAGGAAAAGAAAATACGCAATAAATTGAACACGGTCAATTCTAACCTCATTCCTATTTTGAAATGAATGCAGTATAACACCATCATCATTAAAAGTGACAGGAAAGACAGAAGCTTATTAAAAATATATTATCTTTACAGTTTTACATGCATTAAATATGTCAACCCTTTTCCAATTGTTTTACTTTTTCAGCCTGAAACAGAAGGGAATTCAACAGGGGACTATCTCTTGTGCCAGGGTTCCACTGAGTTATTGCATTTCCTAATCCAAAAAGCAGATTTTATTACTTTATTTGATAATAAATCTTGTTAAATGTCTGTGTTATTTTTTTCTTCTGAAATCAGAGAGCATACTTGTTTCTAATATTACTCAACAATCATTAAAACATAATATAATTTTTATACCTATATCCCTTGTAAGCTTTTGCTAAGTTTGTTCTGGAAGTGCAGACTTTGCAAAGATGAAGTGAGTGTGACAACACAAAGCCAAAGTGGCATGTAGGCTAAACGTATAGGAGGATGAAAAGCTCTCTAACAGACTCTGGCTTAATCATTCTACTCAGGGTGATTTTAAGATGGCTGCCCTCCAGTGACTGTCCAAAATTTCCCACCAGGGAACATGTTCATGGCTACTTTATCCTTTAGAGACATTATTATCCACCTATACCAAGTCCTTTTCCCCCCTACCTGTATTATCTATATTTATGTTCAACTGGTTGTTTTATTCTACTCTCTCACAAGTCATTTGGATTTTAACTAGAAAAAGAATGATAAAAATTCTAGTAGAATGACTTTTGAGAATGCTGTATGGGTTGTGGAAAAATTTTAAGGGGTGGGTAGATTCTTAAAATCTTGCAACATGAAAAATTAGTATTAATTCTGTCAGTTCTTACCAGAAATCTAGGAATATGAAGAGAAGTATCTACTGCCAATGGAGGCAAATTCACATACTCTTTAAATTTGGTATTTTCTAGGGTAACAATAAATATCTCTAGGAATAAATTATGACATCTGATTTGTGGTGAACATTTTGTAGCAATCTAGATGTCCAATTGGTTTAAATATTTTACCGAACCAATACCAGATATGCATTCAAAGATATATTGCAAAGAAATGTTTAATAACATTGGGAAAATAGGCAAGATCTATTATTATATGAGTAAAATAGGAGCAGGCTTCCCAGGTGGCACTAGTGGTAAAGAACCCACCTGCCAATGCAAGAGACATAAGAGACTTGAATTCAGTCCTTGGATCAGGAAGACTCCCTGGAGGAAGACATGGCAACTCACGCCAGTGTTCTTACCTACAGAATCCCAGGGACAGAGGAACCTGACAGATTATGGTCCATATGATCACAAAGAGTTGGAAGAGACTGAAGAAACTTAGCAAATAGGGTTAAATATATATAAAATTTTCCAAATTTATAAAAATAGCAAAAACGTAAGTTCATGCAGAAAGAAAAATAAAACACTCAAAAATATTTACTTTCTCTTCTCTACCAAAAAGTGATTTATTTTTCTCCCTTAAATAATGTTTCTTAATGGAAAAATTTTATTATTCTATTTTTTTCTTAATTTTTGAAGCATATATTAATTTAGACACAATAGTTTTTGATGAATTTCAATTCCTTTCTCAATTAAAATCTGAGATGCATGAATCTCATCTGAATACCTCAAGTTCATGACAATGATTTTGACCAATAAAAGAAAATACATTACCAGTGGCAGTGACCATCAGTCTCTATCAAAGAACCTTACATCAATAGGCCGCTTCCTGATTTATGAATATCAATTAAACCTCTGCTAATGTAGCAAGAAATTGAAAAGCAGTAATTTTCTTTCAGAACTTGTGGCCAGGAGATAAGCAGAACAAAGGGTCACTGATATAAGGAGAGAAAATCATTATAAAGAAAGATTATTTATCATAATATTGTTGCAAATTCTGGCAAATATCTGTGACCCAAGAAAATCATCAACATACATTTCTTTCACAAAGTTTATCTTGGACAGGCAGAATCTGATCCAAAATAAGAGAGCAATACTGCACGCAATATGGTCTTCTAGTATCACTTTAAAGAAGTTGTGACGATACCACATTTCAGGCATTACCGACGCTTTAGTTTTATTAACATGGTAGCCTTTTGTCAAAATCTGCCTGCCAAGGTAAAGGGACTTCCCTTCGAAGGGCACTTAAATGTAACTTTTACCGTGAAGTTTCTTCAAGTCAGGAATCTTCATCTGTTTTGTTGACTCTCAAATGTGTGCCATGTCATTTACATGTATTTTATTTGAAGAATAAACCAATAGCAAAATGCTATTATTTTCATTTTATACATGCAAAAGCTGATACTTAAAGGGACTCTTTGACTTCCTAGGAAGAAATGTAGCTTAGATGCAGAGTCAGCTTCCAGCTTCATGTGTGATGCTTTCCACTGTATCCTAGTGTCTTAAGGCTAGAGGAATGATCTTTAAGATTGTGAAGCATTGCCAACATTTTCAAAGGCTTCCTACAACTTTAGGCTTTTCAGGTCAATATATTACTTAGTTTTAAATTAATAGACAATGTAATTGACTTATTTGATTCTATATTTTTTCATCAGAACAGATATCCTTCCTTTTTTTTCCCATCAGTTCCACTTGTTACATTTTTAACATCTCAACCTTCAGTTTCATCATTGAAATTTATCCATAGTACAGGTTGACTAGTCTATGTTGTTTTCACTCTCTTGAAATTCTATAGAATTTCTTACTTACACATTCATATGTAATTAATATCTTTTGAGATTTGTTTTATTCATTTCAGTTTCTTTTCTGTGGCTTCTTTATCTTTCTAACGTTTAATGCTACTCATTTGTCATAAATATTAATATATTTGTAATATCTACCATTTATTCAGTGCTTATTAGCAATGTGTTTCAGAAAAATATATTGATGCTTTAAACTGTTCTCATGTAATAACAGCAAAAGTGCCAGAGGTTGATAGTGTTATATTACTCCTTTTTGAAATTTTAGCAAACAGAAGCTCAGTGCAATTAAATAAAAAATTTCAAAGCTAGTATATTGTGGTGGAAAAAATATTTCTGGCTTTACTCTGAAGAGAAATCACAAAACTAAAAATGTTAATGTTTGAGAGTAACTTTACAAGCTGGAGAAGCCTTCACAAATCACAAAGAGATTTCCTGACTACTTTTCATATGTATATCTTGGACCCAAACTGTTTTTTATAAATATTATGCCATCTAATTTTTAAAAATTTCTTATTATAAGGAATAAATGGTGAAGAATAAATACACATATCTATTTTTTTTTTCTTTTTTGCTGCTGCTGCTGCTGCTAAGTCGCTTCAGTCGTGTCCAACTCTATGCGACCCCACAGACGTCATCCCACCAGACTCCCCTGTCCCTGGGATTCTCCAGGCAAGAACACTGGAGTGGGTTGCCATTTCCTTCTCCAATGCATGAAAGTGAAAAGTGAATGTGAAGTCACTCAGCCGTGTCTGACTCTTCACGACCTCATGGACTGTAGCCTACCAGGCTCCTCCGTCCATTGGATTTTCCAGGCAAGAGTACTGAAGTGGGGTGCCATTGGCTTTTTTGCAGAAAACAAAACAAAACAACATTGCTGTGTGCCTATGTTCTGGAAGCTGCTGCTGCTGCTCAGTCTCTTCAATCGTATCCGACTCTCTGAGACCCCATAGACAGCAGCCTACCAGACTCCTCTGTTTATGGGATTTTCCAGGCAAGAATACTGGAGTGGATTGCCATTACCTTCTCCATCAGGTCTTCCCGACCCAGGGATAGAACCCAGGTCTCCCGCATTGTAGACAGACGCTTTACCGTCTGAGCCACCAGCGAAATCCAGTTAACTTGGAGGTTCAGTCAGTTCAGTTGCTCAGGCGTGTCCAACTCTTTGCCACCCCATGAATCACAGCACGTCAGGCCTCCCTGTCAATCACNATATATATATATATATATATATACACACACAACAGAATGTCAGCATTTTAACATATATAGACAGATGTAAATATGCAGAATGCATTTGAAATATTATGTGCATTATTGCATTATAAATTAAATTCAAACTACAAATTTGTAAATTTTACAACTGAAATTGCCTACAAGTCTGCTGGCTGACTGCCCTGGTAGCTCAGTGGTAAAGAATCTACATGACAAGCAGTTGATGCAAGTTTGATCCGTGGGTTGTAAAGATCCCCTGGAGCAGGAAACAGCAACCCACTCCAGTATTCTTGTAGGAAAATCTCATGGACAGAGGAGCCTGGCAGGCCACAGTCCATGGGGTTGCAAAAGGGTCAGACATGACTTAGCAACTAAACATCTGTTATTAAGATCATGCTTTTAGAATGGAAATCATTGGTACACTTTCCAATTTAGTAGAAACTGGGGACTCAGGTGATTCTTATTTAAAATCAATTATTTGTTGCTATTAATTTAAGAAAGTATTCATTCTATAATTATACATAGAATTCAAAAACCAGACTCACTGCTTACTACTTATATAAACAAGATTGGCAGTTTCTGGTCTCAAGGAATTAAGAATTAAGCAGATGTTGACTTAAAAAGAATGGACAATGTGAGAATTATGAGTTAAGATTTATTTGGGGCAAAATGAGGACTGCAGTCCAGAAGATAGCATCTCAGATAACTCTGTGAAACTGCTCCAAAGAGGTGGAGGCAGGGAGTTCAATACTGTGATTTTGGTGAAAGAGGAGTTCATGCAATCAAGCATTTATCTTTACGAAAAGTTTTCTCTTAGTCACAAGGAACTGATGTCACGATGAAGGGATTTAGTGCTTTTCTAGATGTGAAGGGTTTCCCTGGTGGCTCAGGTGGTAAAGAATCTGTATTGTAGGAGACCTGGGTTCAATCCCTGAGTCGGGAAGATCCCTTGGAGGAGGGAATGGCTACACACTCCAGTATTCTTGTCTGGAGAATTCCATGGACAGAAGAGCCTTGCAGGCTAAAGTCCATGGGGTCACAAAGAGTTGGACACGACTGAGCAAGTAACTTTCACTGTTTTAGATAGGAGGAGATGCAAAGACTGGGTTCATAAAAATAGTCCCTGAAAATATGGATATGAAGACCTGTCCTAACAGATTCCTAAAACACAGAGTGCCTCATTCCTGTTTTCCATGCTGAACTCCCTTCAGGGCTTGCAGAAGGTCAAAAACTGCCATTTCAGAGGATTCCAGCAGAAGCAGCTGACAAATGCCTTTGGCAAGCACCAATTTACCTGTGTTAACTATAAACTGATAAACATCTTTTACTATTGTGATTATGTAGCTATTATTCATTCAATATTATTGCATCATGATTGGTCAACAGAAAATAATTCTATATCACCAAATGTACCATTTAATAGAAAAAAAACTCATAATTTATAAATATGGATAGATTATTGGATATAGATCATAAAATATGTAAACATGTGCCTATATATATATATATACACACACACACACACACACACATATACATATAGCTGCTGTAGTGGCTTCATGTTTGGGGGTATCTAGTTAACTAAACAATGGTCATGTGACCTCCCTATGTTCCAAGATCAATTAAAATAATATTAGTCCCATAGGATTATGAGAGAATTTCATGGTGATCTACTGGTTAATACTCTGTGCTTCCAGTGTAAGACACACGTTAGATCTCTGGTCAGGGAATTAAGATCCCACATGCCATTAGGTACAGATAAAAGAAAAATAAAAAAAGCTAACCTCCATAGGATTATGAATCAACTGCTCATAGCCAGCAGGCAATGTTCATTCCAGTGACTTCTAAACATACAAATGTCTAAAAATTATGTAATAATTGATTAAAGTGAGTATCCTGCATCTTCACATTTATTAATTCTAATTGTTTTTAGTTTTAAAGATTTCAGGGCTTTCTATATACAGTATCATGTCATTTGGAAATACAAGTTTACTTTTTGCTTTCCAATTTGAATGGTTTATTTATTTTCTCTAACTTCTGTAGCTAGGATAAATAGAAGTGGTAAAAGTGGGCATCCTTGTCTTATTCTTGATTTTAGAGGAAAATCTTCCAACTTTTTATAATCGAATATGATGTTAACTATGTACTTGTTATAAGTGGCTTTTATTATGTTGAGAATGTTCCCTCTATACCAATTTTGATGAGAGTTTTTAACATATATGAAGTTTAATTTTGTCAAATCTTTTCTGCATTTATTAAGATGATCATGTTATTTTTACCATTTTTTATTAACATAGTAAAAACATTGATTGATTTTCAGATATTGAACCATACTTGCATCTCTGAGGTAAATCAAACTTGTTGATAGGATGTGATCCACTTAATATATTATTAAATTTGAAAATGATGCAAAGAAATGGAAAAATATTGCATGGTCATGAATTGGAAAAAATAATATTGTTAAAATATTCACAGTACATAGAGATAGAATCTATAGATTTAATGCAATTCCTATCAAAATGCCAATGGCATTTTTCACACAACTAGAAAAATAATCTTAAAGTTTATATGGAACTATAAAAGATCTCAAATATCAAAGCAATTTTGAGAAAGAGAACAAAAGGGGCGGTATTACACTCCCTGACTTCAGACTATGCTATGAGCTACAGTAATAAAAACAGTATGCTACTGACATAAAAAATATAGATAAATTAAATAGAATAGTGAGTCCATAAATACGCAGACACATAACTTCAGTTAATCTATAACACAAATGGTAAAAATGTAAAATGGAGAAAAAATAATCTTTTTTAAAACTGGCACTGAGGAAATCAGATAGTTACATGTAAAACAATGAATTTAGAACATTAACTCACACCATACAGAAAAAAAAAAAAAGCTAGTTTAAATATCTAAATGTAACACTGGAAAACTTTTGAAGATAAACTTATCTTCATAACAGAAACAGAGTTACAGATGCAGAGAGCAAATTTATGATTATTAGGGGTTAAGGGGGAGTTTCTAAATCCAATATTGTTTTAAAAAATATTTTATGTTTTCTATGGTTATAGAACAACATCAAAATGTTGTTCTCATCCTGACAATTTACGCCTTCCATATTAAGCCTTTTTTCTTAAACCTAATGTCATGTGCTTTCCACACTCCACTGTGGCCTGAAACACTCTTCATTGCTAAAAATCTTATCATACTGATTTCTACATCTTACCTAGGCATATGTTATTTACTAAATAGATATTGCCATGTTTCTCCTTTTTATTGTATTAATTTTTTTCTATACTTCAAGCCCATATAAGCAGAGACATTACTTTGCCTACTAAGGTCCCTTTAGTTAAGACTATGGTTTTTCCGGTGGTCATGTATGGATGTGAGAGTTGGAATGTGAAGAAGGCTGAGTGCCAAAGAATTGATGCTTTTGAACTGTGGTGCTGGAGAAGACTCTTGAGAGTCTCTTGGACTGCAAGGAGATCCAACCAGTCCATTCTAAAGGAGATCAGCCCTGGGATTTCTTTGGAAGAAATTGATGTTAAAGCTGAACCTCCAGTCCTTTGGCCACCTCATGCGAAGAGTTGACTCATTGGAAAAGACCCTGATGCTGGGAGGGAATGGGGGCAGGAGGAGAAGGGGACGACAGAGGATGAGATGGTTGGATGGCATCACTGACTCAATGGATGCGAGTCTGAGTGAACTATGGGAGTTTGTGATGGACAGGGAGACGTGGCGTGCTGTGATTCATGGGATCAAAAGGAGTCGGACAGGACTGAACGACTGAACTGAACTGAACTGAGGCTTCCCTGTCCATCAGCTCCCAGAGTTCACTCAGACTCACGTCCATCAAGTCGGTGATGCCATCCAGCCATCTCATCCTCTGTCATCCCCTTCTCCTCCTGCCCCCAGTCCCTTCCAGGATCAGGATCTTTTCCAGTGGGTCAACTCTTCGCATGAGATGGCCAAAGTATTGGAGTTTCAGCTTCAAAATCTGTCCTTCCAATGAACAACCAAGACTGATCTCCTATAGGATGGACTGGTTGATTCTCCTTGCAGTCCAAGGGACTCCAAGAGTCTTCTCCAACACCACACTTCAAAAGCATCAATTCTTCGGTGCTCAGCTTTCTTCACAGTCTAACTCTCACATCCATACATGACCACTGGGAAAACCATAAACTTGACTAGACAGACATTTGTTGGCAAAGTAATATCTTTGCTTTTGAATATGCTATCTAGGTTGGTCATAACTTTCTTTCAAAGGAGTTAGCATCTTTTAATTTCATGGCTGCAATCACCATCTGCAGTGATTTTGGAGCCCAGAAAAATAAAGTCTGACACTGTTTCCACTCTTTCCCCATCTATTTACCGTGATGGGACCAGATACNAAGGAGTAAGCATCTTTTAATTTCATGGCTGCAATCACCATCTGCAGTGATTTTGGAGCCCAGAAAAATAAAGTCTGACACTGTTTCCACTCTTTCCCCATCTATTTACCGTGATGGGACCAGATACCATGATCTTATTTCTCTGAATATTGAGCTTTAAGCCAGCTTTTTCACTCTCTTCTTTCACTTTCATCAACAGGCTTTTTAGTTCATCTTCACTTTCTGCCATAAGGGTGGTGTCACCTGCATATCTGAGGTTATTGATATTTTTCTTGACTTTCTTGATTCCAGCTTGTGCTTCTTCCAGCACAGTGTTTCTCATAATGTACTCTGCACAGAAGTTAAAAAAGCAGGGTGACAATATACAGCCTTGACACACTCTTTTTCCTATTTGGAACCAGTCTGTTCTGTGTTCAGTTCTAATTGTTGCTTGCTGACAAGCATATAGTTTTCTCAGGAAGCATGTCAGGTGGTCTGGTATTCCCATCTCTTTCAAAATTTTCCACAGTTTATTGTGATCCACACAGTCAAAAGCTTTGGCATAGTCAATAAAGCATAAATAGATATTTTTCTGGAACTCTCTTGCTTTTTCCATGATCCAGTGGGTGTTGGCAATTTGATCTTTGGTTCCTCTGCCTTTTCAAAAACCAGCTTGAACATATTTGGCCACAAACTCACGCATTCATTTTTTTTTTAAATGGCTCTTATAACTTTAATGTTCCCATGCTGAAATATGAATACATAATCTGAACATCAGACCCAATTCCCTCAACAATTTCCATCATAAGCTAATTGCTCTTGGTCTGATTTTATGCTCACCATTCTTCTGTGTATAATATTTTCCAACTAAGACACTCTTACTGAAAGAGGATCCATGGCTAAGTTTTGAGTTTTTAATACACTGTCTCATATAAATTATTGTCATTTTGTATTCATATATCATCATTTATGAACTAAATGGTATTTCAAGCTAGACCTCAGCAGTACATGAACTGAGAATCTCCAGATGTACAAGCTTGATTTAGAATAGGCAGAGGAACCAAAGTTCAAATTGCCAACATATACTGAATCATAGAAAAAGCAAGGGAATTTTTTTTTTAATCTGCTTCATTAACTATGCTAAAACCTTTGACTGTGTGAACCAAAACAAACTGTGGAAAATTCTTAAAGAGAAAAGAATACCAGATCACATTATCTGCCTCCTGAGAAACCTGTATGCAGGTCAAGAAGCAATAGTAATAACCGGACATTAAACAGACTGGTTCCAAATTGAGAAAATAGTACATCAAGGCTGTGTGTTGCATGCTTATTTGACTTACATGCAGAGTACGTAAAATGAAATGCTGAGCTGGATGATTCACAAACTAGATTCAGGATTGCCAGGAGAAATATCAACAACCTTAGGTATGCAGATGATACCACTTTAATGACAGAAAGTGAAGAGGAACTAAAGAGCATTTTGATGAAGAGGAAAGAGGAGAGTAAAAACCTGTTATAAAATTCAACATTCAAAAAAGGTAAGATGCATGGCATGTGGTCCTATCACTTCATGGCAAATAGATGGGGAAACAAGTGGGAACAGTGTCAGATTTTATTTTCTTGGTTCCAAAATCAATGTGGATGGTGACTGCTGTCACAAATTTAAAAGACACTTGTTCTTTGGGAGAAAAGTTCTGACACATCTAGACAGTGTATTAAAAGCAGAGACATCACTTTGTCGACAAAGGTCCATATAGTCCAAGTTATGGTTTTTCCAGCAGTCATGTAGGCATGTGAGAATTGGGCCATAAAGAGGGCTGAGGGCCAAAGAATTGATTATTTAAAACTGTGGTTCTGGAGAAGATTCTTGAGAGACCCCTGGACAGCAAGGAGATCAAATCAGTCAATCCTAAAGGCAATCAGTCCTGAATATTGAGTGGAAGGACTGGTGCTGAAGCTCCAATATTTTGACCACCTAATGTGAAGAACTGACTCACTCATTGGAAAAGACCCAGATGCTGGGAAAGATTGAGGGCAAGAGGAGAAAGGGACAACAGAGGATAAAATGGTTGGATGACATCACTTACTCAATTTATATGAGTTTGAGCAAACTCAGGGAAATAGTGAAGAAGAGGGAAGCCTTGGGTGCTGTAGTTCATGGGGTCACAAAGATTAGACACAGTTTAGTGACTGAACAACAACATGAAATAAATGAATGTGAAATGTCCCCCAAAATAGATTTGTTCTGTCAAAAATAGTTCTTGAGTTTAGAGAAGAGTCCCTGGAATTTCCTAAATTTACCAATGTAAATACCTTTAAAGAAGACTCTAAAGCCAGTTGGTTGTTATTTTTGGAAAAATCTTTCTCCAAAGTTTCAGTTTTAATATAGCAGTCCTTCCATCCCTTATTCTTGGTTTCACTTTCCAAGGTTTCAGTTACCCTCGGTCAACCATGGCCCTAAAATGCTAAATGGAGAATTTCAGAAATAAACAATTAATAATTTTTAAACTTCATGACACTCTGAGTAGTGGGATGAAATCTTATATCATCCCACTCCAACCTACCTTGGAAGGGAATCGCATTTGTCACTAGTGGCCTTCTCAGTTATCAGATTCACTATCATGATATCACAGTATCATGCGTTCAAGAAATCTTTGCTTTCTTAATAATTTGTAAGAATAGTGATACAAAGTGTAAGAACAGAGATGCAAAGCATAAGAATAGTGATACAAAGTGTAAGAACAGTGATACAGGCAATTCAGCTATAACAAAAAAAAAAAAAAAAGGAGCTATGAAGTGTTTCTTTAAGTGAAAAGGTGAAAATTCTTATCTAAATATGAGACCAAAAAAATGTATGCTGAGGTTGCTAAGATCTGCATTAAGACAAGCTGTGAAATTATAAAGAGGAAAAAACTTGTGCTAGTTTTGCTACTGTACCTCAAATGGGAAAAATAATTGCCACCACTTACTGAGTGGTAATTAATTTTTTAAGATGAAAAAAAACAGTAATAAATTGTACAGTAAGATATGAGAGAAAGAGAGAGACCATATTCACATATCTTTTATTTTTTAAGTTTTCTATTAATGTTTATTGAGGTATTGCTTCTTTACAATGTTGTGTTAGTTTCTGCAGTATAGCAAAGTAAATCAGTTATACATATACATATAGCCACTCTTTTTTAGATTTCTTTCCCATTTAGGTAGTAAAGTAGTAAAGAATCACTTGCCAACGCAGGAAATGCAGGAGATGTGCATTTGATCCCTGGGTCAGGAAGATCTCCTGGAGTCAGATATCACTGCCTGGCAAATTCCATGGAAAGAGGAGCCTGGAGGTGTGTAGTCCATGTGGTCCCAAAGAGTCAGACACAACTGAGTGATACACGCACATTTAGGTCACCAAAGAGCGCTGAGTAGACTTCACTGTGCTGTGCCAGAAACCATAAACAGTGCCAAACTGTGTATATACTATGTGTTTTCCTATAGATACACACATATGATAAAGTTTAGTTTATAAATTAGGCACACCAAGAAATTAGCAACAAATCTAATGATAAAATAGGACAGTTACAAAAGTTAAGTGACAGACCTCACTGAGGACACAGAGTATAAAATATATATATTATACATAGAGTTTGGCAGTATTCATGGTTTCAGGCATCCACTTGGAGTCTAGGAAGTATCTACCATGGGTAAGAGAGGGGATATCATGTAACAAGATTGTCAGTTATATGGGCTCTGAAGAGCTACTTTTTGGGGTTAGAAACTGGCTGTTTTATTTACTATAAGCAAGTTACTTAACTCCTTTGTAAAAATGTAGATAATAATTTTACCTAAATCACAGTATTGTGGAAAGTATAAAAGAGTTAAAATATGTATGTTTCCTAGAATAAAACTAATATACACATATAGAATATATATATATTTTATAATAATATATGTATTTTCATTATAATTTTTAATTTATTTCCCCTCCTTCCCTCAATCTTTTTCTTTTTGGTAATATCTGTGTACATTTCAGATTCTACCATTAGTGTTTACTTTCTTTCAATGTAGAATCATGGCCTTTTTATTTCTTCATATTAGTTTTTTGATCCTTTAACTTAAACCTATCATAATGATTCTCATATAGACATTCTGTAACCATCCATAAGACAGTACACAATTATCCAGGTTAACTGGCTACTGACTTAAGGCATGTGGCAAAATAATAAATAATTTAAAATTAAATAAACAGTAATGCTCATTTTATTGAATATAACTTTAACCTGAATAGTATCATTCTTCTCAAATTACTATATGTTTATGACTATCTAGTATTCTTATTGGGCTTCTCTGATGGCTCAGTGGTAAAGAATCCTCTTGCCAATGCATAAATTATGGGTTTGATCTCTGATCTAGGAAGATCCCCTGGAGAAGGAAATGGCAACTCACTCCAAAGTCTTTTTAGGAGAAACCCATGAACGGATGAGCCTGTTGGGCTATAGTCCATGGGGTCACAAAGAGTAAGACACAACTTAGCAGCTGAATAAAACAAGTGTTCTTGTTATTTTTAATTTAACTTTTATGTAATTGATGAATTATGATTTTCTTTTATTAAAAAATTGCAAAAAAATGTGGTTATTCGTGAAGCTAATGATTATACAATTTGTGTTAATCATAAAATCCCATGGATCAGAAATTGGTCATATGAGAGGAACTTATAATTAAGGAGAATAACTTAGAGTACGTTTGAAATATTTTTTTTAATATTGAGCTCCATGACTCTGTATATTTTAGAGAATAATCCTTTATCTGTTGCTTTATTTGCAAACATTTTCTCCATTCTGAAGTTTGTCTTTTCATTTTGTTTATGGATTTCTCTGCTGTGCTAAAGCTTTTAAGTTTAATTAGATCACATTTGTTTATTTATTTATTATTTTTTAAAATTTTCATTACTGTGGGAGGTGGGTCAAAAAAGAACTTGCTGTGTCTTATGTCATAGAGTATTTTTTCTATGTTTTCCTCTAAAAGTTTCATAGTGTCTGGGTTTACATTAAGGTCTTTAAGTCATTTGAGTTTATTTTTGAATATGGTGTTAGTATTCTAATATCATTCTTTTACATGTAGCTATCCAGATTTCCCAACACCACTTATTGAAGAGGCTGTCTTTTCTCCATTGTATATTTTTGCCTCTTTATCATAGACTAGGTGACCATTGGTGCATGGGTTTGTCCCTGGGCTTTCTAGGAAGACTTATACAGATGTCTTTCCAAAGACAACATATAGATGGCCAAGAAACACATGAGAAGACGCTCAAGATCATGAATTATTAAAGACATGCAAATCAAACACACAGTGAGGTATCACCTCACACCAGACAGAATGGCCATTATCAAAAATATGTACAAATAATAAATGCTGGAGAGGGTGTGGAGAAAAGGAAACCATCTTTCAGCATAGGTGAAAATGTAAATTGATACAGCCATTGTGGAGAACAGTATGGAGGTTCCTTAAAAAACTAAACATGGAACTACCATATGACACAGCAATCCTGCCACTAGGCACATATTTTGAGAAAACTATAATTCAAAAGGAAGCATGCACCTGAGTGTTCATTGCAGCACTATTTACAATAGATNCTTTCAGTGTTGGTGAAAATGTAAATTGATATAGCCATTGTGGAGAACAGTATGGAGGTTCCTTAAAAAACTAAACATGGAACTACCATATGACACAGCAATCCTGCCACTGGGCACATATTTTGAGAAAACTATAATTCAAAAGGAAGCATGCACCTGAGTGTTCATTGCAGCACTATTTACAATAGACAGGGCAAAGAAACAACCTAAATGTCCAGTGACAAGTGAATAGATAAAGATGTGCTACATACATACAATGGGATATTATTCAGCCACTAAATGGAACATAATAGGGTCATTTGTAGAGACATGGATGAAACTAGAGTCTTCCATATAGAATGAAGTAAGTCAGAAAAAGAAAAATAAATATTGTATATTAATGCATATATGTGGAACCTAGAAAAAAATGGCAGACATAAACCTATTTCTAAGACAGGAATAGAGAAGCAGATGAAAAGAACCAACATTGATCATTAGGGAAATGGGATAGTGGGATGAATCGGGAGATTGGGATTGACACATATATCATACTGTGTGCAAAATAGAGCTAGTGGGAACCAGCTATAAAGCACAGGAAGCTCAGCTTGGTGTTCTGTGATGATCTACACAGTGGATGGAGAGGATTGGGAAGGAGGTCCAAGAGGAAGGGGATATATATATGTGATTCCCTTCATTGTACAGAAGAAACTCACACAACATTGTAAAGCAATTATATTCCAATAAAGAAAATGGAAAAAAAAAATAAATAAAGTGTAAAATATAGTGAGAAGCACTCTAGTATTCTTGCCTGGGAAATCCCATGGACAGAGGAACCTGGTGAGCTACAGTACATGGGGTCACAAAGAGTCAGACATGACTGAGCATGAAGAAGTAGATGGATATTCTAACCTAAAAATACTCCAGTATCAAAGATAAAAATACATATATATATATATATATATATGGAATAAATGATACTTTTGAATGACTAGCTTGAGTCTGCAAAGCAACATTTTCTTCTTGAACTTCATGAATGGGCAATGTAACCTTAACATTTATTTTTATGCATAAATCCAAACCTCTGAATGATACCAAAACAACTTTTTTTTAAATTTTTATTTTTACTTTATTTTGCTTTACAATACTGTATTGGTTTTGCCATACATTGACATGAATCAGCCATGGGTATACATGAGTTCCCAATCCTGAACCTCCCTCCCACCACCACCCCACCCCCATATCATCTCTCTGGATCATCCCTGTGCACCAGCCCCTAGCATCCTGTATCCTGTATCGAACATAAACTGGCAATTCGTTTCTTACATGATAGTATACATGTTTCAATGCCATTCTTCCAAATCATTCCCCCCTCTCCCTCTCCCATAGAGTCCAAAAGTCCATTCTATAAAACAACTTTTGAACCCTAAAAGAAATATTCAATGTGATTCAATAGCTTGCTTTGATTTTTACCAGTTCAGAGTCTTAGATAACTAATGGTTCTGGAAGGCATGTTAAAGTATTAGATAAAGTTCTATTACTCAGAAACTATCTATATACTAGTGATGTTGGTGACAGTTGACTAAGTACAGTCTAACTGTGATTAGTGATTTACATTTTCAAATGCAGCAAAAGGGCAATCTACCACCAGTGAGCAATTCAACTACACAAATACACTTGAAAGGGAAATATAAATTACCTTGAACAATTTGAACCACTGGAAAATAATATTACCATACAAAACATTCTAATTATTTCACACAAGGCAAATTTACTTTAAAGCATGTGCTAAATGTGAAATGCTAACAGTTCTTTAAAATGCCAATTACAGTAGACTAAATTTTAGCCACTGTATCTCATTATTCCAATTTTTAGCTTCTTTTTTCTTAGACTTAAAATTAAAACTGTTACTTTTCCATTGCTTGCACCATAATCATTTTTTTTCTGAACTAGTCACATAGCATATAATGTATATTATTTAGATTGATACTGGTGATCTAGAAATAGAATTTAAAAAGTAAACTAATATTGTATTTACCAAATTGTATTCCATGATACACTAGTTCTATAATATAGCCATCTTAAAGAATCAGATATCNTTTTTTTTCTGAACTAGTCACATAGCATATAATGTATATTATTTAGATTGATACTGGTGATCTAGAAATAGAATTTAAAAAGTAAACTAATATTGTATTTACCAAATTGTATTCCATGATACACTAGTTCTATAATATAGCCATCTTAAAGAATCAGATATCCCACAATTAAGTAATTTTGAAAGACTGTAAGTTGAAGTATGCAGCTTCCTTCACCAAATGGTCAGCTCAAAACACTATACAGTTGACAGTTGAAAAATGTGGGTTTAGATACTCAGCCCTCCACTGAGTAGATCTGCATATAACTTTATAGTCAGTGCCTCCCTCTCTAAGGTTCAAAATCATGAACTGAATTCAACAAAACCGTGTATCCTGCTGTATTCAGCTCANAAAGTAATGTCTCTTCCTTTTAATATCCTGTCTAGATTTGTCATAGCTTTTCTTCTAGGAGGAAGCATCTTATAAATTCATGGCTGCAGTCAACATCTGCAGTGATTTTGGAGCCCCCAAAAGTAAAATCTGTTACTGCTTCCATTGTTTCCCCATCTATTTGCATGAAATCATGGGACCAGATGCCATGACCTTAGTTTTTAGAATGTTGTTTTAAGTCAGCTTTTTCATTCTCTTCTTTCACTTTCATCAGGAGCGTCTTTAGTTCCTCTTCACTTTCTTTATAAGGGTGATGTCATCTGCTTATACGAGGTTATTGATATTTTTCCTGGCAATCTTCATTCCAGCTTGTGCTTCATCCAACCCAGCATTTTGCNAATGTTGTTTTAAGTCAGCTTTTTCATTCTCTTCTTTCACTTTCATCAGGAGCGTCTTTAGTTCCTCCTCACTTTCTTTATAAGGGTGATGTCATCTGCTTATACGAGGTTATTGATATTTTTCCTGGCAATCTTCATTCCAGCTTGTGCTTCATCCAACCCAGCATTTTGCGTGATGTGGTCTTCATATAAGTTAAATTATAAATTATATATTTAATGACACTATACAACCCCCACACACTCCTTTCCCAATTTGGAACCAGTCCACTTTTTCATGTTTGGTTCTAACTGTTGATTCTTGACCTACATACAGATTTCTCAGGAGGCAAGTAAGATGATCTGATATTGCCATTTCTTAAAGAATTCTCCAGTTTGTTGTGATCCACCCAGTTAAAGGCTTTAGTGTAATCAATGAAGCAGAAGTAGATATTTTTTTGAAACTCATGCTTTTTTTAATGATCCAAGGGATGTTGCCAATTTGATCTCTGATCTTCTGCCTTTTCTAAATGTAGCTTGAATATCTGGAATTACTTGTTTCTGGTACTTTTGAAGCCTAGTTTGAAAAATTATGAGCATTACTTTACTAGCATGTGAAATGAGTGCAATTGTGCGGTAGTTTGAGCATTCTTTGGCATTGTCATTCTTTGGGATTGGAATGAAAATTGACTTTTTCCAGTCCTGTGCCCACTGCTGAGTATTCCAGATTTGCTGGCATACTGAGAGCAGCACTTTCACAGCATCATCTTTTAGGACTGGAAATAGCTCAGCTGGAATTTCGTCACCTCCACTAGCTCTGTTCTCTGATACTTCCTAAAGTCCACTTCACTTCACACTCCAGGAGGTCTGGCTCCAGGTGAGTTATCCACCATTGTGGTTATCTGGTTCATGAAGATCTTTTTTGTATAGTTCTTCTGTATATTCTTGCCACCTTTTCTTACTATCTTTTGCTTCTGTTAGGTCCATATCCTTTCTGTTCTTTATTGTGTTCATCTTTGCATGCAATGTTCCCTTGAATATTTGAAATTAGAGAAAATCTCTAATTTTCTTGAAGAGATCTCTCATCTTTCCCATTACATCATTTTCCTTTATTTCTTTGCATTGATCACTTAGGAAGGCTTTCTTATCTCTCCTTGCTATTATTTGTAACCCTGTATTCAAAGGGATATATTTTTTCTTTTCTCCTTTGCCTTTCACTTCTTTTCTCAGCTGTTTATAAGGCCTCCTCAGACAACCATCTTGCCTTTTTGCATTTCTTTTTCTGGGAGGTGATTTTGATCACTGCTTCCTGTACAATGTCACAAACCTCCGTCCATATTTCTTCACAGATGCTGTCTATCAGATCTAATTCCTTGAATCTATTTGTCACTTCTGCATAATCATAAAGGATATGCTTTAGGTTATCTTCAATTTAAGTCTGAATTTGGCAATGAGGAGTTCATGGTCTAAACCACAGTCAGTGCCTGGTCTTGTTTTTGCTGACTTTATAGAGCTTCACCATCTTCGACTGCAAAGAGTATAATAAATATGATTTCTGTATTGACTATCTGGTGATGTCCACGTGTAGAATCATCTCTTGTGTTATTGAAAGACAGTGTTTGCTATGACCAGTTGGTTCTCTTGTCAAAACTCAGAGACATATCAGCACAAATTTTTCAAAAAGAGAACAATAAAGCAAAGTAACACTGTACTTTGAATTGGCACACTGACTGGCACTTCAAAAAATTGGAGAGAGAAAAAAAATGGAGCAGGATCGATATTTCAGAAATAATAATTTTTGTTTTAATTGAAAGAATATACCTAATCAGGCATTCAAAAGCTTCATAAAACAAGAGCATGATAAATATCAAACAAAATAAAACAATAACCTCCCCAGAAAGAAAAAAATCCCATATATACTATCAAAGAGACACAATATCACAGTCAAGTTGCTGAAACCAAAACAAAGAGAAAAATGATTCAACTATTTAGAAATAAAATATTAATACCATAATAACAAGTCATTAATTCAGCAAAATGATATATCAATGCTAAGTATTTCTCTAAAAATATAGCTGTGACATTTAATATGAAATATGAATTAAAGCAGAAGTACATAAATCCACATTCACTGGTGGAAATTTTTTGCATATATCTCTTTGTAGGTTATAGAACAAGTAAGTACATGTGAATTGATCAACACTATTAACCAACTAAATTGTTTGACTAACCAATGAAGACAGAGCCATAATAGTGATAATCTCAGTGTTACAGATTAGGAAACATACAAGGCACCATATGAGATCTATAAAAGTTTTATACATTATCTGGGTCTCTTACACATGGATGTAAGTATATGATATCATTAAACTGTACATATAAGGATAGTTAACTTTATGTGCTTTACCACTGTCTACTATTTCTCATTTTAGTAAAGAAGAAATATGAAACTAATTTTTAAAAAATCCAGGCTAAAAAGTGAGATGAATATATGATAAATAATTTATTTTATTTATACTTACTTAAAATTATAGAAGTAAATATAAACAATGAGCTAAAGAGGAGTGGAAAGAGCAATGTAGCAATAAAATAATAAACAACATAAAATCATGAAAGTAGTTATTTACATATTAGTGTATGTTAAATTTCAGGAATAGCAGACCTGATAATTCAAATCAAGTAGAGTTGAATCAGTGGGAATTCTAAAAGCTTAAAACGCCTACAGCATTGAGGCAAAAAAGAAATATAGGATCTTAATTCAGAAAAGTCAGATATCCAAACATGGGACTTATACTTAGCCCCACTCTCTAACCCAGAGGAGCGTACATATTTCCGAAGAGAGTCTTTGAAGGCATTTGACAACTTTTCATTGTTGTGGGTGAGGGGGCAGGGATGATGCAGGAGAAGATGGAGTCCAGATTGTCCAAAAGAATGGTAAATGTATGCTTAGTCCTGAAACCTCCAAATTAACGCTCTTTAAACACTTACACATATTTAAGACAGTCTTTTTAAAGTGCTTGTCTGGTAATTCTGTCATCTATGTCATTTCTAAGTCTGTTTCTGTTGATGAATTTCTTTTCTGGTTATAGGCCAAATTGGTTAGCTTCTTTGTATGCCTAGTAATGTATGACTGTATGAATGATATTGCTAATAATATGCTGCTTGACTTGTCAGGTTTTTTGTTTGTTTGTTTGTTTGTTTTTTAAAAGAATTTCTTCCAGCAGGCAGAAAATCCTGCTGGAATCTTCCAGCAGGCACTTAAATTATTTACAGAGTAACATAATTTTTTTAGGTGTGTTTAAGTTTTGCTACCACAGGAAGAGAACAGCATGTTTTGTAGGTTTAGTTCTACAAGTTTTTAACTGTAGAACGATGGTAAGGTAGCAACAGTGCTTGCTTTACAGTTATTCTGATAATTACATTATTTAATGTATGTAAGTATCTTAGAATGGTGCTTACTGCAGAGTATGATGCACTGTTACTTAGCATTCATATTATTTTAAATATTACATTATTAATCCAGTAACATCTTTAACACCTAGGGTGAAGAAAGGGAAGGGCTAAGAAAACAAGCAGTACAATTAAAAACAATGAAGAAAACAGAACTTTAGGAAAAGCTGGATAAAAATAAAGTAAAAACAGTAAATGTTTTATACAAATATTTATAGAGATAAATGTGGATTCCCAGGTGGTGACAGTGGTAAAGAGCCAGCCTGTCAATGCAGAGGATATAAGAAACATGGATTCAACACCTGAGTCAGAAAGATCTTCTGGAATATGGAAAGGCAACCCACTCCAGTATTCTTGTCTGGAAAGTTCCAAGCACAAAGGAATATGCCTGGAAAATTCCAAGCACAAAGGAATATGGAAATATAGAGTCTATAGAGCCAGAAAAAGAAAATTTAAAATGTTTCAGTAATTGAATACAAATATATTACAAAACCATATTACAGAAAATTTTTACAAAAAAAGGCCTTAAGGAACAAAATAAACATGATGATGTGGTCACTGACCCAGAGCCAGGCATTCTGGAATGTGAAGCAAAGTGGGCCTTTGGAAGCATTACTATGAACAAAGCTAATGAAATAGCAACTGAGCTGTTTCCAGTCATAGAAGATGATGCTGTGAAAGTGCTGTACTCAATATGGCAGCAAATTTGAAAAACTCAGCAGGCAACAGGCCTGGAGAAGATCAGTATTCATTCCAATTCCAAAGAAGGGGAACGCCAAAGAATATTCAAGCTACTGCAAACTGTACTCATTTCACATGCTAGCAAGGTAGTGTTCAAAATCCTTCAAGTTAGGCTTCAATAGTACATAAACCAAAAACTTGCCTGATGTACAGGCTAGATCTAGAAAAGGTAGAGGAACCAGAGATCAAATTGTCAACACCCAGTGGATCATATAAAAAGCAAGAGAATTATGGAAACAAACATCTACTTCTGCCTCATTGACTACACTAAAGCCTTTGACTGTGTGGATAAAAAAATATTGTGGATAAATCTTAAAAAGAGAGAAATACCAGGCTACCTTACCTGCCTCCTGAGAAACCTGTATGTAAAACAAGAAGCAATAGTTACAACTGGACCTGGAACAACAGACTGGTTCAAAACTGGGAAAGGAATATGTCAGGATTGTATGCTGTCACTCTGTTTATTTAACTTTATATGGAGAACATCATGGGGGAAATGCCAGGCTGGATAACTCACAAACTGGAATCAAGATTGCCAGAATTATCAACAACATCATATAAGTAGATGCTGCTGCTGCTGCTGCTAAGTTGCTTCAGTCGTGTCCGACTCTGTGTGACACCATAGACGGCAGTCCACCAGGCTCTACCGTCCCTGGGATTCTCCAGGCAAGAACACTGGAGTGGGTTGCCACTCCAATAAGGATTTCCTTCTCCAATAAACAGATGATACTACCCTAATGGCAGAAAGTGAGAAGGAACTAAAGAGCCTCTTGATGAAGGTGAAAGAGGAAAGTGAAAAAGCTGGCTTAATATTCAGCATTCAAAAAACTAAGATTATGGATCCAGTCTCATCACTTCACTTCCCTGATAGCTGTTAGTAAAGAATCCACCTACATTGCAGGAGACCCTGGTTCAAGTTTTGGGTCAGGAATATCCACGAGAGAAGGGATAGTGTATCCAGTATTTTGGGGCTTCCCTTGTGACACAGCTGGTAAAGAATCTGCCTGCAATGTGAGAGACCTGGGTTTGATCTTTGGTTCGGGAAGATCCTCTGGAAAATGGAAAGGCCAGCCACTCCAGTATTCTGGCTTGGAGAATTCCACGGACTCTAGTCCATGGGGTCACAGAGTCAGACACGACTGAGCACTTTCAATTTCACCCATCACTTCCACCCATCACTTCATGTCAAATAGATGGGGGAACAATGGTAACTGTATCAAATTATATTTTCTTGGTCCCCAAGATCACTATGGATGATGACTGCAGTCATGAAATTAAAAGATGCTTGCTCCTTAGAAGAAAAGCTATGGCAAACCTAGACACTGTATTAAAAAGCAGAGACATCACATTTTGGACAAAAGTCCATAGTCAAAAGTATGATTTTTCCAGTAGTCTAGTCATGTATGGATTTGAGAGTTGGATCATAAAGCAGTCTGAGTGCCAAAGAATTGATGCTTTCAAACTGTGGTCCTGAGGAAGATTCTTGACAGTCCCTTGGACAGCAAGGAGGTCAAACCAGTCAATTCTAAAGGAAATCAGCCTCTAATAAAAATAATGATTAAAAAAAAATAAAAGAAATCAGTCTTAAATATTCATTGGAAGGACTGATGCTGAAGCTCCAATACTTTGGCCAGCTGATGTAAGGAGCCAACTCATTGGAAAAGACCCTGATGCTAAGAAAAACTGAAGGCAGGAGGAAAAGGGGGTGACAGGATAAGATGGTTGGATAGTATCACTGACTCAATGGACATGAGTTTGAGCAAACTCTGGGAGATAGTGAAGGACAGGGGAGCCTGGTATGCCACAGTTCATGGAGTCACAATGAGTCAGACACAATTTAGTGAGTGAACAACCATATATTACAATTATTTGCTGCTGATAGATAATATTCTTAAGAACATAGAAACAAAAGTGGGCAAGCTTAGTATCAGTTAATATGGACTTTAAGGAAATGCGGTATTTACTTGTTTGACAAATAATGTATAGAATGAATCAGTTTTAAGGTCTAATTTAACTGTAATTCTTGAATGTCATTCCTCACAAAGTCTTCCAACTTGGAAGACTTGCTGATCATCTTGGCCCAGTTAGAGATCAGTAAATGTCTATTTGAAATAGAGACGATCTTGTCAGTAGAACAGGCATCAATGGTCTACAGGGTTTATATTCCTCAGTTTCTAAAATACTTTGAGATTCTGCAGAAGGAGATCCAACCAGTCCATTCTAAAGGAGATCAGCCCTGGGTGTTCTTTGGAAGTAATGATGCTAAAGCTGAAACTCAAATACTTTGGCCACCTCATGTGAAGAGTTGACTCATTGGAAAGGAATCTGATGCTCGGAGGGATTGGGGGCAGAAGGAGAAGGGGACAACAGAGGATGAGATGGCTGGATGGCATCACCAACTCAATGGACGTGAGTTTGAGTGAACTCAGGGAGTTGGTGATGGACAGGGAGGCCTGGAGTGCTGCAATTCATGGGGTCGCAAAGAGTCAGACTCGACTGAGCAACTGAACTGAACTGAATATTATACTTGATCACAATTAAGCTGTCAAGTTACTATTACTATTTACAACTACTACTTGTTATTTGATGATATATAATAATATAGATAAATAGATTATATCTGGTTTAGTATTCAAACATGTTCTGTGATCATTTTCTGTTAATAACCATGTCTAATTATAAATATCATATTGTCATTTTTACCTCATATGTAGATAACTTTAATTGCTCAAACTTGAGTTAACCATTTAGTTTCTTCACATTAATTTCCAATTGAGGGATAGATATAGGTACTTGAAATGGAAACACTGTTTTTTAGTGAACTGTGAATTTAATCATTAATTAGTTAATTTCCAAATAGCTTCTCCATTAATAGCCATAGCTATTAATTGTCCTACTATGCCTTATTCATAATATACAGAGTTTAAGTTAACCAACTTTCATGCCTAGTGGTTCTGAATTATTTGGTTTCTCACACAGTGAATAAATTACAAAAATGAGAGAAAATTAAAAGTGAAATTGAGTAGATTGAGTATTTGACTCTATTGATGTATCAGTGCAGAGCAGTTAATTTCTTCGAATTTGGGGGAAAAAACCCTAGAGGTATAGAATGTATCTCATGATAGTCTTCTTGATTTTTTAAATAGATACCTTGGCTACTTTTAGACTGTTAATTATAATTACTCTTTTCACTTGAAAAATACAAATTTTAAAAAAGTCTTTGATGGATTACCTTTAGACAAATTGAAGTTTTGATAGACAGCTTGAGGTTTCAGGAGTCTGTAAATTCAGGATAAGTTATGAACTGTGGATAATGGTATGACCAGGCTAAAGCAAATTGTGCTTAAGAGTTTATTAGCCTATGTTGCAGTGACCCAGCTCTTACCTAGTGTCACTGTCTTTCTAGGATTTATATAGAAATTCTATTATAAATTTCAGAAAGATATAGCTAACTATGTAGTAGTTTAAAATGGAGTATAGAGTATCCAAACAGACACATGTATCATAGACTGAATCATTATTTCATTTCACTGAATTTTGAGTGACACTTTCATATACAATCAGTTGGCTTCATAGATCCTACCTTTTCAGCAGAGCAGATCCAAGTCTTGCTAAGCCTAACTCTGTACCATTTTAGGAGCTCTCTTTCATTAAAAAAAAAAAAAAAAGTAATCATATAAGGAGATTATTTACTTATAAATAATAAATAAAAATACAATATTTTTAAATTGGCAAATAAAACATTATTTTTGCAATGTACAAAAAGATAATACATAGCATTTTTTTATGTGCTTGTGCTCAGTACCTCACTCATGTCTGACTGTTTCTGATCACATGGACTATAGCCCACCAAATTTCTCTGTCCATGGGATTTTCCCAGTAAGAATACTCAAGTGGGTTGCCATATCCTCTTCCAGGAGATCTTCCAAACTCAGGGATCAAAACTTCATCTCCTGTGTCTGCTGCCCTGGAGGTAAATTCTTTACCAATAAGCCAAAAAGAAAGCCCATAGCATATATATACACACACACACACACACACTTACATATATATATATACTTATACATATATATATACTTATAATATATATACTTATGTAAATATATATTAACCCTCTTACACAACTACATGGTACATTTTCCCTATATTTTTTTAGATTTTCATTCTTTGTACTTTATATGACAAAGATTTGGCAATATAATTTTCTACAGCTAGAATAAAATACTTTATTCTGTTTCCTTTTCCTATTCATCCTTTCATCCTTTAATATGATTGATTTTTAATAAATATTTCTTTCAGTGTGACAATTTGTTATTAGTATTGTCATGCAAGCTTCTCAAATAAAATTAAATTGTCTATATGAGAAAAATTATAAAAAATTTGATGAAAGAAATATAAGAACTATATAAATGGAGAAGCATTTTATTTTCCTAGGTAGAATGTTTCTTCAAGAAAATTAGAGATACCAAGGGAATATTTCATACAAAGATGGGCACAATAAAGGACATAAATGGTAGGGACCTAACAGAAGCAGAAGATATTAAGAAGAGATGGCAAGAATAAACAGAAGAACTATACAAAGAAGGTCTTCATGACCCAGAAAATCATGATGCTGTGATCACTCACCTAGAGCCAGACATCCTGTACTGAAAAGTCAAGTGGGCCTTAGGAAGCGTCACTATGAACAAAACTAGATGGAGATGATGGAATTGCAGTTGAGCCATTTCAAACTCTAAAAGATGATGCTATGAACATGCTGAACTCACTATGCCAGTAAATTTGGAAAACTCAGCAGTGGCCACAGGACTGGAAAATAATCAGCTTTCATTCCAATCCTAAAGAAAGGCAATGACAAAGAATGCTCAAACTGTGCACAAGTGCACGTACCTCACATGACAATAAAGTGATGCTCAAAATTCTCCAAGCCATCTTTCAACCATATGTGAATGGTGAACTTCAAGACATTCAAGCTGGATTTAGAAAGGAGAGAGGAACCAGGGATCAAATGGCCAACATCTGTTGGATCATCAAAAAAGCAAGAGAGTTCCAGAAAAACATCTGCTTCTGCCTTATTGACTACGCCAAAGCCTTTGACTGTAGAGAACACAATAAACTGTGGAAAAACCTGAAAGTGATGGGAATACCAGACGACCTGGCCTGTCTCTTGAGAAATCTATATGTAGGTGAGGAAGAAACAGAACTGGACATGGAACAACAGACTGGTTCCAAGTCAGGAAAGGAGTACGTCAAGCCTGTATATTGTTACCCTGCTCATTTAACTTATATGCAGAGTACATCATGAGAAATGCTGGGCTGGATGAAGCACAAGCTGGAATCAAGATTGCCGGGAGAAATATCAATAACCTCAGATATGCAGATGACATCACCCTTATGGCAGAAAGTGAAGAGGAACTAAAGAGCCCCTTGATGAAAGTGAAAGAGGAGAGTGAAAAAGCTGGCTTAAAGCTCAACTTTCAGAAAACGAAGATCATGGCATCCAGTCCCATCACTTCATGGCAAATAGATAGGGAAACTGTGGAAATGGGGACAGACTTCATTTTTTGGGCTCCCAAATCACTGCAGATGGTGACTGCAGCCATAAAATTCAAAGACAGTTACTCCTTGGAAGAAAAGTTATGACCAACTTAGACAGCATATTAAAAAGCAGAGATATTACTTTTTCAACGAAGGTCTGTCTAGTCAAAGTTGGGATTTTTCCAGTAGTCATATATGGATGTGAGGTTTGGACTATAAAGCTGAGTGTCAAAGAATTGATGCTTTTGAACTGTGGGTCGGAGAAACTCTTGACAGTCCCTTGGACTGCAGGGAGAGCCAATCAGTCCATCCTAAAGGAAATCAGTCCTATATATTCATAGGAAGGACTGATGCTAAACTGAAGCTCCAATGCTTAGGCCACCTAACGTGAAGAACTGACTCATTTGAAAAGACTCTGATGTTGGGAAAGATTGAAGGCAGGAGGAGAAGGGAATGACAGAGGATGAGATGATTGGATGCAATCACTGACTCAATGGACATGAGTTTGAGTAAGTTCTGGGAGTTGATGAATGACAGGGAGGCTTGGCATGCTGCAATCCATGGGTTCGCAAAGAGTTGGATATGACTGAGTGACTGAACTAAGAATATTTCAATATTGCCAAGCTACACATTTTTCCTAAATTGGTCTATATATTCATTGTAATATCAAACAAATCCCAGCAATTTATTTTGAGTTCAATATATACGTAATAACTTGCTGTGATCCCAAAGTTTATATGGAGAGGAAGAAGACTCAGAACTGTCAAAAATATTGAAGAAAAGAACAAAGTTGAATAACTGTCACTACCTGACTTCACAAAATACTATAAAACCACATTAATCAAGAATCTGTAATGTTGGTGAAGAAATAAATATAGATTAGTGTAACAGAATAGAGAGCCAGAAATAGACTCACATACAGATAATAAATTTATCTTTGACAAAGAAACAAAGACTATACAATAGACAAAAGATGTCTTTTCAGGAAAATGTCTCTGAACACAGGACATTATGTAGAAAGAACAGCAATAAGAAGAAGCAATAACATAGACAGAGACTTATCTGCTTCACACAAATTAACTCAAAATGGATCATAGACCGAAATGTAAAATATATACTTTAAAACTCCTAGAAGATAACATAAGAGAATATCTAGATGACTTTGAGTATGGTGATAACTTTTAAAATAAAACACCAAAGACATGATTCATGAAAGAAAGTATGGATAAATTTAAGCCCATTAAATATTTTTTAAAATTTCTTTATACAACATAGTCAAGAGAGTGAGAAGTCAAGTCATAAATTAGAAAAACATGCAAAAGGCATATCTTGTAAAGGACTGTTACTTAAAATATACAAAGAACTCTTCAACTTGACAATAAGAAAATAAGCAAACTGATTATTAATTTTAAAAAATGGGATGAGAAAGTTAACCAATATTGCATCAAAGAAGATACATAGATGGCAAATACACATATAACAAGAAGCTTGGTATCATATATCATGAGGGCATTAAAACATAAAAAAATATCATTATATATCAGAATGGCCAAAATTCAGAACACTGAAACCAAATGCTGATAAGGCCGTGAAACAACAGAATTGTCATCCATTGCTGATGGGTGTGCAGAACGATTCAGTCACTAGCAGAAGACAAGCTAGTGGTTTCTTACAAAATTATACATAGACTTACCATAAGATCTAACATTCAGTTTTTTTGATTTTATTATAATGAGTTAAAAACTTAGGCCCAAAAGCACTGCACACAGGTATTTATAGCAACTTTATTGATAATTGTCATAATTGTCAAAACTTGGAAACAACTAAAATATTCTTTTGTAGATGAATAAATAAACCGTGATACATCCAGACAATGGAATACTATTCAGTGCCAAGATGAAACAAACTACCAAGCCACAAAAGACACAGAGGAAACTTTAACTCACATAATTAAGTGAAAGAATCCAAACTGAAAAGGCTACATACTGTATGACTCCAAATATATGATATCTTGGGAAAAAGCAAACTGTGAAGACAATAAAAAGATCAGTGATTGCCAGGGTCAGGGGAGAGGGAGAGAGAAATAGGAAGAACACACAGAATTTTTAGGTTAGTAAAACTACTTTATATGACATGATAATGTCTCATACATGTCATTACCCATTTGTCCAGCCACAAAATGTACAAATCCAAGGGTAATTCCTAATGTAAACTGTGGACTTTGGATAGTAATAATGTGTCAATATAGGTTCATCACTTATAACAAATGCATCACTCTGTTGGGGGATGTTGAGAATGGGGGAAGTTATGAATGTGTGGATCAGGGAATATAAGAAATCTCTGAACTCCCCTGACTCAGTTTTGCTGTGACTCTAATTTCAGTTCACTTCAGTCACTCAGTCATGCATGCCTCTTTGCGAACCCATGGACTGCTGTACGCCAGGCCTCCCTGTCCGTTACCAACTCCCAGAGTTTACCCAAACTCATGTCCATTGAGTCGGTGATGCCAACCAACCATCTCATCCTCTGTCATCCCCTTCTCCTCCTGCTCTCAATCTTTCCCAGCATCAGGGTCTTTTCAAATGAGTCAGCTCTTTGCATCAGGCGGCCAAAGTATTGGAGTCTCAGCTTCAACAACAGTCCTTCCAATAAACACCCAGGACTGATCTCCTTTAGGATGGACTGGTTGGATCTCCTTGCAGTCCAAGAAACTCTCAAGAGTCTTCTTCAACACCACAGTTCAAAAGCATCAATTCTTCAGTGCTCAGCTTTTTTTTACAGTCCAACTCTCACATCCATATATGACTCTAAAGCTGGTCTTGAAAAGAAAATTCTCAAATTACTGCAAAATTTGAAAACTCCATAAAATTTCTTTTTTATGAGCTGTAAGATTTCAGGACATTTTAATTAATTGTGCAAAGACTAGTTTTATACACTCTTTGAATAAAGAACTACTCACTAAGCACTTTGTGAAGCTCTAGTGGCTCTTGGTAAATCCACCTTGATTGCTAATTTCCTCTTACATTCCCTCTTCTTATGCCTTCCCAACTATGGGGCATGGCGCCTTTGTCATTTCTCCTGTTATCTTCTTGTACACGGGCTAAAGTTGTTACAATTGAATCCTCACACAAAAATAAGAATTTATCTAACTAAAGCTTTCCAATGTTTCCCTAAAGCTTTTAGGTTCAAAACTCTAAATTTAACATGCAAGGCTTTTTAGATATGGTTCCTTTCCAGTCCAATAATTCTCATTACTTGAGGAATAATAGAATTACCTAGAGAGCATTTTAAAACAAACTGGTGTGCCACCCAAGTCCAAATAAACACTACCTATCTTGTTCATAAGGAATATTTCAAAGCATACTATTTATATACTTGTAATTGGGCAGCTGCAGTTTTAAAGCTCTATATAAATTAATTTTGCTCTGTCTTCTTCCCTGAAACTCTTCCCTTTGTCTATACCAATGAGCTTGCATTCCTGAACTAATATTGATATTTAGAAACTGAAATATGTTCCTGTTGCTTGGCAGAAATGCCCTGCCCCTGACTGCCTATTATTGCAGAGATACATCTGGCACATTCTGTTCTCCCTCATATACTATGAGAGAGGACTATGGATCTCAGTGAAAGATGAGGAAAGCTCATAAGAAAATCCAGTAATTCCTTTACATAGGAACCTTCAAGCTGTGAATTTTTAAAGATACAAACACGCACTTCATTCCAGCAAGGAACCAGAACCTGTGACATCAACGTCAGGAATGTCTGAAATTGCAGCTTGCCTTCCTTCCTATTGCTGATGATCCTTCAGCTCTACCATCTCCTATCTCCTCTCCCTCCTCTAATCAGTAACTCTTCTTGCCTGTTCATTGGATGCCAGCCTCTGGATGCCAGCTGTTGTACTGCACTACTGTTCGTTTGAAGGTACCGCACTGTAGGGTTAAAAATGTTTTCTTTATTTTTAGTGCCTTTTTTTATGGATTATTTTTGTGAAAAGTATTATAAACCTATTACAGTACAGTACTATATAGCTGATTGTGTTAGTTGGGTACCTAGGCTACCTTTGTTGGACTCATGAAAAAA